>JAVGVS010000004.1:9515986-9857164 GCA_032718565.1 Distichodus sexfasciatus
CAATCCATTGTTGCTGTGTTGGCCCTTGCTGTCGTCTCAGGGTTTTTTTTCCTTGGAGGAGGAGACTAGTGCAAGCATGTGTTTGTTCTTGCTCAGAGGGAGGAAGGGAAGAGTAGTGTCTGAGTATGAAACAAAGAGGACTTCACTCTCAAGACGTCCCATGATCCTCGCCAGCAGAGTCAGCTGTGAGACGCCGGGGCTTGAGAAGATGACTGTTGCTTCTGTGTCTTATGTAGTTGGAATAGGGAAGTTACTTTAAGTTTTTTGATGTGATGTTACTCATTATAGTTGCATCATTACATAATAATAATAATAATAATAATAATAATTATTATTATTATTATTATTATTATTATGTAATGATGCAACTATAATGAGTAACATCACATCAAAAAACTTAAAGTAACTTCCCTATTCCAACTACATAAGACACAGAAGCAACAGTCATCTTCTCAAGCCCCGGCGTCTCACAGCTGACTCTGCTGGCGAGGATCATGGGACGTCTTGAGAGTGAAGTCCTCTTTGTTTCATACTCAGACACTACTCTTCCCTTCCTCCCTCTGAGCAAGAACAAACACATGCTTGCACTAGTCTCCTCCTCCAAGGAAAAAAAACCCTGAGACGACAGCAAGGGCCAACACAGCAACAATGGATTGTTACCGCAACATGGTGGCACTGGCAAGCGACAAAGTGACTTGCAGATATTGATTCCACATGGAAGCCACAGTAGCTCAAACTCAACAGTTGCACAAAAAATTTGACTTTCTTTTTCTTTTCACACAGTTTTCAGAATTTATTATTCCTCAAACAAATCGTAATACTTGTTTTTGCTGGATGTCCATTCTGAATCTCCTGATGAACAAGAATGTCATGCCAATTTTTTTGGAGTGTTTTGGTCTGGCCTCTTCACAATATCATTGCAGCACATTTTAAGCGATTTGGCTTAAAAATATGGCTGAAATTTGGAAGATATGGCTGACGTGCTGTGGTCATTCCTGGATGATTTTAGCATTAGAAATCCAAGTCTGCTGACAGCATGAAAATCATGTAAACAGGGGGTGCTACAGCCATGAAATAACTCTAAATCTGTAATTTTTTGCTGCTTTGCCTCTCTTGCGCGCTCCCACATTCTATGCTTTGAACCCAATAATCACTGCTCACCCTCTTCTGGGTCCAAGTGGTCCCCCTGCCTGCTGTTGCTGTTGGAGGAGTCTCTTCCGAACTGGATCCATCGGGGTTTGGGGCATACCGGGCCGAATGGACATCCCGCCCCCACCACCATAGGATGGACCGGGCACAGGGGAGCCCATAGAACCCATCCCTCCCATGGGTATGTTTCGACTGGGGGGCATCCCAGGACGCTGTAGGGATGACAAGAACACAGTTACATCAGTGCCTTGGGAGGGACGGCAAAGAAAAAAAAAAAATCAGCATTTGCACATTATTATTCATTCAACTGTTATTGTGAAGGAGTGTGAAAATACATGAAGTCGATCAACAATGAGCCCATAGCAATGATACAAACTGAAAACACCCATCAAACACTATCATAACATTACTTAATCATAAAAAGTATCGTAGCAGATGCTGAATCCTTGTCCGTTGACCCACACCACTACTATGAAAATGTTCCACATGACCAGTCAAGAGCGGGAACGTGAAGAACCTCCTCATCGGCAGGTGAAACTCAAACTCAGACAGGTTCTCCAGGAGGTAGCTTTGTTGACTCTGCAAAGATTCTTTTATAGGTAGCTGCCACCGCTTGGTGTGTGTTCACATTTAACACAGTGAAACATGTTGCCGTGTTTGTGCCTATAAAAAAGCAAGGCTCTATGTCCAATGATGGGACCGCAAGTAAAAATGAAAATCTCCAAAAAAGCACCAGGACACATGCATCACGATTTGTTAAATCACCAAAAATACAAAATATTGTTGGTCAAAACTTGTTGGTCTATGAAATATAATCGAGACCATATATTAAGGTTATATCATTTCAATTAAACTCTGTATGATTTTGTTTTTCTATCTTCTTTATCTATGATTCTATATGTGACCAGTCACCCATAAAATGCACACTACATGATGAGGAAGATTCTTCAAGTTACACCTTAAATGTGATGCACATTCAACATGTGATGCGCACTGTCTGCTCTTTAAGGGGTATTATGGGCTTTGTGAATCGCTTTGAGTGATTTCTTAAGTCCCTAATACCACACCTGGAATCAAGAAAATTGAGCTCTAAGTGATTCCCAAAGCCTGCAACACCCTTCACAGGGAAAGAAGCAAAGGAATTTGTGCAATATTTTTTTTAAAAGTTACACCCAAAACGTCATACAGAATGTGTTCTTCGACCAACACAGTGAGTGGCATTATGACCACTGGAAATCACGAAGAATCATTCCCAAAGTAATTCCTAAAAGTGATTCCCAATGTCCATGATACCAGTTTAGGAATCGCATAAATGGACCCTAAAGTGCACTTTGATAATGACATAAACGATGCTCTAAGTGATCCTTGCAGCCCATAATAACATTTTAAGTATCATCTTTGGGCTCCAAAGATGAAAGTCATTTCCAAAGCTCTTAATACCACTCATAGAGCAAGCAAAAACAAAATATGCGTAGGAGTTTGCACGCCCAAAACGTGATGCAACAGGACCTCAAAACGCAGCAGTTATGACGTCATAACCGACGGCGGACACGTGTTGAGGCATAAACTAACAAAACATAACATAACCGACCCTCCCTAATCTGCATTGCAACCGCAACCATTTAACATACATATGTCCCGAATGTTTATTAATAAAACCCTATAAATTCCGAGCCTCCATCAACAACGCTTTCACTTTGTCAAATGCGGAAGTTGCTTCAGTACTGGCAGTCCTGTACTAAAGGTATTCTGCAAAGTGCGGGTTTAATTGATCTCCGAGGTTAAAACAACTGAATATAACACGTTATGACGGAACGTGACGTGTCTTTGGAAACAAATATGATTTTTAATCAAGTTAATATGTGTAGTTCACGAACTAGTCCACTTCCTAGAGACAAAGGAGCGAGAATTTGTGTCGGCGGAGGGGAGGAGGCGACGCGACTGACAACCAAAACGAGAATCAAAGGAGCGATGCGGCTAAAAAGACAACGGTGTGTGAGAAACTTGCTCGACAAGTAACGGCGACGTAAACATTTTAAACGCAGCGATGCGGTGTATGTACTTACTTGGTACTGACCGGGGCCGCCTGGCACCCCTCGGTACCCCGGGCTTTGGCTCAGTCCGGGCATTCGCATCCCGCCCGCGTGAGCCGCGTTCATGGGGCTCGCGGCGGGGTTCATCGGGGTGCTCGAGCTAAGCGGGAACCCCGCTCTCGAAGCCATATTTCCAAAATTACTTTTTTTCTAGTCGATGGGATCGTTCGAGTAGGTGTATTAAAAATAATCAAACAAACACCGAAACAAGCGAGGGAGGCGGAAAACGTGCGTGCAAGACCAAGCAACTAACTTCTTTCCACTTCCGGCTCTCTGACTGTTGTGTTTACGACTGCAATAATAATTTCAAAAGCAAAAGGCGATCCGTTTCGAAAGCGACTCGGTGTCGTTTTTCCTTTCCGTGAAACCGTGTCCGACGCCCCCGTTACGGCTCATAATGGGGGGGGGTTAGAGGCTGACCAATGTCTAAACGGAGATGGAAAGCGAGGGGCGTGGCTACGTCTGTATGATCCGCCCACATCGTGTGGTTGCCTTTAAATCCTCCTTTCAACGCCAAGTGGTTGGAATCGAAGTTGCTATAGAAATTGAATAACACTTCAGATTAAGAATAAGTTTTATTGGCCAATAAAACTCATTCTGATTCTGAAGTGATGCTCGATTCCAACCGACAGGCTTTGGGAATCACTTAGTCCTGTCCAAAGTGCTTCCTTCACAAAATGACTGCCACAGATTCCCACAGCAATAATGCCACATTGGGAATCACATTATTGGGAGTCTTAAATCATTCCCACTGCACTGAAATTATTCCTAAAATTTGCGAATCACCTATGTGAGGCTATGCCTAAGCCCGCCTTCTCTGGATGATTGCCAAGTAGCTGGACTAATAAATCCTATCAGTTAGCTCATGAAATTTATAAAATTTATACTGCCTTGTCATATATCCTTAATAAGAAATAATCATTGACATTTCACAAGGTATTGTGGTGCAATATAATTATAACATTGTTACTTTTATTTCTGAATGCAACAGTTGAAAGAATTTTGAAATTGTTGTGGGCAAAGGTAACAGGCATCACTTTCATGGACCACATTTGCAGATATTCTGTACTATCCAATTTGCACACTGTATAATCTTCCGTATACTTGGCAGATTTGCTACATGTTGTGCTTGAACTCATGAACTGAAAGAAATAAACATTGTCCAGACAAAAACACACTTCAGAATGTGATCATTTATTATGTGTGCGTGTGTGAAAGAGCCATGTCCACAAGCACAAAGCTCATGACCACCGGATAGCAGCATTTCCCCACCATCTAGTCAAATTATATGTACAGTTACACAGTGAAAAGACATTTTACTCACACTGTAAACCTCTAATATATATACACACACACAAAGACCAAATACAATGTAAAAAAAAAGGAGAAACTCAAAAAAACGAAAACATTCTCCCCAGTACATAGAAAAGTTTATGGGGATATTTCAAGTGTCTGGAAAGCAGTCCAAGTTGTGAATGTATGGTTTCTGTGACAACGTGACATGGCACTCGGGACTGAGGGTCACTGAAGTCGTGGGGCCTGAGATGCACCTTGATCATTTTACAGGGACAGTAACACACCCGGACACTGATATAAGCAGCAATGATTGTTTCTTATTATTCTCCATTGTGGTTTCATAAGCAGGACTAGAAACAACAAAATGTAAGGATGGATGGAGGGATGGCTGACTCCCAAACCCCCCCACCCTCGATGCCCGCCTCCTTACCAGAGACCCCGCCCATTTATGCCCATTTATTTAGTTGAGGCTATGTCGCTTAAAAAAACCGTCAAGTTTTATCATCATCATTTGTGCAAATATTTCCAAAACAGAAAAAATTAAGATGGTTATGAAGAAGAAGAAGAAAAAAAGAACACTTATGTAAACCAAACGTCAAACCCCATTCGGAATCGCTTCTTGTTGTTCCTTAAAAAGTGAACAGCGTGGCATTGTGGGGTAGTGACACGAAGGGCCGTTGCCGTCGTTATGGCTGCCGTTGTTGTGGAAACGCTTCATCTCGTCTCTCTTAGTGACGCGGGCGCAGACTTCTCTACTGTTCGGCGCGGCGTTTAAGAGCCGGCGAAGCTGAAGGTCGAGGACAAGTCTTTGGCTTGAAAAGAAAAGAAAAAAAACCTCAGATGCTCACTACTTGAAACACACACACTCGCCTCACTCTCTTTTAATAGGCTACAGAAGTCCTCTGTGTCCATACTCACCATTTTTATGCTTTAAAGATTTGGATCGTCTTGGTGAATTTGGATTCTGGGGAGGAAAAAGAAAGGGAGAAGGCTTGTTAGCATTTAAGTGAGTGATTATGTGTCATTGTGAGCACAGTACACATTGAAACACAACAAAATCCGACCCATCTCTGAAAGAACAGTGAACACCAGTGGGCAGCTGACATTTAGCATACGTGGACCAATGCTTGGGGACGGTACCTTGTTCACAAGTACCTCAGTGGTCTCTTTACCAGTCAGGGACCTGAACTGGAGACCTTCCAATCACAGGGCCAATCCCCTAACCATTATGCTCCCAACTGCCCTGGCTTAATAAGAACAAAGCAAAGCTTGTGGGGTATCATAAGCATAAAATTGTAGTACACTGTGCTTGGACCCATAATGACAATAAGAAGAGGATACATACAAAACAGGCCATTTCACCTTTTCTATCCATTTGTTTGCATGTAAGAACCTTCAGGAGGTATGTTAACTAACAGCAAAAGGTCCTGTCTGTATGAGGAGAAACAACAGGTAGCTACGGTAGTGGAATCAGAAGTAGTGTTTGTACCTTGTCTGCTTTTCTCTTCTTGGCTGCAACAGAAACAGAAAGGTGCAAGTCAGAACATAGACATTAACACGATTTTGACTTTGGGGCGTTTGGGATAAAGGGGCACTCACCCTTCTTCTCGGCCCCGTAGGACCAGTCATTATCGTTGACGTCGTCGTTGTCCTCCTGGTCGCTCTCGGACTTGTTGGTGTTGTTGCCGCTGGCTATTCTGGGCAGACGAGGTGGAAAAGGGTCACGAGTTGAAATACAGAGCAAGAGCCAAGTTAAATACAGTGAGTCTTTCTCAGGGGTTTTCAACTGGTTCTGTCCCAGGGACCACCATTCAGACTAAGTAGTAGTCTGCAGCCTACTGTGTGCCCGTTGGTTGTGTTTGGGGGCGGGGGGTGAGCTGGGGAGGATTTGGGTAGTGAAACAGGATTGCATGTCATGGACTGTGTGGATCCTGTTGGCACCCGGTTGAAAACTCCTGGTCTATGTACTTTAACAAGTGGCAAATGCAGTTAGATCTCCACCTGTAGGTGAAGAGGATCTCTACACTTACACGTTCCCACCTGTACAACAAGGGAGTGGACCGATACATTTTTTTCTGCGGCCGATACCGTTTATTTTTAATCGAGGAAACCGGTAAGTGATGTTTTGAGCCAATACATGTCAGTATATGTTATCTGGGTGAGAATACCAAAAACTCAAACACAGAACTTCAATGCCTTTTAGCACAGATTTAAAAATGCAGTTTTAAAATTTAAACATGCTTAAAACAAAGATCAGATCGAATGATCAGACATGGCTCTTGCTGACAGAGAAAGAAAATGAGGATGAGCCTGGTGGGAGGGGGTGGGTACCGGCGGCTGGCGATGCGGCTGCTGTTGCGCCCCATGCCCAGGCACTTCTCCAGGTGGGGAGCGAAGCGTGAGGCGGCGATGCTGCGGCTGCAGTTGGGACACACACACTCTTTGTTCTTCCACTGGTTGTACACCTGACCGAAGATGTCCACGCCCGGCTCATCCACGATCTCTGCCGGTGGGAGACAGAAATTTGGTGAAAAAAACCTGAAATTTTTTTTTGGGCCATTGCTCTTAAGATTTATAATAAACTGAATTCAACAAATTAAAGGTCAAAATAATCATTCCAACACCGGCGACTTCGCCTCTGAGCGGCAAGTATTTTCACTGTAAATTTACATTATTTTAAAGATTATTTCATTTAAAAATAGTCTGTACTTTGCACTTACGTAAACTATGTCTGTATTTATTTTTATTTATTATTTAAAATATTTTTAATGTAGAAATAATGTATTAAAAATAGTTTGAACTTATTTACTATAATAAAGATATGGACTGTATATTTATAATGCAGTAAATTACTCTACCTTTTTAAAGGAAGACTGTAAATCTACAGCAAACTTATGTTTTCTAGTGTTTTCTTTACAAACAAAGTAAGGGCCTTCTAATTTTGCTATTGGCCACAGAGCATCCATAAAAAACTGAATTAAGCACGGTAAAGTTGCCAGACTGATCACCCTACAGCGGCAACCCCAATTTAAAGACCAACGTGAATGTTTTCCCCTCCGTTATAACAATCCAAAACGTTTTCCCCGCTATGTCACACCAAGGCAAAGCAGTGGGTACCAAAGTCTTTGGTGCTCTCCTGGTCGGTGTCATCTAGGAAGAAGTAGCCCTGCTTGACGGCTCGGTGCACCTCGAAACACAGCCCCAAGCAGGCGTCCTCCACCAGGTCCGACAGGATCTCCTGAGCCATGCCCTAGCCACAGCACATTAGTACACAATTAGAGTAAATATAAATAAAATGGATACACTTAATATAAATATATCATTTACAATTTAAAAATGATATTTTCCTAAAAATAGTCTGTACTTATCACTTATTTAAATGATAATGTTAATGTATTTTTCCTATAGTATAGATTGTTTTATGTAAAGGCTATAAGCGTATATCAATTATCACAATTATCATTTGATTTTCACTGGTTTGAAGTGAACAACACTTTTTCAAAGTATTCTAGTAATGTTATGTATTATTTTTCTTCCACAACTGTTATGTATTACGAATTTGGAATAACAGTTATGTTTTCTACAAAAAGAAATCACAACATCTAGATAAATCATAAATTTCAAGCAGCTGTCGTGAACAGTATCAATTGCAAATGAATTTTAAGATGTAGCATTTTTTACATTTAGTTGTTCCTAATTTAATCATTCTTTTTATGCCTCTCTTTTATATGCAGATTTATTTTTTATTGTAATTTGTAATATTCCAATTTGATCTTTTTGTCATGTCATTTATTTATACTGTAATTGTATAGAATTTCACAAGAAATTGTGAAGCTCATTGTGAAGTGCTTCAGGTCACATTGCATGTATGAAAGGTGTCATAAAAATAAAGATTAAATTAATAAAGAAGAGAAACTGCAAAAGTAATACTGTGAAGCAAGTATGCCCAACTGATCTTGATTATGGCAATTAATATCTGATAATGTATCTTCCAATATTCCATTGTTTTCCAGAAACACAAAGATTTCCCCCAACATGTGTCCTCACCAAAACCCAATTTACAATAACCTTAAAATTTTGTAGCACTTTGAACAAATGTGTGACTAAACAGAAGGGATAGGTTCCGGTCCCCCACGATCCCAGTTGGGATTAAGTGGTTCAGATAATGCATGAATGAATGAATGAGAGTCTAAAAGGTATAAAAACACAAACAACCCAACAGTGTTGCCCTCTAGTGGATAAACTAACCGATGACGACACTCCTAACATTTGCTGCATTTAGGGAATGCTGCATAGCTCCTGTCTAGAGCAACTTTGCTGTGTATTGGCCATTCTAAACATGAACGTTAGCTTGTCTGCAATTAGCCAATGTCGGACAAGAATATCGATGCTCCTTTTTAATCGGTTGGCCTCTAGGAGTGAGATATATACAAACACTGTGTATGTCTATAATTCAATAACAGAGTGACTAGTAGGTGTGAAAAGCATGAAACTGCCTCCCACCTCCATCTTGGTGTTGTCCAGGCTGGACAGGGTCACCTCCTCCATTTTCATTTGCAAAGCCCCGAGGAAAAAGACACTGGCAGGTCTACATGCTGGTGCACGATGAGCGGCGGTGACACAAGGCTGCAAGGAGGACGGACAAGGACACCCAGCATAAAACAGCAATATTATCTCCAAACAGGCATCACAGCCGACAAGTCCAAGAATCAAACCCCAAAACAAGTGACAGAACAAACTAAAAAAACAGGCTTTGCACACTGGCACAGCAAAAAGACCTTGTTAGCTTTCATTCAACCAAAGTCACAGTGCTAATCATTTGAATATAGAGTACTCCTTTAAAAGCAGACATGAGACAGCAATACACTCCCTAATCAGCCATCACAGCTGACAAGTCCAAGAATCAAAACCAGAGACGAATCATCAGTGGGGAAAAATTAACCAATCAGGAAATGCTAAAGAAATAAAACAGACATCTGAAAGGCAAACGAACCCATTGTAATCCTTCATTTATACTTAGCTACAGTGCCATCATCTTAAGATGTAGTGCTCCTGTAAAAACCTCACACTCAGAGCATGAGAGGCATTAGAATCTCTTGTCATCATAGCCCTTTAGAGGTCAACCATCAAAACCAGATATGAATCATTAATCACCGAAGACTAACCAAATATTCTGACTGCAAATGCCAGGTAAGCTTAGCCACAATGCTATTATATCACAACGTAGTGCTCCTTTAAAAACAGAGACCCACATAGCATGAGGCAGCAGTATTCTCTGTAATCAGGCACCACAGCTGACGAGTCTAAGAATCAAAACCGAAACGAATCATCAGGAAAATCACGAATCGTCAATCAGTAAAGAGCGAATCATTAATCCGTTAAAACTAAACAAGTAAACTTTGCACACTTAATCCTGCACTGCAAACAGACTCCGTTAGCTTTCATCCATCAAAAATGCTAATCATCTCAGTACGGAGTGATCGTTTGAGAACAACACAGACAAAAACGAGGCAGCAATATTCTCTCTAATCAAGCATCATAACTGACGAGTCCAACATCGCAAACAGAAACGAGTCATCAATTAGTGAAAAATAAACGGAAAAAATGTGCACATATGCACTGCAAAAAGGCCCTGTTAGCTTCCATTCATCGTTAGTCGCAATGCTCTTTTAAAACAGCCACACGCACAAGTAAAGCAGGAGACAACAATATACTCTATAATCGGACACCACCGCTGACGAGTCGAAGAATTTCAATAAGACCTGAACCATCAATCAACACAGACTAAACATTTTTTTTAATATTGTGAACCTCGTTAGCTATTCATGCGTGTAGCCGCAATGCAATCCTCTCGACCCGAATTGCTCCTTTAAAACAGACATTCAGTAACGAGACACTAACATTCTTTCTAATCAGGCATCATAACTGACGAGTGCAAGCAACAAAAGCAGACGCGAATCATCAATCACAAAAGACTGCACTGCAAATAAACTGTTAGTCTTTCATTCATCGTTAGCCGCAATGCTACGCCCTCAGGACGAAGTGCTCCTTTAAAACCAGGCTTAGGCGGAATCTTGAACCCAGTTAAACCGTCACGAGTTTCTGCCACGTTTTTAAAACATTCGTCACACAAACAAAAACATCGGCGATTAAAGTCGCATGCCGTACTTTTAACGCGGCACTATTCCGAGCTAAAGAGACGACGGTAAGAGGGAAAGAGGCGACGTTTTCCCACACAGGAACCGGTGAATGACCGCGGTGTGGCTCTTCAAACTCACCGAATTTTAACTCACTGCTAACGGCCGGGATGGGCTCCTATGAATCGCGGAGCCTTTAAAAAATGATTCGGTTCCAATTCGCCACGGCAGAGGGGAATAAAACGTAGTGCTAAGGCGTCTCCGCGTCTCGGCAGCTCGCACAACAAAGCCTCCCGGAGCGCATCGCTGGCAGACGCCGTTCCTCTCTCTCACTCTACCCGCCTCCGCCTCCGTTTCAGTCACCGTGCTGCTACTTCACTACCGCGTCAGACGGCGCTAAGCGAGTCACGCCCTCCTCTGCCCCGTGGGCGGAGTCAGGTTCTGATTTATGCAAAGTAGTGTTTAAAGAGCCGATGCTCAAAATTGCACCTTTATACAGTCATACCTCACCTTCTTCTTCTTCTTCTTCTTCTTCTTCTTCTTCTTCTTCCTCTTCCTCTTCTTCTTCCTCTTCTTCTTCCTCTTTCGGCTTTTCCCTTCAGGGGTCGCCACGGCGAATCATCTGTCTCCATTTAGTCCTATCCTCTGCATCCACTACCCTCACACCAACTAACTTCGTGTCCTCTTTCACCGTACGTCCTTAATTGATTCTAGAACACGCAACTTAATACAAAAAAACAACTTAACTCTAATAAATCCCCTAGAAAATTCTAAAAAAGGCGACCTAGACGCCCTATAAACATCCCAAAATGCCTTTAACGGCACCGACACATACAAATGCAAGTTACCGTAATGACCGTTTACCGTTTTATCATACTTTTAGGAAAATTTCTTTTTTTTCTCTTCAAAACCAATATATATATACATTTTACAGTATTTTATGCATTAAACTTTTCATATATCTAATATATGAGGCTTATTATTGGTTATTTACACTTTGTGCACAATTTTCTCCCCCCATCTCTGCTTCCTGTGGGCGTGACTCCTGTTCTGGTCTGCTATAAATAAATACATGAATTTTACATCATATACATTCCTGTAGAAAAATAATGACATATGAGACACAATTCTTAAAAATAGTTTTTGTACTTGTAACATTAATGCAAATCATCAAAATAAATTTTTTCTAAACTTTATAGAATAATACAAATTAAGGTGCAAGTGGTGTTAAATGAGAAGATAATGCGCGAATACTTCATTCAAAATAGCAGCAGGGGAATGTTAACCTAAAATAAGGCTTCACATGTAAGTTAACAAGTGCTTGAAATATCTATTAACAAGAGTTTACTGTTATATATGACCAAACTACATTTCCCATGTTAGGTATGGTGGCCCGAGGTATGCTGGGAAAGTGTATGTGTGTGATACATTGAACCTTGAGTCACGGCACTGCCGAGATGTTATGTTGGTGGAAGTGAAAAATACACGGCTACACATTGATACAGAGTTTATGCACTTTAACTGAACTTTTGTGCCAGTTAGATTCCATGCATAATGCAAGTGCGTCACTCATTTGTTTTTTGTTTTTTTCGGTCCTTCTCCTTAACGTCACAGAACACAAAAAGCTGCCGACGAGTGCAGCATCATTAGGCGCACCACCTACCATAGAGGAGTGTGCACAGGAGGGAACACCTCTCTGCCTGTTCAGCCGTGCGTAAGGCATAACTGATCGATCGCAGGTGGTGTTTGGCCCGACGCAATGGGCAGCCTGGCTGAGATTGATGAAATAGATTTTCAGAGAAATCGGAGGTATGACGTGAGAGCGTGTGAAGACAGTCAGATGCGTGTGTGCGTGAGAGTTGGCAGCCCTGCTTTTGTAGGGTTATGCAGTTTAACAGCTTTTCAAGGCTTTTCACAGTAGGTCTAAGTAGGGTGAGTAGCGTCAGTAGCCTACCTGATAGTCTGGGCAAGGTCGCTATTAGAGTCTGTCATATGCTAAGTCTGAAGTAGTATCTAATATCTCCATTCCCTCAAAAAAATTACATAGTTGTACTTGCATGACTTTAGATGCCATTTTTTTCCCCAGTGCACGATAGACGTGGACGATTCTGCATCGATGCAATGGTAGATCATGATCGATTATAATCGAGGTTTTCAACCGGCGGGCCGCTGCCACCTAGTGGTTCACTGGGGAATTGCAGGTGGTCCACAACATGCAGTCTCTTGGAGACACGCTTCACTACTGAAATTAAAATTAATCTTTAAAAATGAATAATTAATTTAATGCAAATATCTACAAAGCAATACAAAAATTTCACCCCCCTATTGAGCCTGAGTGGTAGTTCCTGGGACAGAAGCAGGTGAAAGCCCCTGAATTATATCATAATGACATTGCTTGGTGATTTTTTGGCTACAGCATAAAAAGAACATCACGGTAGTTACTATGGCAACATCATCTGTGATCCATGCCCAATCTGCGTGCAATGTTAAGTAATGTAGAAAAAATGATGGGAGGCATCATGATGCATCAAGATATCATATCAAATCGAATCAAAATCATTGACCTAATAATCATAATCAAATCAATGTGCATGCTTGTGTTTTACAGATGATGGGTAGGGGCATTGTAGTAGTGGGTAGTGCTTCAGCGCTTTGTGTCAACACATCTACAGCGTCCGAGCATAGAAAGTATTGCCTGTATTTTCACCACTTTGAGACTTAATTTTACCTTATGTATTTAATTATGTAGCAATGTTCGTATTCGCTCAAAAATGACAAGGTGACTAGTGACAACCGTTTCTGTGATATGAGGTACTTAGAGCTGCTATTATTTTGAAATTACTGAGTCTTTAACATTTAATTGATTTCTACATTGAGTAAGCGCAGAGGGACTCATGTTTCTTAGAACATAAAATAGATTTTAATTTTCAGTTTGTCAAAATCCTTAATATAAAAAATTAACTCCCTATAACAACCTGCACATGTTGTTATTCTACTACACTGTGTGATAGTAATATGTTTTGCATTATGCCTCTTCTCTAAAATGAAAAATGGAAAAAAGCAAGACAGGGCAGTTCCTCCTGTAATTCACTGATTTACTACTGCACTTAATGCATCAACTAACATATAACCGGCAAATATTGTTCGTTTAACATACAACATACAACAGGTCAACTAACATAATCATTATTGTACTAACATTATAGCCCTAAATATATATAGTTTAAAAAGTGAAAATGAAAATGGGGCATTGTACTTTTGTATTTGCAAAATAAAACTTTTATTGTTATTGCATTTGTTTAGTACAGTTGTCCCTTTATTTTTTATTATTACTGTAGTCAGTTTTTGGGTTTGATTTGTAGTATTTGTGCAAAGCCAAGCAGCTGATATCATTCATAAATCAAAGACAAATTATACTGCAATCTAATAAAGCACAATTTAACTAAATGTTGTAAAATTTACAGATTCATTAAAGAATTAAAGATGACACAATTCAAGCTTTTGAATAGACAGAATATGCATGTAGAAGGAACTTGGGTTATACCAACACAAAAGGTGAAATGTGGAAGGTGGCTCAGAAGCATTGCTGTGATTAAAGGCACATTTAGATACACATGAAAGTAACACTCTTTGGCAAATAACCTCTGTGAACTTTGACCGATTTAAACCATACAATGAACACAAATACAATTTAAAAGATGATAAAATATATTTTTTTTCCTAGAGATTCAAGTCTTGATAGTATCTAATATAGAATAAAGCACAGAATAAGGCAAATGCAGATGCTACACAGCCAAAATATTTTCTCAAAAATATAATTTCATATCATTTATTTACTGCCTATCGCCATCAAAGAAAAAGGAATTGTTGAAAAAGTGAACCCAGAATGGGAGGCAGGTCTAGAGTGGCATGTGAGTTTCAGAGTACATGTCCACCCCTGGCTCCTCCTCAAACGTCACTTTGGCATCATCAGCATCCAACTGCGATTAAAGAACACAATGGAAAGAAGGATAGGTAAAAATCTAGAATCACGAATGAGAAACTGAATATGTATGGTTAGTGATTTGTGGTAATTAGTGAGAGGGGCAGCCTTTTTAACAGGGTATGGCTGACGGGGTTTAGTGCAAGAGGTGGAGTTGTTAATAAGATAGGGTCTTTGTGTTTAACAACAAGAGAGGGGGAGCTTTTATTAAAGAGGTGTGGTTATTAATGAGATAGGTAAAGTCTCAGTTATTAACTGGAGAGGTGGGGTCTTTATTAAAATTGTGGAGCCTTGATGAGTGAGTGATTATTTGTCATTGTGAATACAACACAGCACAGGACACACTGCACCACAACAAAATGTGGCCTCTGCATTTGACCCATCCATGAAGGAGCAGTGGGCAGCTTTTTGAAAGCACCCAAGGAGCAGTGCTTGGGAGTGGTATCTTGCCCATGAGTACCTCAGTATTACTTTTACTGGTCTGGTACTTGAACCGACCATCCTCAGATCAGGGACCAACTCCCTAATCATTACGCTGACAACATAGGTGGCGCCTTGGTTAAAACACTTATTATTGTTATTAACAAAAAGGGTGGTTTATTAAAGAGGTTATTAACCTGAGAAAGGTGGTTAAGGAAATGGTAATTTGTGAGAGGTGGAGCCATGTTTAACGAGGTAGTGAGACCCGTAAGAGTTGGTTAAAGAGGTGTGTTGTTGAGCTTTCTTACGCATTTCATCTCGAGCTCGGTGAAGACATGGCCAGTCATGAAGATACGCAGTGGAATAGTGAGGATAAGGATGAAGGGCAGTGCCAGAGACAAGGGGCTTGACTTCACAATCCACAGCACGGCCAAGCACACCATCTGTATGGCCGTGAACAGATGCATTCTGCTGGTCTTCACCTGCAGCGGGCCAAAAGTCATTATAAGTCATTTAGTAACTTATAAAGGAATTTTCTAATTATTGGGTGATCCCAATACACAAGCATATTATGGATCTGGAAATCTCAATTCATATTTTACCAGTGGTGGTGCATAATACTTATGCACTTGTGCTTCATTAATGTACAAATTATTTTGAGTACTTTCAACTTGAACTGATCAATACCAATATTAGCACTCTCTACTTGACTATAGTTCTAATCATGATTGCTGTGTAACTTTAAGAGTTTGAGACATATTTCTTGTTGTGACGACCGTAACACATAGCACTAAGATGCTTTCATTGTTTTATTTATTACTGTTCATGTCGGATAATTAAGTACTTTTACTCAATTAGTTTTAAAACTCTTTTAATACTAAAGCACTGTTCATATTAGACTATTTAACTATTTTAACTATTAGACTATTTAACTAATACTATTTATATTAGTACAAAAGTATTAAAATAGTTAAATACTATGTGAGTGGAAAAAATATTAGAATACTACTTAAGTTAAAGTACTAAAGGATCTGATATGAACAGTACTTAAGTATTAAATTAATTAGATTTCCCACTATTTCCCACTCAAATAGTATACTTAAGCACTTAAGATAAAATACCAAAGTACTGTTCATTACATGTTTTAGTACTTTAATCCAAGTAGTATTATAACTCTCCTTTCTTTAGTAATTCTATTTAAGTAGTAACTCTTTTACTGCTTAAGTACAGTTCATATCAGACACTGTTACACAGCTGAAACTAGTACTTGGACACAAGTAAAAAATTCTTTGTAAGGATTTCTGACCCAGGTTCTCTCTTGACCTATTGATGATAAGATTTATTCATGTGATGATTACAAAGAAGAGCTAGAAACCTACTTTTGTGGCATAGGGTTCATTGGGGTGGTATTTTTTGGGAATAAGGAGCAGCAGAATGCGATCCCACAGCTGAATGCCACTGAGAGATGTGATTCCCATGTAGAGGAAAATTCCAAAGAGAGCAGCCATGGGAATGAGTTTCAAAATGGGCTCCATGAGGATAGATAGGCCTGGAGGCAAGTTCACAAAGGGAAATTTTTAAGATAATTTGACATATTTTCATTTACTTTAGGTTTAGATTGCCCGCTAACTATTAAACTGAACCTAAAGTAAATGAAAACAAGTCAAATTATCTTCCTGCATTTTACAAATATCTTTAAAAATACATACATTTCTAGCTCATAAAAAATCTTGGGAGCAATAACAAAATAACACATCTTTGCCCACAACTATGTCATATGTGGCAAACTTTTCATTTCTTTCACTGTTGTGTTCAGATTTAAAAGTATTTATTTAATCATTCACCACACCTTAAAGACCCAGTGAGGTCAAAATAATATCGGCTCTAAGTTCCTCATATCAAAGAAACAGTTGTCACTAATCACCTCATCAATTTTGAGCGAATATGAACGTTGCTGCATAGGTAAAATTGAGCCTCAAATTGGTGAAAATACAGGCAGTACTTTCCCTGTAATTTCCCAGTATAGCCACCGCTATAATTCACATCTGAGCTAGCTCATACAGATTAGCTGCGTGTTCTCATGCATTCCCTAACCATTTGGAGTTCTTTACAACAGGTTAAACATCCACATGTCATATTTAACAGTTTATGACAACACAAAATACACAGGTTTGAGCCCTTTGCTCACTTAATATTTGTCCAACACACCATAACCATCATATTAAGATAAGGCAGCAGTGAAAGAATTCTGAAAATCTCTGGCAATCTACAGTGGCCTAATAGCTACATTCATATACTTATGTTGATGTATAATATCCTGTAATATGTCTCACTGAGCAAACATACCTACGAGCAGGGCCACCAAAACCCCACTGACCCTCTGTTCCAGAACCTTCTCGATCTCAGGTTTGGGCCCTTTGCTCATCACGGTCAGGGCGTTGGCGTGGGTTACCGAGCGCACGGTGGCAGCGCTGAGCCAGGGCATCCCGAATAAAGCGGCACAACCACCCAAGCTGACCAGGATGAGTAGGTCCAAGTGGAAACCTGAACCTTTGGCCATTTTCCTCTCTGGCTTGCTTATGATCAACCTAGAAAGAGAAAGAGAAAGGTGGAGGTGGTAGTGACCCAACTAGAGGTTGTTCCTGGAAACAAGAAGCTGTGTGTTGGAGTCTGGCTCTATTCTACCACCATTGAGCACCCAAGTAAAATCCATGTATCATTTTTTCATTCACTTTTTAAATTAAAAGCAAAAGCCAATTTTTTTCTTCTTCTCAGTATTCATTTCCAAACCAAAAAGAAAAAACAAACAAACAAAATGTTTACAAAATGGAATTAGGAAAACAAGCCATCCTTTGTTGTTTCATTATTGCTTTGCATACGATTCTTTAAAAAGACATGGGTTTTTTATTTAATGTTAAAAATGAATGAACAAATGTAACATGGATTTTTTAATGTCTAATTTTGCAGTCAATTGAGAAATAGACAAAATGGAAAACCCCTACTTATAATGTATTTTTTGTGTCATGACCCACAAGTGAGCATTAAACATAGAAGAAGAAAAAAATCTGTGTGCAAAAACCTGTGCTCAAATCACAGATGAAGAAGTGTAATCCTCTTACTGCCAAAGAATACGTGAAAAACAGTGAGTGTAGCCTGTGTGTTAAAGCCGCATCAGGGTAACCTGACAACAGGCAACGGAAGGCACTACTTGTCACTCACGTGGTGATCTGCGACTCCAGGAAGATGAGGATGAAGACCAGCATGGCAGGAATGACGGAGGCGAACATCATCCACACCGGGAAAGACTTGTGTTCGCCCATGGGGTTGATGATCCAGCCTCGCATGGCTGGATTGGACACCTGAAGGCCTTTAGGCACCACAAGTTTCTACCACAAGGGAATATTTTAGGTCAATCTTTTATTGAAGAAAGAGGGGGAGAAAAGAGAAGTACTTGCATAGAGGAGGAATAAAGTGATAAAATAGTATGGCAAGGTCAAGATGATGTCACAGAGAGTGTAAATTTTCTCCAGTAAAAGTCTATGGGAAACAAACTCTGACCACACTTTGTGACCTCATCTGAGGAAAAAGCAGTAAAAAAGAAGTACGGAATTTGGCAGTTTACAAGAAATGTTATTATGAGCAGTTCAATATTAAAAGTTAGTCAAAAGTAAAAGTTAGTCATGAATGATTCCTTTACCACAAAAAAACTGGAAGTAGTTAAAGTCACAAAAAGTGGGAAAAGAGAAAGTAGATGACGAAGATGAAGACCTGTACGTACCTGAGTGTAGGTGTCGTTGATGTTGATGTCAACAGCAACCATGAGGAAGATGGCAATGGGAACACCGAAGTCGCCCATCAAACGACGCAGCTGCATTGGGTTGGAAACAGCAAACATCAGTTCATCCCAAATTCCTGATCCAAGACTCAGTCCCAAAGCTGAGTTTCCTGAGCACTGCACACTGACTAAGGCAGCAACTAATAGCTGTTTTCAAATTTTTCAGATTAACCAAATAGTTTGTTGTTTGAGAACAGAGATGACACCTTTTAACATTAGATGTAAAATCAATTTACACCTAATTGTTTAATATTTAAATTCAAATAAGTTTAATATATACATATTTTTAAAGGGACATAAATTCAAACGCTTCTTATAGCTATAACCAAGAAGCTCACAAGATGTTTACATGTGCTCACACAACGTTTTCACATGAGCACGTCATTTTAGCGCCAACATATTTTAGTGTGCTGAAAATGTTTTTGTGTACTTTCAAAATACATTTTTATGAGAATAGTTTGAAGAGGTGTCAACGATAGGCCTCCCCCTCTCCATATGCTTAACTGAGGGTTCCATGGTGTAATTGTTAGCACTCTGGACTCTGAAGCCAGTGATCTGAGTTCAAATCTCAGTGGAACCTACTGTTTGGATTGTTTTACAGGCGGGTGTGAATATAGTTAAGTCAAATTGTTGCAAAATTGTTCCAAAATACTACTGGTCATTTTCAGATTCATCACATAAATTGCCAGAGCATTTTTTGCATTTTGACATGCTCCAGTAATCAAAGTAACATCACCCCGTCTGAACCACGCTTATTATAAACTCATTTACTCAAAATATTTGTGTGCAACAGGCGGCATGGTGGCACAGTGGCTTTTAGCCGGAGTGTATACTAAGTTTACTATCGAGTTAAGTAACTAGTGGTGTTAATAAATATACAGCCAATATCTGTTGAACATAATGTAAATACAGGCACTCTTGACCATGTTAATATGGTGTTACCACTTGCAAAAACAGCTGGCCAGTAGCTGGATTAGCTCAGTTGCGAGAGCGTTAGACTGAAGATCTAAATGTCCCTGGTTCAGTCCTGGGTTTTGGCAGCTGGGAGGTCACCTTTGTCTAATAAAACACTCTTTACATCTGTTCAAAGTAGCGACTCGATCTTGTGTTCAGGGCCTCATCACATTATCTAAAAATTAAATATTTACTTTTTTATTATAATAATACATTGTTTTCATGTGAGCACATTTTGAAGACGTTTTCGCATGAGCATAACATATTTTCACATGCTCATAAGATGCTTTTCACATGCTCAGAATTTTTTTTTCACATGCTCACATGCTCACAAAATGTTTTCATGTGAGCCTGACAGGTTTTTGCATGCACACAAGATGTTTCCCCTGTGGGCAAGGCATATTTTTGGACTCTCTCAAGATGTTATTTCATGTTATTTTTTGTATGAGCATGAATATTTGATTCTGCTCATGATATGTTCTTGGGGAAGTACAAAATATTTTAGTGTGATCTTGATGTCTTCACATGAGCTTGACATGCATGAACACAACATATTTTGGGGCGCTCAAGATGTTTTTGCATGGTCCCATTTTCACATGCACTTGATTTCCCATTTATTTTGACTCTCATTGGTTACTCCCTTATTGATTAGTTAACAAGTTGGCAACTATTTTAATCATTAATTATAATTGATTATATTGTTTAGTCATTGCAGCGCTAACTCAGACCTTGCCAGGGAGGAAGTAGCCATTCTTGAAGGCACGCAGGAAGTAGGCGATAGAGAAGCAGCCCAACATCAGGCACATGGACAGCAAGGCTGTATTGGGGTAGGCGCGGTGATGGACAGTGGTCACTGTGGAGACGTTGCCCGTGGTGTTGTCCAGAATCACTCGCTGGATGACCACCGGGTGCCAGGGGTCCTCCACCGTGTCATTCAACTGTTCGTAGTTTAGGTTTAAAGGATGAGCCCGGAAAATCTGAGAATGCAGATATTATGGATCAAACACATCAGTGGCAGTTTGTACTAACTCTGTGCCAGCTCATCGAATACACCTGTCTGCCAGTTTGTTAGCTATGGGGACCCTTAAAGGGATCAGTGAGAAAAAAAAGCAATTTATGCAATTTATTGAGCATAAGATGTTTCTGTAGGACATTTTAATGTGGTTACAAAATGTTTTTGTGTTTTTAAAAGATCTTTTTAAGATTTTTTTTTCAAGTTGTTTTCTCATGTCATTTAACATTTTTGGGTGAGCACTACATGTTTTTGTATGAGCACAATATTTTGGTGCGAGCACAACATATTTTGGGTGTTAATGGGACATTTTTGCATGGCCATGTGTTTTTGTGGGAGCATGGTATGTTTTTATGTAAGCCTGACATATTTTTGCATGTTAAATTTTTTTGTGTGCTCATAACATTTTTATATGAGCATGATGCATTTTCATTTGACTGTGAGATGTTTTTGCACGAGCATGACATTTTCTTTTATGCTTTGCATTTCACCTTTGTCTGGTCCTAGAAACTCTGTAATTAACTGATGCTAATGATGTCCATTGCAACTAACAATGTTAGCACTCTGAGATCAGGTTTGGTCTGGGATCAGGTTTTGTTTGGAACCAGGTTTGTTCTGGGATCAGGTTTGTTCTGAGATTAAGTTTGGTCTAGAATAAGGTTTGGTCTGCGATCAGGTTTGGTCTGCGATCAGGTTTGGTCTGCGATCAGGTCTGGTTTGAGCGTTAGACTAAAGATCTAAATGTCCCTGGTTCAGTCCTGGGTTTTGGCAGCTAGGAGGTCACCTTTGTCTAATAAAACACTCTTTACATCTGTTCAAAGTAGCGACTCGATCATGTGTTCAGGGCCTCATCACATTATCTAAAAATTAAACATTTACTTTATTAGGGGGCCATGCAGTGGAACACCGCATGGAACCCTATTGGAATCGTGCTGATTTTTTTTTTCTGCCTTAAAACGCGTTGTGGAGAAAAAACTGTAAGACCCACAGCTTTGAAATTTGGCAGATAGGTCCGGTACCCCACCCACTACTCAGGCAAAAAAAATGCACTAAAATAAGCTATTTTGCGTTTTTTCCAAACAAAATTTGCATTTTGCCTAATAACTTTTGAAGCGTATCTCCGATTCTCAAAAATCGTATATTATCTTATTTCTTGGGTTAAGACGAATCTTTTAGACCCTTGCATCTGTTTCTGCCCTATTTGATTTTTTCGCTAATTTGCATAAAATGAAAACACATCTTTCTCAAACTAGTCCCTGGATTTTTGTCCAATCTGCATGCAACTGGTATCATTTGAATCCCAAGACACCTTCTTTAATTATTATTGAGCACATTTTAATGTAGGTCTTCATATTTCTGTAATATGCAAATAAATGTGGTCAACACCACACACCGAGTGTCAAATCCGGCTCTGGGTGGGCTACAGCTTTGAAATTTGGCGGGTAGGTCCAGGACCCCACCCTCTACTCAGGCAAAAATTGCGCCACTCTGCCAGTTGGTAGTGCTATAATAAGCTATTTTGTGTTTTGCCTAATAAGTCTTGAACCGTAGCACCCTAGATAAAAGGATGAAACGTGTCATTTTTCAACATCTGTCCACTTCGATTCGTCAAAAACTGATAAAGCTGCAAACTGCACGGCCCCATAATCACTGCTTGCAGTTATATTTATTATTATAATACATTGTTTTCATGTGAGCACATTTTGAAGACATTTTCACATGAGCATGACATATTTTCACATGCTCACAAGATACTTTCACGAGAGCACAGAATTTTTTTTCACATGCTCACAAAATATTTTCATGTGAGCCTAACAGGTTTGTCTGGTCCCAGAAACTCTGTAATTAGCTGATGCTAATGATGTCCATTGCAACTAACAATGTTAGCACTCTGAGATCAGGTTTGGTCTGGGATCAGGTTTTGTTTGGAACCAGGTTTGTTCTGAGATTAAGTTTGGTCTAGAATAAGGTTTGGTCTGCAATCAGGTTTGGTTTAAGATCAGGTCTGGTTTGAGATCAGTATTGGTCTAGGATCAGGTCTGATCTGAGATCAGATTGTGTCTGAGATCAGGTATGGTGAGAGATCAGGTTTGGTCTGAGATCAAGTTTGGAGTGAGATCAGGTTTGGTCTGAGATCAGGTTTAGTCTGGGATTGCATTTGGTCTAAGATCAGGTTTGGTCTGCGGTCAGGTCTGGTCTGGTGTCAGGTTTGGTCTTGATCTTTTTTCCCTCAAGAATGAGTTAAAGATAAAGGTGAATAAAAAATCATGGAGGTTATTGTTACTCTGGCAAGTTTGGCGAAGGTCTCGTAGATGAAGATGAGAGAGATGAGGATGGAGAAGATTTCTTGGGTGAAGCGAGAGATGAAGCGGACCAGGAAGCTTCCCTCTACCGCCACCATGACTACCACGATAACAATCAGCCAGACACCGATCCACACTCGGCCCACAATGTACTCAATCTCCTGAGACTTACAGAACTAGAGGAGGAATAGAAGAATATATTGACAAAAATAAGTCATGATCATGAAAAAACAACTTGGATTATCTCAGCATCAAAAAAATCATAATCTCGAGAAAATACCTTTCTTTATGTTAACAAAGAGAAAACAACTTTCATTATGGCAAGACCCTAAAAAACAAGTCATGATCTTGATTAAGCAACTTTCATGATGTCAGCATCATTAGAAAAATCACTTTCAACGTCATTATCTCGAAAAACACATAAAATTTGATCTTAACTCGAGTTCTCAAGAAAACAAATAATGTTAAAATGAAAAGAAACACACATTAACATTCCTAGCCCGAATAGAACCCACACAAAACCCAACAGTGGCATTGCAGTGCCCCTAGTGGACAAACTACACAATGACATAACTGATAACACTTTGGTACACGTTTAACAGCAATGAACTAAATATGGCCAAAACTGGCAGACTCAAGTGTGTGTCTCACAGCAAAGAAGGCCTCTTCAAACACCAGCAGAGGTCCCGAGAAGCCGATGACCAGAACCGGCTGGGCGGCCAGGAGGCAGAAGATCACACCCAGCACTGCTGTAGACAGCATCAGCTCTGACACACCGATCATGTTGTCCACTTTATCAGCTGCAGAGGACAATCATCCAGTTATCAAAAAGAAATTACAACTCAATATAACAACTTTCTTGGGAATTTGAGTAGTAGTGAAATGAGAAAACAACTTTTGTTATGCTGATGTAACCCATATGTAGGAAGTCTAGAACTACAAATATAACCCAATTTGCTATTTAGGGTTATGTGTAGTGTACTACTACGACCACTAGGGCGCACAAGCACATTTAAGTTATACAGTACAATTGCATGCAGCTGGCATTTTTTTTCTACTTTATAGCCCTTGGGAAAACGTGCTGCAGATCGAACAAAACAAATTATGAATCCCAGCTGTGAGGGGGAAAAATGAGTTCTTTCAGCATAAAGTATCTGAAACTGATTGTTTTTTGAACCCCTGGATAAAATCTGAAGAAAATTGTGATGATGAGCTGGAAGACTGAGAGCGATCGTTGAAACAGTGCGGCTTTATAATCTGCCCCTTCTGCCCAGGAGATGTCCATCCAGTGGATGGAACCCTTGACCCGACATTAGCTAAGATTTCACACAGTGGTGGTAATTAAATTTTGGACCCATATATGCTGAGGACAAACTTATAAATCTGAAGGGTTGGAGCTGTTTTTGTAAGAGCTCTATTTTAGTTATTTCACTTCTCTACATTAGGTTTTATATTAATAATTGTAAGTCAATAAAGGTTGTCAACTATTCCATTTAAATGCAACTCCTTTTGTGAGTGAATCAAGGCAAGCTTCTCTCAGGATAACTCAAGATCAAGATCAGGGCCGGCCCAAGCCTTCAGGGGGCCCTAAGCAGAATTTTATTTGGGGGCCCCTCTGTGCCACCAATATGACTAATTATTGTCAATCCTTTATTATTCGCACACTATAAATCTAACACACTCAATATAAATGTTATTTTTTTGTAGCTGTGTTGCTTACATCATACCAATGTTTTTACCCTTGCTATGATCTTTAATTGTAACAGTAGCAAACCCACAGGAGTAGTCAGGTGTTAATTTGCACTTTAACATTCAAAGTCTTGCAGTACCAGTTGGCATACTTAATGTGGTGTACTGAAAAGTGGCAAAATAAACTAGTAGACAATGCTCTTGTATGGCTGTCATACTCCAACTGTGCATGCATCCTGCAGCAGCCAGTTAAAATAATATTGCGTTGTTTTTTCTTAATTAAATAATGGATTTCATTACCAATATGATATCAACTGAAATATTAAACATATATAAATTAAAAAAAAATAAAAATAAAAAAACGATGTAATTTCATGTACTCTTGGGGGCCCCCTGGTGGCCACGGGGCCCTAAGCAGCCGCTTAGTTCGCTTATGCCTTGGGCCGGCTCTGATCAAGATCATGAAACGAAAAATTTGTGATCAAACTTTAACAGTGAAATTGCGAAAACAATTTTGAAACAATATTGATATTACGAAGCAAATAATTCCGGTGATAACTATAATCACGAGATTGCGAGAAAATAAATGAAATAAGTCATTAATCTTGAGCGTTATGTCGACAACACTAGAAAAATAAATCATAATCTCAAAAAAACAACTTTTCATTATTTCATTCACACCTAGCAGGCCTCCGAAGGTGATGGCGGGCGAGAGAGCGGCGAAGTAGATGAAGATGACAGCTGCCAGCACTTGGGCGTTCATGGCGTCCTTCAGGTCGCTGACGTAGTGGCGGTAGCGTCTCTTGAAGTCGCGCACCATGCCGCCAAACGGCACGCCAGTGCGCACCAAGGGGTCCTCTGGCGGTGGCGGGGATGAGGGGGACAGCAGGCCTTTAGCGATGGATGCTGGTCGGGGGGTGGAAAAAACGTCACATTTGGTTAAATGCAGAGCTGCAACAAATGAATATTTTGGTAGCTGACTCATCTGTCGCTTTTTACAATTTCTTGAGTCTATTTTTTTTCATTATTCAAGTAGTCAGATTTATTTGTCATGTCTTTACTCTCTGATTGATATAATTGGCAGTGAACATCAGCCCCTTGTCTGATCTCTGTCTTAACATTACATTGGTTCCCGTTGCAAATCAAAACACTGAAAGACACATTTTCATAGCATAATTCAAGATTTGTACCATCAATTAATGGAATCATTATAACAATTAAGTTAGTTAATTGTAGCCTAATTAATACACATTAAAGTGTCCCGCAACCCCGATAGGGATTAGGCAGTTCGGATAATGAATGAATGAATGAATGAATGAAATTAAAGTGCAAGCATTCGTTATTTCAGCATCACGACAAAACTAGCTTAGCCAATTTTGAGATAACGCCTTTTTGCTGTCTCAAGATAACGAGAAAAGTAACTTGTGATTGCAAGAAAAAAAGTTTGTTATTGCAAGTTACCTTGAAAAAATAGCTTTAGTTACGTCAATAAGTTGTGATTTCGAAAAAGGTTTCTTTTGTTGTCTTGAGATCACAAGACCAATAACTCACGGTCTTGAGAAAACAACTTTTATTAGAAAGGGATTATGAAAAAAACTGATCTCGAGGAGCCCATACACTTTTAGTTTAGTATTTTCTTACTCTACCATTTTCATTAGGAGATAAATAATTTCTTCATAAGAATGTCATTATTATTTAACTATACTTTTTGCTGAATGTTATTTTGCTAAATTCTATTTTAAGTCATTTAATTAGATTGTTTAAAAATACATAGCTTTATTTTTAATTATATAGCATGAAACACTATATATAAATAAACTCTGATTGATGAATTGATTGTTTGATTAACTGTGGCGTAAGAGGAAAAGGAAAACATTTTGTGCACTCACGTTTTCGTGGCTTGACATCGAGGCGGAGCTGGGGGTCAGAGGGGCGAAGTCTCTCCCGCAGCAGCTGTTTTTGGAAGCCAATGATTGGCGCCAGCGCCGCCTCATTCGGGATCTCGGTGGGCGGAATGACCACGCTGCAGTCCAGAAAGTCGGCCACCGCCTCACCCAACTCCCTGTCGTTCTGCGCATGGAAGGCCGCCTGGTTGAAGACCTAGGAGTGTGTTTACGTTTCCAGAAAATAACTTGCATTATGTCTGGATCACAAGACAAAAGTAAATTCTTATCTTCTTCATTTTAGTTAGCATGCCATAATGAGACAAACAACTCGCAACATCGAGAAAACAATTAATGGCATTCGTTATGTCAACAGATTATGAGAAAAATAAGTTGATTTCTTGAGAAAACAACTTTAATATTGTTGAGATCACCAGAAAAATTAACATGCTAATACCACTATCATAATCATGACTTGATCATGAGGAAAACTAACTTGCAGGGTTAAGATAACTTTCTATACTAAGATAACGACTTTCTATCATGAGCTATCAAGACAGCTTTGTTGTCTTAAGGCCATAAAACAAAAAAGTTATGATCTTGATTAAAAATAACTCAACTCAACAATAACTTAACTCAATAATCTCAACTTATATATCCATTATCTTGTTCTCTTGAGATCATGAAACAAGTAAGCTGTGATCTTGATCATGAGAAAAATCTCGAGAAATGTTTTTATTTCGAGATTACCAATTTTATTATCTTAAAATCATAAAACCAATAAGTCGTGACCTTGTGAACATTTGTTTTTGGAAGCTGAAAATTGAGATCTCAGAATTATACAAAATGCAAATTTGCAAATCCAAACAATTTTGTTGAGAAACAAGATTTTTCACCTTGTCCGCCAGCAGCGCCGCCATGGCTCGGCCGTTCTGGTTGTAGTCCATGTCGCTCTTGGCTGGCCCCACCAACACGAAGATGAAGCGGACTGGAACTGGGGCCTCTAGAACAGACTCGAGAACCACGGCCTCCTTCAGACGCACAAACGCCACTGTTGGCCTCTCCAGGAAGTCCAGGGCGCCTGACGGATAATGTGGCAAAAAAGAAAGGAAAAAAACACACAAAAAGTTTGCGAAGTTAGCAAAAAATATGGAAAATATGGACATTCCTAGTCAAAATCACGTAATTTTTCTTGTTATTACAACTGTAACGGTACGTCCACTGTGCCCACATCCACAATACATCATGTTAATCTGTCATTTGCTTTTCACATTAAAATCAAAACCCAAAACACCAAACCATGTCTTCTTCAGTAATCAATTCCCAAACCAAAACATATAATGGGTCCTTATCTGTATGCCAAATGAAATGAAATGAATTCAAATGAAAATACCCCCCCACCCCAGAAAACTCATCCTCATAATCCTTAAATTGCATAAAACATATAAACCAGAAGTGATAGTTATATGCTCATAAGAATGGATAGCTTTGTTTTGTTTCTTGCCAGTAAGAAACAAAGATTTTCACACGTTTTTACAGTCTTTTACGTCTAACACTCACTTCAGAGTCACAATATTTGTGCCCAAATCAAAACCAAAACAGAATATGAGTGCTGTTTTCTTTTTTATTTGTTTATTTTTTTTGGTTTAAATGTAAAAAAAAAACCCTAATGTGTGAATGACGCACATATTGAATTCAACTGGTGCAGCACTCACCCACGAGCACCATGGAGGCCTCCACCCGGTCGGACGCATCTTTCTGTAGTAGCCAGGACCCAATTATTCAAAAGAAGAAAAAATAGGAATTCAATTTCACCATGATCAAAAGTAGAAGTGGCGTAAGCAAATGAAACTATAAGCCTTCTTTTATATATTTGCTATCTGCAGTTTTGTACTGTACCTCTATACCTTTGCCACCAGCTTTGCCATACATTGACCAATTTTCCATCAAAATTCATTAGTTTTTGCATTCTTCTAAGTTTACTTTCTAAATTAAAGAGATTATTATATTACAACTTAACCGTACCTTGCGAAACGACATTCATCACAAACAGTGATGTCTTCAAATTAACGTTATATGATGAAATCAACAACAATGATGTTTTTTTGTTTTTTTTTCCCAATCTCGAGTTACAAAGAAAGTTCAAAACGAACATAGGTCTACTGTGACATCAAAACACTTTTGGCTGCAGATGATTTTTATCTAATGTTGAATTTTGCAAGTTATGGAGGTTACACATTTAAGGTGCGGTGGTGCAGTATTATAATCAAATTTATCAAAATCGATTGACTATGGCAAATATTGTTGACTCGCAATATAGTGTTTTCTTACTCTCTCTGCGACTGAGAATGCCTGCATTTCCACCGGTGAGGTCAGAGGCTGCATTGGCCCTGATTGGCTGAGGAGAGAAGGGGTCAAGGGTCACTACGGTACCTTTTCAACATGCTTTTATGTAGTGATACAGCCACCAGGAGGTGCTTGTTGAGGCTTTTTTATATGCCAGTGATGGTTAGGACATAAACCACAAGTTTCATCACTATACAATATTATATTGATTCCATACATAACGATCTGCCAATACCACAAAATGTGCAACGGTACGATTTCCATTCAGGTCAGGAGCCAACGATCAATATGAGACATTATAATATACTGATTCTATCACTTCTGTTCATATCAAATCACAAAAACCACCTAAAATATAATTTGACATTATTTGTGAGCTCAACCAGATATCCACCATAATATAATGTATATATGACCATACAAATATTTAATCAGAGCTGAAATGATAGACAATCAATTCTCTTAATAAAAATAGACCTAAAAAGTGATGTTACAATATGTATGATGTCTGATTGATGTTTTTATTTTGGCTCAATGCTATGGGCTCATTGATCATTGCATCAATGTATCGTTACACCCCTAACTGAGGCCACGTCACACATCACACATTCTACACAAAGCAACATGTTGTGTTCATATACTGCTTTAAACTTTGAAACTGCTTTAAATATCCATATTCAGCATGTTATGCCTCTTTCACTGTTGAAAGGGATTGACGAAGATTTGAGCTTGTTGATTATTTTCTCTACCTTTTGGTCATGTCCAGCAACTTTCAGTTCTTCCCTAATGTTTTCATCCACAATTTTCTTTCATCTAATTTCTGTCTAGCCAAGATTACATATCTATGAAAGAATTCGTTTGTTCAGCACAACACAACTCCTTTACCTAAAGTAACCTCTCAACCCATGTCATAAATTTGTTGTAAATTTGTTCTTAAGAAAGTTAAGACATTTAAATAGTATAATTTTATACAACAATTTAATACAAATCTAAAGTTTTGCATAAACAGGCATGCAATAATTTTTGTAAGAATGCTCTTCAACAATTCTATTTTTCCCTGAGACAAAATCTCATGTCTCAATTAAAAACATTGGTGAACGTCACAATCTTGGTTAAAACTATGTAATGGAGTTTTAAGACCAAATTTAAGACGGCTTGGTGAATGAGGAGCCAATGCTAACTTGGTTCCAGGAACATCAAAGTCTCTGTGTCAGGTTCAGAGTCGATTTTGCGGCACCGTCACCATTTTTTTTACAGTGGAAAATAGATGGTACACGATCTCAAAGTAGGAAGACGGCACTGGTCCGTCACTGCAGGAGTAGATAAGAGGTGAGAATAAAGTGTGTTTGTAAGTGAAATGTGATTCAATCTGAAAGTGTCTCTCCTACTGAAATAATGTCTTTTTTCAAACCTGTGATTATGCAACAGAGCTTGCAGCACTCCATCCTTATCTCCGGGCCCGATCTCCTTTTTTGCCACCATCTCATCCACGATCTTCTCAGCAATGCTAGGGAGGGAACGCTCCTCCCTGTCTAGCAGCACCACACCTAAAAGCACAAAATAAAAAGAGAGTGGAACAAGAAATGAGATAATTGTCATATGAAGATAGGGGAGATATTTCATCCTCCAACTTCAGCTCAGTCTGCATCTTTTCACGGTTGGAAGAGACTGATGAAATTTCTAATGTTTTTTTTGCGCTCATCAATTATTCACTCCATTATTCAATAAAATCTGGTAACGTTCACTTCTCTCATTTCTTTATCCACATTTTACTTTCTTTTAATAGCAAGTTTGTCATGTTGGGTCTTCATGGAACAGCTCTGATAGAAAAATCATAGGAGTAAACAAAGTATCTCTCTAGTTTTCTAGTTCTATTTAGTGGTGCCCATGTTAACAGCGTCACTGCCTTTTTATGGACTAAACTGAACATGTTCCTCTCTGGTTACTATCAGAATGCAACCATAAGTGGACAGTGACAAATAGAAAATACTAAAAGATGTGCTTTTGTTATTGGTGTGACAAAGTCTGAGCTCACCTGTGTTCATGCTCCTGCGTATCTGCACCAGACTCTTAAAGGTGAGGTAGGAGATGTGGGCATTGCCCCAGCGTCCGGCCTCCAGGTCATAAGTCTCCTCGTACCCGGTCCAACGCCCCATCTCCTGCCAGTAGCTATGCCCATCCTGATCCTTCATCTCCTTTTGCACCTCCGCATAGGCCTGACCAGACAGAGAAAGATCCTTTTTCATTTGTTTCGTTATAATCAAGTGCTGTAAATGTGCCTTCCTATATTATTCATTTTTAAAATTCTTAATATATTAATTATAATGACATTAGGTGCATAGATATAAATGTATGCAATTAATGTAATTATAATTAATATATTGCAATTATTCAATTCAATTAAATTCTATTAATATAGCGCTCTTAACAACAGTCAGTGTCAGAAAGCACTTTACACATAACCGGCCCAAACCCCCAACAAGCAAACCTGTGGCGACACTGGCAAGGAAAAACTCCCTGTAAGAGGAAGAAACAAGATTTGGAAGGGGACCCCATGGTCCTCCGGGCACCAGGGGTGTTTGAACATTTAATACACAAGTTAACATTGGCTCAGTTAACATTGGTGAAGATATAGAAATAGTATTATATACAATTATAATACATTAATTATAATTACATTCATTACATACATATAAATGTAAAAGACCCTTGTGAGTCAAAAACAGCTCTGTAGGTTTGCCCAACTTTACCAATTTCTCAAATTTCTGCCACTCTTGGGTTTAGAATTAAATTTGTAACAATTTTGATTATGATTTTGCTCTTACATTTGTAGCTACCATACCTTGCAAAATCCCGGCAAATGTTAAAAATTTCAGCTGCGACTTCATGCCCATTTCTGTGTAAAGGGGTAGTTTTGAATTTTTTTTGTAACTTCTATTTGCAAAAACATGCAAGTGTTGTTGAATGTCATCTTAAATTTACATTTGATTGTTTGCCTTTAATGTAATGTATTGGTAACATGAAAATATCAGTGTTTATTTAAGGTTTGGTGGGCTATACAATAATCACTTTGTTTCAATATTTTTCAAAATATAACATTGAAAAAATGGTCAACATTTGCACAAAGGCAAATATAAAGCTACTAAAAGTATAGTAAGTATTGTGTATGTGTTTCCTGTTCCTTGGTGACTGATAAATTGTGCCTTGTATTTATCCTTCAAACAGCAGTAATGCTGGCAGCATGTATAATGAAACAAAAGTGAACACGTGATGTGTCTATGCTTGTGAGTGTGTTTGAACTTACCAGACACTCTCCTTCAGATTAGTGTTGGTGTTCAGAGCAGCTGATAAACATCAATCTATCTCGAAATGTACAGTTCCCAAGTAAAATTGTGTACCCTAAGCAAAAATGTCAAACTTTTTGTTAATTGTGGCCTGACAATGTTAAAATTAACACAATTGCCACAATCCAGCAAATGTATTATTTACATATTTGATGTACAGTACTGTGCAAAAGTATTTAGTCAGCCCTAATCTCTTTATATTTTGTTAATCAGATTGTTTTGTTCACTCCTCCACTTGTCCAGTTTCTAACATTTTTTCAAGGACACATGCCAAATTTTTGAATAATTGCTCAGTGTAAAAGACAATGCTTAGACCATAATTGTAGGCTGAATACTGTAGGTAACCAAATTGTCTCTCTTTCTACTTCTAGTTTAAAGTTTTTATTTTATATTCTACCTCTAGTGTAAAGTGTATATTTTTATATTCTATTTATATATTGTTTATTCTATGTGCCTTATTGGTTCTTTGTTCCTTGTTCTTTGTTCTTTGCACTGTTAAAACTGAAACCATGTCATCTCGTCTCTCTGTAAACTTGTACAGTATACAGGGGAGATGACAAAGTTTACTTTGACTTTGAATCCTCCGGAGAACTATTCCTAAAGACTGCATTAAAGACACAAGACATCTGTTCGGAAGCAAAATGTGAAGAAAAGAGGGGTGACTCAGGATTTGGACAGAATTGCACATATCACTATCACGCTGTGACTAAGTTTTGGGACACACTTCATTTCTTCATATTTTACTATAAAGAAACAGACTTCTTGTAATTTATTAAGGAATTTAGGAATAGTAGCGGGGCAGTTGGTGGCATAACGGTAGGGCATTCGCCCCGTAATCAGAAGGTTGCAGGTTTGATTCCAGGACTGATAAAGCTACCACTGAGCTACTCATGAGCAAGGTACCGTCCCCAAGCTGCCCTTGTTAGCTACCCACTGCTGCTTCACAGATGGGTCAAATGCAGAGGTCACATTTCGTTGTGGTGCACTGTGTGCTGTGCTGTGGTATGTTCACAATGACAAATAATCACTCACTTTCACTTTTTTTTTCACTTTTAGTATGTACATGTATCTTGTTTATTATTATTATGCAGATTTCATATAAGTATTTCATTCAATTTCATTTCTTTTTTAAGGTTTGCAATTAGAATTGTTGTCTATGTTATTCTTTATTTCATTGTAGATGACTGGTGTAAAAATCAGATAGAGGCATTATTTATTTTTTCTGGTAATTTTCTTTAAATGGAAGTCTACTTAAAAAGAGTGTTCCACATTATTAAGCAAGCCACAGTTTCACAGGATGAAAATGATGTTTGTAAAGCTGAAGTGCTCAACTGTACAATGCCTTGAAAAGGCAAGACAATGATTGCTATTTCACAAAAAACTGAGAGATCATCAAACTGTTAATTACTATAGAGTCTAAATTAATTACTTCAGATAAAGGCAAGCTGTGGAAAGTTTAGACATACAAATAGGTGTTTTAAGAAAAAAAAATCTTAAAAAAATTTTTAAAAATCATTGCTAGGCAGTATTTGGATCTGATTGATCAAAACCGCTCGATGCAGGATCACACAGAGCTTTGCACAGACAAGCTGTGTTTAACAGTTGCTTTAACAAAACGTCACAAGTAGAAATATCTGGTTCAGGCTAAATTACAAATTTCCAGTTGTTTAATTGTTGTTCACTGGATGGTCCAGACGATTGTGGTTCAAGGTAGCTCAGGAATAGTCACCCTGTTCCAACTAGGTCTGAGGTCAGCAAGGAGTTGGCAGAGTGACAATTTGAGCTAGGATATTGGGTAAATTAGACTGTAAAAATGACATCTGCAAAAATATGTGGTTCCTTACTAACCATATCCTAGCCATGGTATAAAAGAAGCCATGAATTCATAAATAAAATTATCATGCAAGACAAATCACCATCACCTGTAGCAACCCCCCCCCCCCACATCAAGCCTATTGATCATATCAAAGAAGAGCCATATTAATAAGTAACTTAATCTGTAATGAAGTTAGTAAATTGTGTTTGTTTGTATTAAAAATGGCCTCTTCACAAAGAAAACAAATATTTTTGTTTCATGTTTATTGGGGTCAACTGAATGTTAGCACTTGCGCTGAAGTTCACCATGAGCATCATGGCCACAGCCACACTTTTCACATAGACTTTTACAAAAATGGCCGACCGTTTTCACTCACTTTAAGTCGAAATTGAGAAAATGACTAATTTTAATATGGTTAAAAAAAAAAGATAACACGGTGATAAATCGAAAACGATCGGTCTTTTTGTAAACTGCTTCACTGCCTAAAAATAAACGTTTCAACCTTAATGGCAAACAGAACAAGGACTGACCTTAAACGCTATGTACAGCCAAAACTACGGCTAATGAAGCATACTAGAGCCAAAACACGGTCTGTTTCCACCCATTCTTCAGCTTCCACGTCCTTTAATAATAGGCTATTTTGTTAGACAATTTGTTGTGTTCACAAGAGTTTCAACTTTCAGACGAAAGTTTCAAGCTTGCCGGCCTTGAAGCTGTCAACCCTAACCCTAACCCTAACCCTAACCCTAACCGAAAACGACGCTGTGAACTCGTCAAGGCAGAGAGCCCTCTATGGTCACAGAATTTTGACGGGTCACAGAATTCGGTAGAACACCAGAATCACAGCCGAAGGCGGTTTCGGGATGAAAATCTAGAATTTGTGAAGTCCAGCTGTGCCATTCTGGCCAAAAAAAAAAATAAATCGATTAATTAAAAATAAAAACTGACCATTTCCATTCCAATCAGAACTATAAACGCATATTTTATACTTTTTTTTTTAAAATTGCATTTACACGACATTCTGTCAGAAAAAAAGCTCAATATACAATAGACCACAAATAATTTTCTCAGCCCGTGTCTGCCTTTATGTGATTAGAGCCAAACCGCACCGAGGCATCGTCTGACACGCCGATTCTCTATCTGCAACCTGTTGCAGAAAGGTGTCTAAACTACATGCAGAGTTTTCGGTCGCTACGAGGGATTTCCGTCCATTGGATTCTAGCTGTGATGGAACTCACTGCGAAGTGATGTTGTCAGTAGGCAAGCTATAGAAATTTCAATAGATTTCTTATTAAAATGTTTATTCTGCAGCTTGCCGGTCAGCTGTGTAAAAAAAAACCCGGGCATTTTAGGATAATTTCTAGTTATTATTTCGGGCACGTGGTAATTGTAATTAAAAACGCAGTAATTAAAAACTCTGCAAGTCACTAAAACAGACACTATTCTGACAAAGTTCCAGCACTTTTATACTAGATATAGCTAAAACAAATAATAATATGAAATAATTATAATACATTTAATTTTACAATATACAATATTTCAGAAGTCAGTTATAGGTCGGTATAAATATATAATTAATTAATTAAATGTATGAAATGTATTAACCTTTACACATTCATAAAAATAATAGAGATAATAATCGAAATTTTGGCCTAGCTTATGGATCCCTATATCAAGTATTTTTTAATAATAATTAAAATATATTTTAAATAGCTTTTTTGCAATAACAAATAGAGTAGTGGCACCATTACCGTCTCAACTTATTAGGGCAAGGGATGTACTTTGTTGATAATTTAGGCCAATAAAAAGCAAAATTAGGCTACTATTTTTTAACGAAGTGCAAACCAACTCTTGGCTCAAAAACCGAACTGCGAGTTTGGAGGAAGCTTTACACACCACGATTGCACAGCATCAAATCGAATAATAAAGTAAAGAAATATTAAAGGATGATGAAAAGGTCAGTATTGGCTTAACCTGATGTCATCTCATTCTTACTGTTGACCGTGAAATTGTGTGAATGTTGTTGGTGCAAATACGAGCCTCTTGTTTCCACAACACTACGAAGACGACCCGACTGATACATGCAGTTCGATCAAAGACATCAAATGTCTCTCTCTCTCTCTCTCTCTGTGTGTGTGTGTAACAGTTTTTTTTCTTTTTAACCACTGCTAGTGTTTGTAGATGTTTATGCAGGTCCATAATTGCACCAGAGAATATTTATATGTGAAGAGTAGCAACAAGTTACCACTAATAAGAATAATGACATCGTAATTGTTGTAAGAAGGTAATTTTTCAGCCCATTATGTAAAAAATATGTATTTTTAAAGTGGTAGTCAATATAAATAATAATAAAGTAATAAAATGTAAACGTAATTCAGTACATATATAGGGTGCCTCAAAAATGTCCCACCGGACAAAATGCAATTTCTCCGCAACCAGTTGAAAATCTTCGACTAAACTTTCAGATTTTATAGGGTATATTTTCATAGGGGATATTCGAGAGTGTTGCTGAAAACGTTTCCTTGCTTCAAAAAAATTACAGTACATTACAGTTTGGCAAATCTATGCCATTTAAAAAAATCCGCAGACGAACTGTGCAATATTAGTTACTTCTTGCAGAGAAGAGATTTCAAGTAGTAAACAAACCGTTTTGGAAGTAAGTTGCCAATATTTTCGGATATTCTGTTACTGGACGTCATGAGTAAAGTCATTTCACCCCAAGCCAAAGAACACTGATGAGCTGAAGAAAGTCTTGCAGTTGCAGGGCTTCACAAAAAGACTTGGAGCTTGCGCGAAAGTTGGGGGCGGACACTTTGAAAAATACTGTTAAACAGATGTGGCAATTTCTAATGAAAGGTACGGTTATTGATATTGAACATTAGGAGTGCTTGTTCCTTTCGCTATAGGTTATTATGATAATACATCATAGAATAATTTGAGCCACCCTCTAATTTTGGTCTTGCGTGCAGTCAGAACACATTTCAAACTTGATTTGTAGAGATGCACTTAATATTTTGTTAACCATACCTTACAGCCATGTACCTACCAGTGAAGCAGTTTTTTTGTTTTTTTTTTAGCAGATACGGTTATTACGATCACCTTTTGTCAAGTTAATATACTTGTGTAATAGGTTTTTTGTGTTATTTCTGAAAAGATGTGATTTGCAGATGACTTACCGGCTCCGGTCCCGGTGCAGACAGACACCAAAAGAGTTCACAGAGTTTTACACAGCACTCTTATACCTGCAGCTCACACACACACTCACAGACACACCTGCAGTGCACACACACACACACACACACACACACACACACACACACCCACACACACACACACACCCCCACACACCCACACACACACATGCACACACACACTCATGCACATGCACAAATGGCCATGCGCGCAGACACACATTGGTCACAGACACACACATACAAGCACAAGTACACATACACACACACGCTTATCCTGAACAGTATTCCGGTCTTCACCCATAATATTGATGTAGTAAACAGCTTTACTTGAAGAATATCTGTGTGTTTGACTCTCTCTCTCTCTCTCTCTCTCTCTCTCTCTCTCTCTCTCTCTCTCTCACACACACACACACACTGCCTCTGTCTAGTTAAAGTTGTATGCATTGTCAGTGCGAACAACTTAACACTTTATTGCCATTTAATTGTGAATGCAGCAGTAAAAGAACTGTTAAACTGGTCAAGGTATGGACAAAAGTATATGAGTCACCTTTTGCCTCACAATGTTGTTTTTTTTAAATGAATGATAATTTCAGTATTACAACAAGATAGTATAGATATGTCCAGTATATGTTTGGTTATAATTCTCCTGTGTCCTCACTGGGCTGATGCTTTACTGTAAACGCTCAAAGTGACCATTTAACCCCCAAGCCATGAGGGCTCCTCCGCTCATTAAGCACAATGTGACCTCCAGTGATGTGCAGCATTTCAGTAATGATAATTATTCCTTTATTATTCCTTTAAGTCCACTCTTTGCAATCAGTTTTAACAATACTGGTAACTTTCACCTATTTACCTTACCAGGCAAAAGGTTTTGCACACCCTGAGATTCTCTACACTTGCATGTTACTCACTTAATTAAAACACACTCAATAATATTTTCTAACAAATAGATGTACAGCATGTTCACTATTTAGCATGAAAATCTCATATCTTTTAGTTCATCACTACTGACCAGGCCAGTGTTTTGCCATGCTTAACAAGTGACATTATGTGACAGCCAGTTACGTTAACCAGTGTATTGAAAATTAAAGTTAAAACAGCCCAGATGTGACCATCACCATCCAGCACTACACCACCAGGTAATAATTTGTCAGACCTGCTCGGTTAAACACTCATCCCAAAAATGGTTTTGACTTATTCATGCACAAATTAAAAACTAAACAGGAATAAAAATAAAACAGTGATAGATAAACCATGGCAAAAATCCATCCTTTGTCCAGCACGCCAATTAAACAGACGCCGTTCTTACTATTTCTAGTTATTATATCTACAGTTTCAGCACTTTATAACAGATACAGCTAAAAACGTTTTTAAAAATCTACGGGTGCAGGTCAATTATTCATCATAAATGGGCTGATTTCAAGACAAATTTGAGTAGTGCAGGATGTCCTGAAAATAACAACATAAGGCATGTATGGCTAACATCTACACACACACTATAATAAGCGTAAAAACAACAGTATAGAAAAATGCTCCAAATTTTCTTAGGTCTGTAAAGGCTTATTCTCTTGAGATCTGATAAATTTTTATGTTGCCAGGGGTTAGACGCAAAGATCGAACTGAACAAACTTCATTTTCTTTGGAACACTATTATAACCATTGTTTATTAAGCACATTAATAGTGGCACGTTATATGTGTTGTAGCTTCACCCTCACTATTCTGGGGTGTGTTTCCCAAAAGCATAGTTGCTAACTACGTTACCAACTAACATAGTGTTGCTAACGTAGGTATACTGACAGATGCTGTATATTGATGGGCCTTCTTGGTTTTTTTTTTTTTTGTGCATGTGTTTTTAAAGAATGAATGTGGAGGGCCCCATGCCTGTATTTGCCTTGGGCCCTAAAATAGCTAAATCCACCACTGCACATATAGACTCATAACAGCAAGAAAATTCTGTTTCGTCCAATAAAATGTTTGATTTGTGCCTGTTTCTGTCTAAAAGCTGGACCGAACACAGCTACTGACCAGCCGAATCCAGATTGTTAAGTCAGAACTGGAATTTGGAGTTAGTTTTCATTGCCATGTGGATGTAATGAGTGGCGACCAACACTAGAGGGCAGAAATGTTTTAAAGGACTGGAGGCTGTGTTCAGAACGCAGCGCATGAATTGTTAACAAACTATAAGATCTAAAACAAAATGGAACAGTAAGAATAATAACTTTAAGAAAGCATATAAAAATATGGGAAACAATTAATATATAAAAATATATGTGTATAACGCTGTGATAACTAAAACCCAAAGTTTAAATGTGGTATGTTTTTGCTCTTTTATACTAAGAGAAGAGGCCTGACAAATATATGAGATCTAAATTTTTGAAATATATTTTCAGCAGAAACAGTTGTATTGTTCGAAACATATTCAGACACTGAAATATATGAAGGTGCTTAATAAGAGTGTCTTAAACCAATTCTCAAAGAAACAGCTGTTGCAGCAGCAGTCGTTGCTGATGGTCATGGCCAGCATCTCTGAATTATGTGTGTGGTAGCAGCATGTACACACTAGGGCCGTGCAAAAAAATCAATACATCCTTATATTTCCTTTCATGATATACTATCGATATCTAGCTCCAAAAATTGATATTTCTGAGGGAGAGAATCATGCACCACAAGTAGCCTCAGACAACTGACTGGCCACTTTAATTTCTTATTTTCAATCTTATGCACTTTATCTTAACGTTTTTGGTGTCCACTAGTTCAGTGTGTTCAAATAAAGTCAAAATTCAGTTCTGAGATATGTTGTTTTGGCTGAATTATTAATGTACTGTAATGTGATTCATTAAGACCACCCATATCGTACACAGCAATCTGCATTTCAGCTCTACTTTTACAAATTCAGAGAACTGTAGAATATCGCAATATAACACAATATGTACAGTATCACAATATATCATGATATAATCATATCGTGACCCATGTATCATGACACTTATCGTATCGTGAGGTCCTTGCCAATACCCACCCCTAGTACACACACGCACTCTGACAGAGAATCCAATAAAACATCTGTGACGTTGCGCTCCTGCGTCTGGGCTGCTAGATTCACTTTACTGTGAATGGAGGTAATGCAGAAGGAGGAATTACAGCCATTACTGTACGAATGGGATGTAGATTGAGAGCCTCCCCTATTGGGAAATAAGTGTGTGTGTGTGACTAATAGGGGAATCAGTCCAGTGGGATGGAGGGAGCTAAATAACTGCAAAATGACAATGTCTTTAAAAATCTCATCTGGGCTCACTCTTCTCATTCTTTCTTTTATTTCTTTATCTGTCTTCTAAGTTATCTCTAGCCCTCATATCTTTTCTCTCTTTCTTGTGTTGATGAATGTTGACAAGCGTGTTCATCTCTCTCTGTCTCTTCTCTTTCCACTCTTTTTTCTTCTCCTCCACTCCCCTCTCCTTTTCAGCCCTCTCTCTCTCTTTTCTATTTTGTCTCTCTCCTCCTCAATTATTTCTCTCTCTCTTTTCTCGCCCCCCACCTCTCTCTTTCTCTTTACTTTCTGAGCGAGAGATGGGTGGGTATGTACGTGTGTCTCTCTCTGTCTCCAATGTGGAAGAGTGGGTGTGTCCATGTATGTGTGTGTGACTTCTCTCTCTCTCTCTTTGGCTCTCTCTCTCTCTCTCTCTCACACACACACACACACACACACACACTTTTGCCACGCGACTTCCTCGCGGGAGTCTCATTGCGTCGCGTGAAGTGCTCGGGACTACTGAACCTCCATGAGACCACCAGCCCGGGCTTGCATCGCGGCCACGCTACGGAAAGAGAGAGAGGGAGTGAGGAAGAGTGATGAATTGATGAAGTGATGGAGGTCGGAGGCCGCTAGTGATCTCGCGTTAATCAGACGCTCCGTTAATTAATCTCACCTGTGCGCGTCCTGCTGTACAGACAGACATGCGCACTCTGCTCCTAACGCTCGTCCTCTCAGAGGTGAGTACAAGAAAAAAGCCTGTGAGAATTCTGGTGATTAACGATTCGTTTCAAACCTATTTTCCACATTATTGCATCATAGTTATTACACTTTCTAATAAGTTAATAGCGTTATATAATTTTCCATATCAATTTTAACCTTGTTAGCAGGGCCAGATTAACATAGTGTGGGACCCCTTGGCAACTTGCTTGTTAGTGAATTTTTATCACGCTGTAATGATCAAGTTATGGTAATTTTCCCGTTATTAGGAGTCTTTCCTTACATCAAGAGATAATTTTCACATCATGTCCAAGTTATATATAGTTATGATAGTTTTTCCACGTTGTGAAGTAATTACTTTTAACGTTATAAGGTCAAAACTCGTTAATTTTTCAGATTATAGCGTGATTTTTTTACGTCATTACTGTTTCCACGTTAATACGACAGATGGTACTCTATTACTCTTTACTCCTAAAGTTGACGTTTTGAAATGAAAAAGGAGTGGCAGTAATGGACTATTCATATATGCACTGATGCTATGTTAAAGAAGTCAGTATTTTGGCACTATGTCTTACTCTCGTTGCCTGTCGGGTTTTCTAGACTTTTTGAAATTAAACAGGAGCTTAAGAAATGGCTAAAATGCATTCAGTCATCTGTATGCAATTGGTCTATTCCAGATTTAGGACATTATTTAAAAGTGCTGCAGTAAGTATTCAAATAAATCAGTTTTCATTGTTGCTCTCTTGTGTTTTTCTCCGTTTTGTTGTTGTGGTATACCTCATTTACACAAGAGATTTGTGATGCACAACATACCCGACAAAACTGTTGTGCAACATCCATTCCTGGTCATTACAGTGTTCCGTGGATGAGGAGTGAATTTTACAGGGGCGTGTGTGTGATTCAATATTTGAGAATATTTATTTGTAACACATAATTATACAAGTACAACATGTAGCTGATTGCTTTTAAGACGGAACAAAATGAAATATAAAATTTGAAATTATAAATTAACAACAGATTAATTTAAAGCTAAATCTAAAGAACAAAAAAATGTGTCTTTTCACTAGATCACCATCACTCCAGTGACATTTTCTATGGAATCAGGGTCAAATTTGCTTGGAGGACCTTGGGGTTAAGTGCTTTGCTTTTGTGGTTAAAGGCCTTGCTCTGGGGCCCAACAGTGATGGTAGTGCTGGAGGTGGGATAGAGCTTGTTTTGAACCTACAACCTCTTGGTCCACAGAGTCTTTCCAATGGACCATTTTTTATGGAACAGGGTGAAATCCTGTAGCGACTTGGGTTTGAAGGTTTTGCTCATGGGCCCAACACTGGTGGTTGTGCTGGAGGTAGGATAGAACTGACTTTTAACTAATAACCTCTAGGTCCACAGACAGATATCTTTCCACTAGGGTGATCTACTCATATTATCTAATGTAACAGGGACAGATTTTCCTGAAGCAACTTAGTGTTGAAGGTTTTGCTCAAGTACCCAGTGATTTTGGTGGTAGACATAGCTGGATTTGAACCTACAGACTCTTTGTCCATAGAAAACTTTCCTTCAACTAGAATTTTCTTAGTGAGTCAGGAGCTGAGTCACTAACAAGTGCTGACAGGTTCGGGTCAAAGAGTTACGCTAAATTTGAGTGAAAAGCAGCAGACGGAAGCTGCAGCCCATCTGTTAGTCATTGTAATGAGTTTAATCATATAGAAAATCTGTGTGTGTGTGAGTGTGTTCACAAGGGTTGCAGGAGAAGGGATTCAATATCGAAAAGTACAAGAAAGGGTCAAATCAAGGACGACTTATGGACAAACAAGCTGAATTTTTCAATTTTGACAGAATTTAATGAAGAGAATAACATCTACTTGGAATTAGATATTTTATACTTACAGCTTTTATACACTTTTTTTGGGATTTAATTCAAAACCTGGCTTGATAATGCTGCAAAAGGAGTTAAGTGCCCAGAAAAGTGTTAAGAAACAAGGAAGAGAACATGATTTCAGATGGTGGACATGCCTTGTTCCCCAGAATTCATTACACTTGTGTGTGTGTGCCTTTGAAAGTCTTGTGGTTGCAATAACTTTGCTTGAAATGTGTGTATGTGTGTGTATGCATGTTTGCTCGTTGCCAAACCAGACCGGCATGGCAGGACAGTCCCAGCAGCTTCAAACTGCTTCCAGGCTCAATAACAAACTGCTAATGCTGCATCATGTTTAGGCAACGACAAGCTTTTCTTTTGTCGTTCTGCTTTGGGCCATTCTGACCCTCAGGGCTCACTCATTCACAAGTCACGACACGCGCTTCCGTGATGGGATGCAGAATGCCAACAAAATTTGTGCTGTGAGAAACAAGACAAACAAGAAAAACATTAAGAAAAAGAAAAACAATAAAAAAATCTGATTATATTTTAAGTGACAAAGCAAATTATCATACACTAGTAATGAATTTCAGCAAAGGGAGACCTGTTAGTATGATACACTAAGTACATCATTATTTTGCATGTTTATATTTGTTTAAAAAATCTCCAAGAGACTTTTTGTCAACTAAAATAACACACGAAATTCATTATTCACTTAGCGTAATATTTTCAGGTGATTTCTTTACTGAGAGAGGATGTGGCTTAAAGTAAGGAATGCCTAAAATTCAGATTTTCTTGGAGGAACTTGCTCAGGGCCCCATTGGTGGTAGTAGTGCTGGAAATAGGATAGGGCTTGTTTTGAACCTACAACCTAGACCATTTTGTAATGGAACAGGGACAGTTTTTCCTGGAGCGACAGGGCTTGAAGGTTTTGCTCATGGGCCCAACACTGGTGGTTGTGCTGGAGGTATGATAGAGCAAAGGTTGAACCAATAACCTCTTGTTCCATAGACCAATATCTTTCCACTGGATCACCACCACTTTGGTTATCTACTCAAATTATTAAATGGAACAGGGACACATTTTCCTGGAGCAACTTGGGGTTGAAGGTTTTGCTTAGAGACCCAGTGATGTCAGTAGTGCTGGAAATAGATATAGCTTGATTTGACCCTACAATCTCGTGGTCCTTAGAAAACTTTCCACCCACCAGACCAATTTATTATGGAACAGAGACAATTAAGTGAATTTGTTAACATCAGGTTGATGTTAAGGGTCTTGCTCAGGGACTGCTGGAGGTAGGACAGAACTGGATTTGAACCTATAACCTCTTGGTCCATAGTATCATGAGTATCTTTCCACTAGGCTACCATTTCCACCACTCTGGCTACATTTTCTAATGAAACAGGGACAATGTTCTTGGAGGACTTGAGGTTAAGACTATTGCTCAGGGGCCCCATGTTGGTGGTAGCGCAAGAGGTAGGACAGAGCTCGGCTCAAACCTACAACCTCTTGGTCCACTGCCAAATTTCTTTCCACTAGATTGTTCTCTATTGAACCAGGGTCAAATTTTATTAGAGGAAGTTGGGATTAAGGGCCTTTCTTTTGGGGTTAAAGTTCTTGCTCAAGGTCCAGTGGTAGTGCCTGACATAGGACATAACAGGTTGTAAACCAGCAACTTCTTGGTAGAAAATCATCTTTCCAAGAGGTCAACATTCCAGTAGTATTTTCTCATGGTTGGGTTTTCCGAAATGCTGGGTTTTCCTTGGATTTCAAACCCCAAATGCTACGATTACTATGTAGGTAGGATAGAAGTGAATTTGAACCTACAACCTATTCAATTCAAATTTATTTATATAGCGCTCTTAACAACAGTCATTGTCACAAAGCACTTTACATATAACCGGCCTAAACCCCCCAACACGCAAGCCTGAGGCGACAGTGGCAAGGAAAAACTCCCTCTAATAGGAAGAAACCTTGAGAGGAACCAAGACTCGGAGGGGGACCCCATCCTCCTCTGGGCGACCGGGTGCACGAACGTTTAATGTACAACAAGCAATAGTTCAAGATGAGTTGTTAGTTATTTAAAGAAGCAAAGATACAAAAATAGTCCAAGGGATATTTTGAATCCCGGGTTGTTGATGGGCCACTTGCCACCTATTGCTTTATAGATGAGTATCTTTCCACTAGACCACAGCTAAAATGCAAGTAATTCGCATGGTTGACAAGGTCAGAGAGATGGTAAAACAGCCTTCTCTAAAGAAATCACACAACAAACTACTAAAAGGTGAAACGGACAGAATTAAAATGTTTGACTGTAAATTATCCAAGCCATAAACCCAAACACTCTCTACCTCCTTATTTGGGGTTAAAGTTACATTGTCAAAATATTATTTTTATGTTACTTTTAACATTGTGTTTCTATGATGTAACATCATAGGTTTAAGAGTGTCCTACAGCACAAATATTAAGTAATGCTGGATAAAATAGCTTGGATGCACTTAGCTTATCTTTAGCTTGTAATTTAGTACTACTATATTAAAACAGTATCTTGTAGTGCAACTTACTACTACATTAAAACAGCAGCTTGCAGTGTAGATAACTACTATATTACAACAGTCATTTTAGTGTAGCTAACTACTATATTAAAACAGCATCTTGTAGTGTAGCTAACTACTATATAAAACAGTAGCTTGTAGTGTAGCTAACTACTATATTAAAACAGCAGCGTGTAGTGTAGCTAACTACTATATTAAAACAGGAGCTTGTAGTGTATATAGCTACTACATTAATACAGTAGCTTATAGTTTAGCTAACTACTATATTAAAACAATATCTTGTAGTATACCTAACTACTATATTAAAACAGTAGCTTGTAGTGTATATAGCTACTACATTAAAACAGTAGCTTATAGTGTAGATAACTACTATGTTAAAACAGTATATTGTAGTATATATAGCTACTACATTAAAACAGTAGCTTATAGTGTTGATAACTGAATTCATTAAGGACTAGCTGTTACAATCCCTAGACGACTACTGATGAGGAGTGTTCTTGAGAGGTGGCTGCTATCAGGATTCATCAGCAAGACACATCGTCAGTTATGTGCCTCAGCATCACAGGGTGTTTCGGCCATTTATCACAAGACACCCTCTGCTGAGGCAGGCCCACCACAGGTTGATCAAGCCTGGGTGTGTGTCTTACCTGTAGGCCTTAGCTGCCCAAATGGTGTCACTCCTCTTCAGCCATATCCAATGGCTGGTCCTCTCGGCGGTGCTGGACAGTTCTTTGATGGCCTGTCAATGAGTCTGTCCTCTGACTCCCACCTCCTTAAAGAGCTTTGTTGTTGTATTTGCTACAAAGCCCCTACAGCACACCTCTACTGGGCGTACCTTGATCTTCCAGCCTCTGTCCCCTGCCTCAGCCGCTAAGTTGGCATACCGCAGCTTCTTACACTTGCAGGCCTCCTCTATGGCGTCCTCCCATGGCACAGTCAGCTCGATGATGTAAGCAAGTTGGCAAGAATTCGACCAGAGGACGAGGTCTGGTCGTAGGGTGGTTGTTACAATCTCCGGGGGGGAAAATGAGCCTTCGATGCAAGTCAACTCGCATCTGCCAGTCCCTGGCTATATTCAGTGGACCCCGAACTCTGGTTGATGTGCTAACCTGCTGCTTGTCCGCCACCCGGACAAATGCTAGTGGGTGCCGGCACACATCCTTGTTTGTGAGAGGTTGGGCATTGATGGACACTCTCTTACATTCAAGTTTCTCGGCTAGACAGCTGAGGACCTGGTTATGTCTCCATGTGTATCTACCTTGAGTGAGGCTGGCCTTACATCCAACCAGGATGTGTTTGAGTGTTGCTGGAACTGTACACGGGGGCAACCTGGGTCCTTTCCAAGCTACAGCTGCAGATTTGTAGGGGATGGCAGCACATCAAATGTAGCTCGGATAATAAAGCTCGGCCTGTTGGATTCCATACTCCAGAGTTCACTCCATGTGAGTTTCCTCCTTTCTACTCCTTCCCATTTCATCCAGCGACTCTGTTTGGCCTGCGCTATGGCTCTGGAGCGTCTGGCTGCTTCCTCCTGTCGCCGCACCTCCTCCACCACCATGGTTCGCCTTTCAGTTGCAGATGCATTTTCTCAGAGAGGTGTTACTGGTCCTAGGCCAAAGCCTCCTCTGCCCTGTTGGACGTGACCCATTACATCACGATGGAGGAGCGCGGATTTGGCAGCACAGCTATGTCTGGGGTCCACTTCTTCCCTGCTGCTAGGGTAGGAGTGACCCCTCTCACTATGAGATCTCGGGAGTCCTTGAGTGACCTGTCCAGTCTCACCTTGGCGCATTTGAACTCCTCGACCAAACTAGAGACAGGCAATGACAATGCTCCGTTACTGTAGAGTCCAACGTTGCTCATGCATTTTGGAAGTCCAAGCCACTTCCTCACGTGAGAATTCACGAGCCTCTCCAACCGATTGGCATGAGTTAGCGAGACCTCATACATCGTCAATGGCCAAATGAGTTTGGGTAGCAGTCCGAACTGAAAGCACCAAAGCTTCAGTTGTTCAAGTTGCTGGGTGTCATTAAGGTCTGCATTATACCATCGTCCAAGACTCTTAACGGGCTTCTCTAGAACTGTTGGAATTGGTTCATCGCTAATGTGGAACCGCTCAGCTGTTACTTGTCCTTTTACAATAATATATAACTACTACAATAACTACTATATTAAAACAGTAGCTTGTAGTGTAGCTAACTACTATATTACAACAGTAGCTTGTGGTGTAGCTAACTACTACATTAAAGCATTAGCTTGTAGTATATATAGCTACTATATTAAAACAGTAGCTTAGCATATACTGTATAGCTACTATATTAAAACAGTAGCTTGTAGTGTAGCTAACTACTACATTAAAACAGCAGCTTGCAGTGTAGATAACTACTATATTAAAACAGTATTTTGTAGTGTAGCTAACTACTATATTAAAACTGGAGCTTGTAGTAGAGCTTAGCTACTTTTAGTCAGAAACAGCTTGTAGCTTAAAAAGCTACCATTAAAAGTAGCTTGCCCAACACTGACACTCTGACTGAATTTCAATGTGTGGAAAGGATAATAAAAGAAAAATGAGAGAAGAAAAACTTAAGAAAATATAGGGAACATTAAAGTATAACGAGGATTAACTGCTAGCCAGGCTAACCGTCTCTTAAAACTGCTTACTGGAAACTTTGTGGTGAGCTAGCTTCTTTTCAGCTCAGCTTTTGTCCATGTACTGTAAACAGGCTTTGTTGCCATGTGAGTACGCTTACGGTGCTGCACGTGTGTATAAGTGTGTGTGTATGTTGGGGTTGTGCACTTGGTTAAATGTGTGTTTGTGTGTGTTCAGAGTCACTTTAAGGTGTAGTACCTGTTGACATGTTTTATCCATTGTTTTTTTAATGCGGTGAAACTAAGTTGAAAGACTAGAGCAGCAACATACTAGGCTAATTATGGAAACATTTTTTTGGGTTAGTGTGGGTGAAAAGAGGATGAGAAAGTGAATTGAAGCTAGCAAAAAAGCAAAACGGAATCCACTTTAGTTTTATTTATCGGCAAAAGATGCTAATAGTTCACTGGCTAGCTGTGAAAAATTATGGCGTCTGTGTTTGTGCAAGTGTGTGTCTGCAAGTGTGTGTATATACGTGTGTGAATGTGTGTGTGTGTGCATTTCAACCCTTTCTCATTTTTATTCAAGTTGCTTGAATTTATTTGTATATTTATATCTGTATATATTTATATATTTTGTATTATCTGTAATCCTACTTGAGTATGAGAATGTCCCTAAAAGTAGTCAAGTAAATGTTGAGAGAGAGAGAGAGAGAGAGTGTGTGTGTGTGTGTGTGTGTGTGTTTATGTGTGGGAGGATGAAGCTGCACGTTTTTACAAGCTGTTTCACTAAGTTGACAAAAGAGAATGAAACTCTAGCACATGGCTTGGAGGATGTCGAATGTCAGTTGATGCAGGAATGATGAGTGTGTGTGTACGAGAGCCTGAGGGTGAACCGGGGGAGAAAGCTAGAAATGTAAAGAATGCTAATTTGGGTGAAGGTGCTGTTGTGCTTTTGGCTTTTATTTTTCTTTTACTGTGCTTCGACCAGCTGACTCCAACATGCCTGAGGAACTCACTACAGATGTGCTTTCTCTCTCTCTCTCTCTCTCTCTCTCTCTCTCTCTCTCTGCTTTCTATATTTTCATCATTCCCCCGGCTCGGTTTCTTCTTTATTTTCTTTCATTGGGCTCTTCTTTCTTTTATTATCTCTCCTTTGAAATCTAGTCTTAAATCATATTTTTCTTCTAGGGAGTTTCAGACAACTTTGTGATATGTGAGTGAATGATTATTTGTCATTGTGAACACACCACACTACAGCACACAGTGCATCACAGCGAAATGTGATCTCTGCATTTGACCATCCGTGAAGAAGCAGTGGACGGTGCCTTGCTCATGAGTATCTCAGTGGTACACTACTAATATTCATTTTATTTTATTTATAAACTGTTTTGTATACTTTGGGACTTTGGTAGACTCATGTGAGTTTTAAAAACATTCTTTATAAATTTTACTAACTTACTTTCTTAATTACTTCATTCACTCTCACAGTCACTCACTTACTTACTCACTTACTTTCTCACATACTGTACATACTTTTTAACTGACTGGACATTGCAGTCTAACGTTATCTATTTTCTCTTCTTTTATGCACTTATAAGAGCTTTGGAGTGACTGAAAGATTACAGAAATATGTTTATTAAAGATACTAACATGGCTAAAATGAATGCAGTTCCCAAACCAACTGAGGTTAAAACACAGAAAGAGATAAAGGGTGAAAAAATTAAAAAGGAGAAATGATAAAGGCCATTTATAGCTGTTTTTGCTGATTGTAGTTGATCTAGCTGTTAACCTATGAGCTGGTGATTTCATGTTAAGCTCATGTCACTAACAGTGTTGGGGAGTAATGGAATACATGTACCAATGTTATGGATTCAGATTACTAATTATGGGTAACTGTATTCTGTGACAGTTACGGTTTAAATAGATAATAATCGGAATACAGTTACATTGTAACAGTTACATGACAGTATTTTTCTGTTTCACATGTTTATCCTCCCTCTGATAAAATTCAGCAATTTCATTCATTACCGGAAGCCCTTCAGAACACGCAACCAAAGATTTTAATGTAAACCTCCATTTAACGGATATTGCCGCAGTCACAAGGGAGGAGTCAGAGCTGGACCTTGCACAACACAGCCAGGGCAGAAACGCCTTTCTGTATTGGAAATTCAGACAACACTTCATATTCAAAGAAGAAGAGGGTAGTATATGACCGTGCAATATCCAAAGAGGAAGAGGGTAGTATATGACCGTGCAGGGTGTGATTGCCACGTTCATACAGTTTGTAAAAAGCAAGACAATGTGGAAGTAATTAAAAGTATTCAGAATGTATTACCCACACTGAGTAATATAATGGAATATGTTACAAGTGACATTTTAGGGCATGTATTCTGTATTCTGTAGTGGAATATGTTTTAAACGTAACCTTCCCAACACTGATCACTAACAAGCTAACCACATGAAAAGTACTGGCACAGTTCTCGTTTAAGCTGGTGCTCTCTTGTGGCCAATTTAAGGAATGGCATCTTTTCTGCCTTTAACCACAATATTTGTTATAGAAAACCCATTTATGGCTTAAAAAAAGCATACTGGGCAGGCATTGGTTATTCCATTGCTTGTCAATAGCCGAACTGCATTCCTCTTTTTTCTTTTTTTTCAGGTCAAAACTAATTTTGACCACAAGGAAGAAGTGACCATAAAGGAGAAATGTGCTATACTTTTCTTGTGTTTAGCTTATTCCTGATAGCTAGCTATCAGCCAACTCAACTATAATCAAAATAAAAATCTATAAACAACTTTATCATTTCTTCTTTTCAAAATTTTCACCTTTTTACCTTTTTCTTTTTATCAGCACCCAGCAATCACGCGGTGTCTCCAGGAATTGCTCAACTAGTTTGTATTAATTGTGCATTTTCAGTTACCTTAATACACACTCTGCATTTTTAGTAATAACACTCCTTAGAATTATTTAACTTCTTCCCATTAATTTCACAGTGAAGGATTTGGAATACTTAACAGTAAATTACAGAGGTGTTACTTTGAAATAACGGTTATTATTATTTTAGGGTTTGCAACCACCAGCCATTCCTTGTTGCCAATTTACCCACAAAATCTGCATGTCTTTTGTTTGGGAGAGCCTCCTAAAATAAGTTTTATTAGAGCTTTAGAACTCAAATGAGCACGCGCCAAGTCAGCTCAGACACAACTTTGTCTTTTGCCAAACATCTGTCAGACGGAGACATACAACAGGGGAGTGACTTGCAGAAATTCCCAGGCTCTTTCTCCTCAGTTATCACATTCTTTTTTTTGGCAAACTTGATTCTTATATCAGAGTTTTATTCAGAGAGTCCACAAATAACACGTCCTGCTTTCATAAAAAAAAAATCTCCAGTGGTTCGAATAGACACAAACTGTATGGAGTTTTCATTTTGTACAGGTCAAGAACACTCAGTCCCATTAGATGTTTCTGGCTAACTCTGCATAAATATTCTGTATTTTATCTGAAATGAATAAGCATGTCGCCACAGACTGGGTTTGAAACAGTTGATTTTAGCAATGACCCAAGTTTCTTGTTTGGAGCTCAAGTCAACCACAATTATATATTTTCTAGAGTAGCTAGTGACTAGTATATTGCACCGCCACACCTTAACCCTGTTGCTACAATACCTTGCAAAAGAAAAAAAACTGTTTAAAAATTGTGAAAATTTATTTTTGAATTTAGTCAAACTTGACGTTTTATTGTTGGTTATTAAATCTGTCGTGTTAATAGGACAATTATGTAGAGTCATTACTAAGTCAAAATAGCTGTCATTCTCTATTTTGGCCAGCAGGCATCATCTCTATTAAGGAGAACTGTGCTATTATTTTTCTTTTGTATAGACATGAGCCTTCCCTAATTGGCGAGGAGGGCGAATGTCATTGCATGTTGTTACGCTTTCGCAGCATTTATCAGAAACCATTCTTATTTCATTCATTGAGACTGTAAAAGCCTGGTCAACTATCATCAGAAAAGCAGCTAGAAGCAGCTTTTGTCAATTCTCATTTGACCTTTTACTTTTTCGAGCACACAGCAAAATGCAATTTTGCCAGGAAATGCCTAGTTTTGCGTTAACTGTCATACCTTATTATGCTCAATAAAACGCTTTGCATTTTTAGTAACCTTATAATATGTATGATGTCTGATTTGGATCAGTGCTATTTGTTGACCATTGAATCAGTGTATCAATGCAGTATTTCATTATACCTAGTCGTGATGTGATTGTTTTTCTAAGTGCATTTCTCTCTTTCTGTAGGCGTGTGTATTCTCAGTACAAGAGGTGTGTAATTCGGGTCAGTACACGAGTGCTGGTGAATGCTGTAAGCTGTGTCAGCCCGGCGAGGGCGTTGTGCGGCCCTGTGGACAGAAGCAGACGGTGTGTGAACCTTGTCTTGACAGTGAGTACACACACAAGCACACACGCACAAACACTTACACACATTTTGAACATGTACTTTCCAAAAAAAAGAGTGGTAGTCCCTGTGTTAGTAAACTGTAATATTGTTGGTTTGAATTTCAAGAGAACCTAAAATCCTGATTGAGACCCTTAATACCGAATTGCTCCAGGAATACTTAAAGCTTGGGCCCTTAGCATCGAGTTACTTCAATAGGACATAAAGTTGGGCCCCTGATTGAGGCCTGAGCTCCAAGTTACTTCAGGAGAAATTAAAATTGGGCCCCAATGAAGACCCTTAATCTAGATTGAGGCTCTTAATGCCAGTTGCTCAAGGAGAAGCTAAAATTGGGTCGCTGATTGAGCTCCATAATCTAAAGTTGTTCGTTAAAATTCTCACGAACATAATGATGAGAGATGGGAAAATTATTTTCCAGCCCTCATATGACATGACAGAAGAACTGTATCGGCTGTGGATCCGCCCACTGTCATTCTATCCTCACTTGTCCATCAGCCATAGAACCCCGCCCATCCTTAGCCCCCACTGCCCTGCCACGCCCCACTTGCCCCCTGGGGCTGTTCTCAGGTAAGATCTCCTAACCCCATCCTTCACTGTGACAGATAACGTGCCAAAGAGCTGCAGCCACTCCTGTCGCTCCACCCTTGAAAAGTAAAAGTGAACAAAAAACAAACAAATTTGTGACCCCTCTTGAGGAAAAGAATATATTCAAGTTTACAATTAGTACACTTCTTCAAAACTTAAAATAAGTACACTGTCACTTTAATTGTTATGTACCTAACTTATAAATATACTAAGAAAACAAGATTAGTATATCTTTAGAAAGATATTTCCTAAATAACAAAATTTTGCTTAAGCATGCTTATATACTGCTGTTTCTGTACTTTTGAGTTTACTTCTCTTGTTTAATGATTTGAAGGCACACAGAAATAGATCTACATTTGGCTGATTGCACACACACACAGACACACACACATGCAGGCAAGAACACATAAAATCTTTCACAAAACATCAAGTACAGTTAAAGGTATATTTCATGTATGAAAATAATACCTAAATGGAATCCTATTAGTTTTAAGCTCGACACTATATAAAATATATTTTGAGTATAAGTGTGATATTCAGTTCGTTTAGAGAGAGAGAGAGAGACAGCTTTCTCTGCTGCTGCCCCTCTGAAGCTTGTGATTTATAGGCCAGAGCTTAGCAAAGCCAGTTAAGCTTTTTAAAACAGGTATGCACGAGCACGCTTCGATCCTCCCACGCCTTGGGCCACACTAGTCCCTCCTCCTCCTCCTCCTCCTCCTCCTTTCATGTGCCACCTTTTACCTGGAAGCCACTTTCACAAGAAAACCAAAATAAATGAAATGTCGAAATGTTGAAGCTGCATTTGACGTTTCCATTTTTATCCACTGAAAAATAAAAAGAAGAAATGTGGTGTGAGGATAAATGTGAATCTTAAATAAACTGTAATAAACAAAACGTACAATTGAGCAGCCGCAGTAGTGAGCATAAATGATGTAATTCCTGGCGCATGTTTAATTCAGGTAGTGGCTGTAAATTTCTATTCTACTGAAAGTTAAAACAGTTTTATTGTATTAGGAAGTAAACAAGAAGCTGGTAAATGGTGGATTTAACTACACTACACTTACACTACACACTGCTGTTTTAATATAGTTGTTAGTTACACTACACACTGCTGTTTTAATGTAGTTGTTAGTTACACTACAAGCTCCTGTTTTAATATAGTAGTTAGCTACACTACAAGCTGCTGTTTTAATATAGTAGTTAGCTACACTACACGCTGCTGTTTTAATATAGTAGTTAGCTACACTACAAGCTCCTGTTTTAATGTAGTAGTTAGCTACACTACACGCTGCTGTTTTAATGTAGTTGTTAGTTACACTACAAGCTCCTGTTTTAATATAGTAGTTAGCTACACTACAAGCTCCTGTTTTAATGTAGTAGTTAGCTACACTACAAGCTCCTGTTTTAATGTAGTTGTTAGCTACACTACAAGCTCCTGTTTTAATATAGTAGTTAGCTACACTACAAGCTCCTGTTTTAATGTAGTAGTTAGCTACACTACAAGCTCCTGTTTTAATATAGTAGTTAGCTACACTACAAGCTCCTGGTTTAATATAGTAGTTAGCTACACTACACGCTGCTGTTTTAATTTAGTTGTTAGTTATACTACAAGCTTCTGTTTTAATATAGTAGTTAGCTACACTACACGCTCCTGGTTTAATATAGTAGTTAGCTACACTACACGCTGCTGTTTTAATGTAGTAGTTAGCTACACTACAAGCTCCTGTTTTAATGTAGTAGTTAGCTACGCTACAAGCTTCTGTTGTAATATAGTACTTAGCTACGTTACAAGCTCCTGATGTAATATAGTTGTTATATAGTTAATATAGTAATATAGTAGTAATATAGTTAATATATAGTAATATAGTTGGAGGGGCTGGTTGGGGTGTCCAACGCAGTGATCCACACATCCTCACTCTCTCATTCCGTCAGGTGCGCGATTTACAGTTCTCCCAAGTGCGCAATGTACACGCTACTGTCTCACATGCAGGTTCTTGTTTGCTTGCTCCAGTTTCCGGGATATTTTATTCAATTTGCGGGCATCAGGGAGACGTTATCAATATGCGGGAGACTCCCAGAACTTCCGGGAGACTTGGGATCCCTGGCATAACACGGCACAGTACACAACCAAATGTGACCTCTGAATTTGACCGATCCATGAAGGAGCAGTGGGCAGTGATAGAGCAGCACCCGGGCAGTAGCGCTTGAGGATGGAACCTTGCTCATAAGTACCTTTACCGATCTAGGACATGAACCAGCGACCTTCCAAATAGTAGTTAGGGATTTATAAAACTGCAGAATTTTTAAAGTAGTTTTGTTATTGATAAATGACTGATAAAAGTACTTATGTTTGTAGTTTGAAGTCAGCAGCATCACTACTTGTAGTTATCTCCTCCCCAGCACTGCATCTCAATATCGGGATTGCTTTGTATCCCTTTAAGAGAGATCTGAGCCTGGCACAGTGGAGGTTAAAAGCAAGATGTGCAACCGCTACAAGGCAGCCATGGAGCGTGGTTCCTTTGTTGCAACTTTAGCCTCCTGGAAACATTTTTGATGTGTGAAAAGAGGTTTTCCTGTCAGATTTCCTGACAAAAGCTTTTGAAGACTGGGACAATTAAGGTTCTCAAATAACTTGCTAAAGTTCTCGTTTGCATTAGCTGGAACAGGATCAAACATTTAGTTGTCCCTGCACAGCTGATTTAGAGGGTAATTAGCAGTTAATTAGCACGTTTCATCAAGATACAATATTATATGGATTCAATGGTTGACAGTTCGTCGTCTGCCAATAGCACAAAATCTGCTACAATCAGTGTTGGGAGTAACTTGTTACAAAAGTAACGCAATCACAGTAATATATCACTTTTTGCTGTAACTCAGTAATGTAAGACATTACTAATAAATTTTCAGTAATAATTTACTCATTGGGGCGGCACCGTGGCCAATGGTTAGCTGTAAGATCTCAGCCCACACCAAGCGAGGACTCCAGTTCCAGACCTTCACAAGTACCACAGACTACCAGATCAGCGTCACCAGAGTTTTAGCCAATCACATCCACATTACCGGTATTTAAGGACTGTCAGTTACAACCTTTCTCTGCGAAGTACTGTTATGCCTAGTGCTACATACCAAGCGTGCTTTGTGTTTGCCTGCCTCGGTTTTGACCCTTGCTTTCGGTTTTTGGATTACCCCTCTGCTTCTGGCGATTTGGATTTGTTTGCTCCGTGGACTGTGTTTTTTGGTTCTGACCTCTGCCTGAATAAATGCCTGGTTTTTCGTCAATCTACCCCTGTGCCTGCGACCTGGTTCTGTCGACTCTGCGTTTGGGTTCACCTGCCGGTTGTTACATTAGCACTGCCGCCTCACAGCAAGAAGGTCCTAGGTTGAACCCTGGGGATGGCCGTAGGGCCTTTCTGTGTGGAGTTTGCATGCTCTCCCCATGTTCGCGTGGGTTACCTCTCGGTGCTCCGGTTTCCTTCCACAGTCCAAAAGCATGCACTATAGGGTAATTGGCGACTCTAAAATGGCCCTGTATGGTGTGAATGTGAGTGTGATTGTGTGAGTGTGTGTGCCCTGCGGTGTGTTGGCGCCTGCCCAGTGTTGTTCCCCGCCTTGCCCCCGTAAGTTCCCAGGATAGGCTCCGGTCCCCCTGCGACCCCAGTCGGGGTTAAGTGGTTCAGATAATGGATGAATGAATATACTCATTGCATATTGCAATAATGTGTGTTACACACTTTTAACCCCAGTTAAAGAGCTATTTCCTACAGTCATTATGCTACACCACATCGCCCTCCACTGGATGTAGAATGAGCTGCAGTAAACTACATTTTGGCATTTTAGAATGCTGAAGTCGTGTAGTGCATTCCAATTCAGAGAAAGTAATAATGTAACAAATTACTTTGAAATAACAGTAACTATCTGCGACCCCAGTTGGGATTAAGGATTTCAGATGATGAATAAATGAATAACAGTAACTAGTAATCTACGATGTATTACATTTTATATCAATACACAAAAAGCAACTCAAATATCACTTAAGGTCATTGTTAGGGGCTTCTTGATTGCTGAATCGAGTGATGTATTAATACACTAATTGCAACTGTAATTTAAACTGTGAGTTGAAACAGGGAGCTCTGTACCTTTGCCTGTACCTTTCATTGTTGCATTCAGAATGAAATTGGCAACAAAGTGATTTATTTTGCACACCACACCTTAAACATGTAGCTACAATACCTTGTGAAAACCAATATGAAGTGAGTGTTTAACCCTATCTTTATTATAAATATAAAATATTATGGTCTGTGATAATTGTAGTTTCACAGGACATTGTAGTTACACATTTGAGGTGTGGTGGGCAATATAAAATTCAGTTTGTTGTAATTTGTTTTACATACACAGTACTGTGCAAAAGTTTTAGGCAGGTGTGAAAAAATGCTGTAAACAAAGAATGCTTTCAGAAATATAAATAATGATTGTTTATTTTTATCAATTTACAAAATGCAAAGTGAGCGAACAAAAGAAAAATCTAAATCAAATCAATATTTGGTGTTACTGTCATGGTGCGGTTGCAGGAAGGGGATGAGGACACTAATGCAGGCATACAAAAACAGGTTTATTAGGGGAGAACAAAAACCAGACAAAAACAGGCAGGGCAAAAACGAGTCCACAAAAATAGCAAAAACTGAGGTCCAAAACACGGGTGGAGCTCGTGCCCCCAGTGAGCGTGGCTGTGGCCAAAAACGGGAGAGCCTCCGTGGGGAAACCAGGAGAAGGAGCGCCTTGCACTCCTCAAACACCCACGAGGCGAAACAGAAGTGATCCTGGCGCTGCGCCGGATCGGAGCGGGGAAGAGGATCTCACTGGGGAACACGAGCCTGGGGAGCAAACAAGAAAGAGGAGTGAAAACAAAGAAACAAAAAGGGGCAATTCAAAAAGGGACAAAAACCAAACCAGAATCAAAAGGGTCCAAAGTCCAAACAGGGAAACAGGGCAGGAAGGGTCCAAAATCCAAATGAAGAAGGGAGCAGGAGCAGGAACAAGAAATCCAAAAAACCCAAAAACACGACACAAACAACCACACATTTCATGAGGGAGACAGACTCAGAGACACTTGGGTTAAACTGGCTTAAATAAGAGCACAGAACTCAACAAACGAGTGCTCTCACCAATCCCAAACTCAAGGCAGAACGAGACACAGCTGAACTCAATAATAAGCGAGGGATGTTCTAAACAGACACTGACCTACTGGGAAGGGAGCACGCAGTGCAGACAACATACCAGGAAGTAGGGTGCGCTCTCTAGACAGAGAGTGACTAATCAGAATGGCACAAAGTGCAGACACAGAGCCCAACAGTGAGGAGCAAGCTAACACAGAAAGCTAAGGCTAACTCGAGGAGACATGAGGAGCACACACACTCACACACACCACAGTCACACCACCCAAAGTGAACCCAGAAGACCAGAAACAATAAAACAGATACTTATCTGGGTTCACAGTGGCACGGTCCCGTCCAAGTCGGGCGGGACCGTGACAGTTACTACCTTTTGCCTTCAAACCAGCATCAATTCTTATAGGTACACTTGCACAAAGTCAGGGATTTAGTAGGCTTATAGTCATTATATTATTCTGTAGTCATTATATTATTTTGTAGGATTATAGGATTATAGATCTGTGGTTAGTTCTCCAAGATGTTTGGAACAACGTACCAGCCGAGTTCCTTCAAAAACTGTGTGCAAGTGTACCTAGAAGAATTGATGCTGTTTTGAAGGCAAAGGGTGGTCACACCAAATATTGATTTGATTTAGATTTCTCTTTTGTTCATTCACTGCATTTTGTTGATTGATGAAAATAAATGATTAACACTTTCATTTTTGAAAGCATTCTTTGTTTACAGCATTTTTTCACACCTGCCTAAAATCTTTGCACAGTACCGTACAACAGTTTTCAACATTTGCCATATTTATGAACAAAACTAGAGCTCCTTTTTACTGACAGTGTAGAATGGTCTGCTCTAGTTATATTGCTATATCAGGACTTGGATGGATGAAAAGAATCTGTTTGGGCAGTGAAGCTGGGCTTCAGACAGAGCCATGACAGAGAGAGAGATATACCAGCTGGAATCAACACACACACTTAAACTTAAATTATTGCTGTTCTCTGCTGCCAGGGTAGATTACCTTTTATGGACATCTGACAAAGAGAAAACGTCAGTGACAGAATGTTACCTCCACTACTGTAATCCGCACTTACACACCCACACACCCACCCGCCCCAAATCCTGACCTCAAATCTCTCACAAAAAGTGTATTGAATTTGAGCTCAATATTAAGGAGATCTTGACCTCAAAGTTTAATTTTGCATTAATTTTTTTTAAACAACCTTTTATTGAAGAGCAAAATATTTTGGGGGGATGTTTGAGGTCAATATTAGGGCAAGTTAAATATTTTAAAAAGTACTTTAAAAAGTTTTAAATATATTGTTTGATATATTTTGATCTTAAATTACCTTAAAATGTATTTCATTTAAAACTCATTTTTATTAAAGAACAAAATAAGTTCAAATTAGATTTTTTTAAAAACTAATCCTGACCTCATAATTCCCAAAAGTTAGATTTAATATCAATTTAAGGTCAAGAGTTAATATTAATTAGTATACAAAAATATTTAAAACTTTACCCTAATTTCTACCTCTGAAATGTATTCCCCTTAAAATCTCTTCTGCTATTCAAGATGATAAATTAGAAACCTAATCATAATCTAAACAAGATCCTTACAAAGTGTGTTAGGTTTTTCTTACACAGTGAGGATATTGCAAGACAATGTTTTTCCATAATAAGAGGACATTTATGGTACGACACACACAAGCATTCAGCAGACATAATGTGCTGATTTGCATTATTGATGGCGTGACATTATGGTAAGGCCTCAGGAGGATGGAGAAGGGATGGAGAAACGGGAAAGAGGAGGGAGGAAGGGACGAATGGAGAATGAGAGGACTGATGGAAACAAGTGTTTTCATCCTTCCACAGGAAATGTCTGTTCTCTATGTCTCACTCTCTTTCACACACTCTATCAATGTCTTTCTCTCCCTCTTTTTTATCTATTATTATTATTTATGTATTTTTATTGATATCTCTTTCACTTTCTCTCTCTCCCCGTCTTTCTCTTAGTATCTCTTTCTCCACCGTCCCCTCTTTTTTCTCTCTCTTCTTCCATCTCTTTCTGTATCTCTTTCTGTCTTTCTCACTCTGTATCTCTCTTTTCCTCCTCCTATTGTTCTCTTTATCTCTCTATTTATCGTTATCTCTCTGTCTGTTTCTCTGCTGCTGAACTTGTGGTTAATTATTATTGTTATTAATATTATTTATAAACACTTGGATGGAAATTTAGGAATTGTACTTTTAATTTACTGTTACTGTGGGGAATATTTAGGCCTCAGAATTACACACACGCACACACACACACACACGCACAGTCTTGCATTACTATCTTTGTGAGGTCCATAGGCTCCCATAATAACTAAAGTACATAATTTTAGACCTACACCTAATCTTAACCCCAGTAACCAAAAGCATGTCTTTTACCTCTTTTAGTTTCTCAAATAAAACAAGCACATTTTCTATAAAATCATTTCTCCTCATGGGGACCTCTCAAATGTCCCCACAAAGCCCAAAAAAACAGATAAAAGTGATTTTAGGGGACAAAAAGGTCCCCACAATGCGATTAATACATAGACACACACACACCATCGTCTTACATAATTTAGTTGTAGTTTGGTCTCTGTTGGTCTGTAAATTCAGTCACATGATCGTGCAATATTGATATCATATTCCTCTTCCTCTCCCACTGTATCGACCTTCATCTCAGTCTCTTCTTGTTCTCCTCTTTTTCTTCTTCTTCTTCTTCTCCCCCTCCACGTCACCGTTTTCCAACATGAAACATTGATGAGTTATTGGGAATGCAACTGATTGCATCTCCAGTAAAATCATTTTATGCTTGTTTTTTTTTGTTATTAGTATTATTAAAACTACAGTACTGTGTTATAGTTATATGTCACAACCTGCTGACCGTCTCATGAGCTCTCAGGTCAGCTTTTACCTGTCCTGTCAAAGACACAGTTCACACAAAAACACATGTCCTTTATAAAGACAATGGAATAAAATTATAAATAAGTACAAGTATCTCTCTCAAGTTATCTCCTGCTAGTGGCAATTAGCGGGGTCCAAGCACCACAGCAAAAACAACAACAGCATGGAATAATGGCACTGTGTGCTCAGACCCCTAAATAATTATTTTCGTCATTCTTTATCTCCCTCTTTCTCTCTTTCTTTTTCTCACCCTCCCTCTCTCTCAAGGTGAGACATTCTCTGAGGACTTCAGCTATACAGAGCCCTGTAAGCCCTGCACTCGTTGCTCAGGATTGATGCGCATGGAGACACCGTGCACTGACACCAATGATGCCATCTGCGTCTGTGACTACGGCTACTTCTTGGGGCCGGAGGGAAAGTGCCAGGCATGCACCGTGTGCCCCTTGGGTCGGGGCGTGCTGCTGCAGTGCAAATACAACCGCGACACCTTGTGCGAGGACTGTGTGGATGAGTCCTTCTCTGACCAGACGAGTGCCCTCGACCCCTGCATGCCCTGCACCGTCTGCGATGAGCAGGAGGAGCTGGAGCACTGTACACCTGTACGTGACACCATCTGTCAAGGTGGGTGACCCATGGGATGGGGGTAGGGTGGAGATGGGGTCACACCTCATTTTAGTGTAATGCGCAATAAAGACCTTTCTGGGTTTTATCTCCCGTTTCCTTTAAAATGAGTGAAAACCTTCTTGATACGTGCCGAACCGTGGACACACTGTACCATTGCATTCCTAATAATAACATATATACAGCATGTATACACATACATACATACAGCTTATACACACAATAATTACACAATTTCATCTTCTTACTTTTTGGCACCCCATCCACACTTTCTGTCGAGATTGTTTATAGCTGAAAATGTATACCTTTTAAAGGAAGAAGTCATCCCAATATATTTACCCATTGAACCACATCATTTCCTATTTTTTACATTATTTCTTCTTTTTTAACTTCTTCTTCAGTGGAGAAAATGTTTGCTTTTGGGAAACTGTTAACTTTATTTCTTCTCTTGACTCTTTTCACAGTTTTGGACAATTTACTTGAATTACTCCTTCTACAGTTTTTAGCTGGTTTGCTTTATTTCTCCTTTTTACTGTATTCACCACTTTATCTCTTCCTACTTTTGTCAGCACACAACAAATCACACATTTTATTCTTTCTAGTTTAACGTTTGTTTACCTAAAAGTACATTGGAGCGGAGGACGGAAAAGAGACGTAAGCACGGATGACGAAGTAGACTGAGGGATTAGAAGACCTTCATGTGGAAAGAGAGCTAGAGAGATAGAGACAGAACAAGAGACAGAGACAGCTCAGACTCATAAATCAGGAGTGTTTGGAGTGAAAGGCGGGCCTTGTTGCAATTTTAATGTCGGTCGCGTCCCAACACTGAGTCGGGTTTTGGAGAGCGTTGGCCGAACCCTCTGACCCAATGACTGCTCAATGCAGTGACAGCATGCCGACTGCAATTTGCCGGTCAGGGGTCAATCTTGTCCTCGGCTGGGCTCTTCTTCACCCCGCTGCTTATTTTCAGGGGTCAACACAACACTCCCACTCAATAAGGGCCAGTGTTTTTGAGCTGCAAGAGAGAGTTCGGGATTGAAACCTGTCACTAGTGGACTATTTGATTAGTAGTAACAAATATATTAACAATCATTTACACTGTTAAAGCGGGAGCCACATCGTCTTTTGTCTCTGTATACCTGTACAGTATATAGCAGAGATGACAAAGTTTACTTTGACTTTGACTTGTCTCATACAACACATGAATCTGTTAGCACATTTAGGTCGCTTGAACAAGACCTGGCATTTCCTGTAGAAAGTGGAAAAAATACAAAGGAATATTGTGATAAAAAAGATAAAAAGGAGGAAGTAAGTGAACCAGCTGAAAACTGTGTAGTGAAAAAGGTTAACAGGAGCAATAAAGTCAGCAGTTTGAAATATTTCCGCCGAGAAATAACAGTGAGGCTGCAGTTTAACATTGAGTAACAGGTAAAAAGCAAAGAAAAGAAGGAATAAAATGGTTTAATGGAATGAAAAGGTCAGAGTGATGTCACAGAATGTAAAAGTTTCCCCAGTAAGGTCTAGAGGGAAAATCGGACCTACACTTTGTGGCCTTTGTGTGAGGGGAAAAAGAGGAAAATTGTGGGAGAAATGCGGTTGAGTTCTTCACAAGTAAGAGCAAACTAAGAGTGTTGGAAGACATGAACAGTGTCTCTGTGACAAAAAGGAGTTAAGTGCCAAAAAAGTGGGAATAATAATGAAAAAGCAGCAGTAAGCGGGGTCCAAGCACCAAGCAACGTGAAAGATACCACAATTTCGGAATAAAAAGAATAGTGTTTCAGCACCCTGTCTTGGACCCCTAATAATAATAAGACGAAGAATACCGAGTTCTCATGTTTCAAAATTTATTATACATACGATAGAATGTCATTACCACTTATAAACATCTTGAACAGACGGCACAGTGGAGCAGTGGTTAGCGCTGCTGCCTCACAGTGAGAAGGTCCTGGGTTAGATCCTTGGGTCGGCTGTAGGGCCTTTCTGGGTGGAGTCTGCATACTCTCGCTGTGTTTGTGTGGGTTTTCTCCGGGTACTCTTGTGTTCTTCCACAGTCTAAAAGCATGCAATATTGGTTGATTGAGGAATCTAAATTGGTCCCGTAAGGTGTGACATTCTCGAACCCTAAGACTTAAATAGAATAAAATAAAACACAATTGGATACAATTTAAAAACACAAATAGAATAAGATATGGTGCATGCACTGCTCGGCAAAACAAATGAGGCAAACACAAGTTATTGCAAGTTTTATGATTACTTTTCTTTTTTAACAAATCCAGGTGAAATGAGTAACAGTGTTTCACAATATTGTGTGCGTAGTCTGTAGCCAGTGTAGAGTTTAGATGGGGACGGCTTGTCCCTTGTTTGTCTTTAGTAAACTCAGTCATTTTACAGTCCTTCACAGCGTGCTGCGTCAGTGCTGTTCCATTCTTGTCTGATTGCTTCCCACAACTAGTCAGTGCTCCTAAAGGATCTGTCATTAAGTGTGGCCTTGATGTGTGCCAATGTGGAGCTTAACTGGACACTAATTAAAGTGAGGTTAATGAGCCTACAACTAGATGCTGCCTGCTCATCAGTGCCTTAAGTGTTTGTATTAAGCACAGTATTCACTGTTGTTATGCTCTGTCTGAAGGGTGAAACTGATAGTACATGTAGAAATTGTGGTGAAAAAGTATGTGTAGAAGCTGTGATAAACTCTGCCACATTTTTTGCCCAGCTGTGTAAACATTGTTCAGTGGCTGTAGTATTAAAGTGACTAGTTTTAAAGTATGAGTAATTTTGGTGAGTCTGCAAAGTGTTCAGCAGTTCAAGTTTATTTTCTGACTCCCTCAAGGTTTCGGATTCTTGTCCCTGGCTTGCCTCTTGTCCTTGGTTTGCCCTGTTGGTTGTCATTTCCGGTTGCATGTTTTACAGTCCTGATTTTTATACATCACCGTTGCTAACAAACTGATTAATTATTTGAAATCATCATTCCGGCTCTGTCTCAGTAGCGTAACAGATGCCCAGTGGCTTACTACAAGTCAAAAGTGAAGAGAAGCTGAAGGTCCAGCTCAAACACCAGGTTTAAGTGTCAACACAAGTGTGTGTGCAATAACAGATCGTAATCACCTCATAACAGCAGCATTAACATGAAATAACGGGGCATGCAGGGATAAATAAACAGAGTCACAGGGTTTCTTATTATTAGTTCCAGTGGGGTTTGCCAATATCCCCTCTTTTTCTTTTCTCTCTCTCTCTCTCTCTCTCTCTCTCTCTCTCTCTCTCTCTCTCTTCTTTCTTTTTCCCTTTGCCTTTCTCTCTTTATGTACAGTATATCTTCCTGTCCGCCGTTTTCTTTCTTTCATCTCTCTCTCTCCCTTTCAACTCCCAGAGGCAGAAGAGAGAACAGAGAAAAAGAGTATAAGAGGAAAGTTCTCTTATACTCGTTTTCTCTGTTCTCTCTTCTGCCTCTCTTGCTTGTCTTCTTTTTTCTGTCTTTTTTCTTTCATAATCTCCTTCCATGCCTCTCTATTTTTTCTTTCCTCTATTTCTTTCTGTTTCTCACTCTCTCTTCTGTCTTTCTCTCACACTCTTCTCTTATCTTCCTCCCCATCTCTATTTCTCTCTTCTCTCTCCTTCTCTCTCATCTTTCTTTCTGTTTCTCTTCTATATCTGTCTTCTGTCTGTTCTTTCTCTTATTTTTTTCCTCTCTCTCTTTTCTCTCTTCCATCGCTCTCCGTCTGTCCTTTCTCTTACTGTCTTTCTTTGCTCCTTCTTTCTTCTTTCTCTCTCTCTTCTCTCTTTCTCTCATTCTCTCTTTTCTCTTGTTTTCTCTCTTCTCTTTCCTCCCTTTTCTCTTCCTCTCCATCTCTGTTTCTTTTCCCTATCTCTTGTCTCCCTCTCTCCTCTCTTTCTCTCTCTCCACTTGCTTTCTTTCTCTCTTTTATCTTCCGTCTGTCCTTTCTTTTTTCTTTCTCTTAGTCTATTTCTTTCTTCTTTCTTTCTGTTTTTCCCTCTCTCTCCTCTCTGCATCTCACCATATCTTTTCTTTGTGCTCTCTTCCCTTCCCTCTCCCTATTGCTCACTTTTCTCTCTCTCTCTTTCTGTTCGTACTTTTCCTTCTCTTTTCTTCCCTCTCTCTTTCTCTTGCTCTCTCTCCAAGATCCATTTCCTGTGCCATTAGCGAGCTGTTATCTTTATGTGTAAAGACAAACTTCTCATCTTCTCTGATACAACATACACTAATGCACTACAGACCAAACTGAGTATGTGTGTGTATGTGAGAGAGTAAGAGACTCAGGATTTGCTTGAAAAAACTGATGTTATCTGAAGGTATCAAGGTGTATGTGATTTTGAGTGTGAGTGTGTGTAAAGCTGTTTACCTGAAATCAGATCGACATGATTTCCGTCCCAACCTTTTGCTCTGATCTCAGCCCGGAGATGAAGGGTCGGAGGTCATGGGAGCTCTACCACACCATACCGAGACTTTGTTGCCACAGCGACTGTAAAAACATGACATTATCCATCCAGATGTGGAAGTTGTGGGTGCGATGGTAATAATGCAGCTCCTCCTTTTTTAATTTTTGGGAGAAGAAGCTCTCGGAGGGTTCAGGGTGGAAAAAGTGAGAGGTGAAATGGTGTGGAATGAAGGACGTGTGAGTACAGCAGCCCAAACACTGGTGACAAATCAGAGCAAAACAATAAGATTCCAGCACAGTTTTCAAGTTGTATGTTTTCATATTCAGATAAGAATGGAACTTCATTACCAGTTCTCCTTCTCTTCTCTCTATCTCTCTTTTCTTTCTTCCTCTCCATGTCTATTTCTCAATTTTCTCTCTCTCTCTGCTCTCCTCTCTCTTTACTCTCCCCGTCTCTCTCTCCCAGAGGAATCTGGTTGAAGGAATCGTGGTGTGTGTACGTGTGTGTGTGTGGTTTGTGTGTATGTGTAGAGCAGACCAAAAACAGGAAGCAATTTGAGTTAGTGCAGGATGCAGTGTGAAAGTGGTGTATAATCTGATTAATAAGGAGATGGGTTTCACTTTACTCTGCGTGTGTATGATGAACGACCAAGAGGAATAGAGGAACCTCCAAGCCAAGTAGAGTCTCTCTAATATCCACCTGACTAAAAGAATTATGAGCACACAGATTTTTTTTTTCAGTTTGCTCACACTGGATGATAATATCGGCACAGCAATAAAACGCCCAGGATCTACACTGCAGATCCTTTGCCCAGTAGCCTGGCAGCCTAACCCTGGAACTACGGGCGCAAGGCAGAACCGCTTAATTTAACTTGGAGTATGAATGGCATCAGAGCGGGTTTGCTGAGTTATTTGAACTTGGAATCAGAATTTTAAACCAAAGGAACCAAAGCAAGATCTTGCATTCCATGTCATCACTGCCAGTTACCTCATCGGGCTCAGAATCTGTGTGAAAACACATAGGGGACATTGTCGTAACGACGCCCGTAGAGTTATCGCGGCCACAAGTGACCCTTCAACTTTAACCTTTGCCTAAGACAATGCAGGCCTTGTGAGCGAAGACTTAGTCTCTCTATCTTGCTATCTTTCTTCCCCATCCCCTCATTTTCTTTCTCCATCTTCCTTTCTTCTCCCCCCATTTTAACAAGGAGCCCCATCCAGTGCTGCAGCTTAGATGCCTGCGGCGACCCATTGCCTTTTTTTGCCTCCAAAAAAAGGATTTTGGCACTTGGAGGTCCCGAGGTGAAGGGTGGACGTGTGGCTCATGGCGTCGTTAAATGCGGTTGACTTTCCTCAATACAAATTCCAGAATTTGTCTGAAATTCCCGGTTTCGCATGGGGCATTCCTTTTAACAAATGGCTCACTCTTGTTCTTTGTGGCAAAGATTCCAAAAGAGGTTATTCATATTCTCAGTATAAGCTTCAGTCTGTTCACTTATCTCACCATCACCTCCAGTGTGACACCGGAATTCATCCGCATCTTTGGCTACAATAAATTGCCGCTTGATCCTTGTCATCGTCACATTCGGTGTGTTGAGAGAGAACTTTAAGGAGGAGAATTTACTACTTTTATTGTGTTGGTTTTTTTTTAAACTTTACAGTAGGAGCAAAGATGGAAATGAGAACTTCATATGAAATATATTTTGCATTCTATTAAAGATATTGGAAGACAGAGTGTCTCAACTCCCAAGTGCAGGGCTGAAGTGGGCCAAAGTGACTGTTAGCTCATTTTTACTGCACCAGTGCCACTTCCATTTCGATTCTGGCATTGCTTCCCAAATTTGATACTAGTGCCCAGTATTTTTACTAAAAAATTGAATTCAGTGTAATCTCATGACATCGCAGGTTTCTTGGTTCCAGGTTAAAGTTTTGGTGGCAGTTATGAGCCAGTTTTGTTGGTGCGTAACCTAAAATTCAGGACTGGCTCCAGTGCAGTAGGAATGACCTTCACATCAGGTGTGCTGAAAGCACTGACCACAGATCAGAGGTTCAGCAGGCTGATCCCAGCTCTCTGGTTGTAACAGAGATTTATTTTGAGGTGTCTGTGCCAGTGCCAGTGCCTGGGCTCTTACTGTAGGTTCAGTGGAAATGTGGGCCAGTTCTTACAGGTTTCCAACTTCAGCTCTGTCACCACTACTGGCACCAGCATCAGTGCAGTAGAAAAGAGAGTCTTGACTAAAGCACCTGGCTCCTGTTGGGCTGTTAAAGCTGGTCATCAGAGCTGGTCCTGGTACCTGTTCCCAACTTGAATCATTTGCTGTCTTAAATTGAGTGCAAACGTGAGCCAATTCTCATTCTTTTTCTAACTTCAGCACCAGGGTCAACACCACAATCGGAACCAGAACTGGAACTGTCACCAGATTTGGCACCAGTGCAGAGGAAAAGGGAGCATATTAGGAGACTCAGACCTAGATCCTGCAGATCTAATCAGCATTGAGACACAGATCAGATGTCCAGCTCCAGGATTGTAACGTCACCAGTTCGAACCTGAATCCCAGCTTTTGCGTTAGCACCGGGATTGAAGGGGAGCCATTGTTCGGTCGTGTAAGCGATACAGACTTTTAGTCGCCTGTCGCCCGCAAATATCCAAACTAGGAGGAGCGGGCGAAAACTGGAAGATGAGAAAAAAGGAGGAGAAGAATGGATGAGGGAGAGGCAGATGTAGGGAAGCGAGAGCCGGTCGATGAAGCGAGTCAAGTTTCTCCCCAGCCTTATCAGGTTTCTCTGCCTGAACTCTGTCGTGAAAATGGACACACACGGATATGTACATGGATACGGAGACACACACTCACACGCAGAACCAGGCAACTCATTCCCATTTGCTTCCACCATGACCGGACTTGCCTCTGCAGCAAGCCGGCAGTTAGCAGTTCTTTAAACAAAATTACACACAATAAAACAGCGGTTAGAGGCCGGGTGAAAGTTGTCATCCATTCATACCCAGGATGTATAAGCACCTGCACACTTCAAACAGACAGGATGGGATATGCGATAATTCTGGGAAAACATTCAGGCAACAGCTGAAAGCAAAACATAAAACGTTTTCACATGACAGGGAGATTCCAGAAAGAAATCTTCCATATTCTCCACTCACAACTTCGATTAACACAACTGGAAAAATGAACACACATATTTCAGATTCTCAAATTTTTGTTGCTGTTCTGATGATGTCAGTAACCCTAATGGTTGGTAGCTTAATGGTTAGGTAGTTGGCACTGTGATCGGAGGGTCGTTGGTTCAAGTCCTGGACCGGTAAAGGTACCACAGAGGCACTCATGAGCAGGGTATCATTTCTAAACGCTGCTCCCCATGCGCTGATCATCAGCTGCCCACTGCTCCTTTGCAGATGGGTCAAAGGTAGTTCAGAGGTCAAATTTTGTTGTGGTGCACTGTGTGTTGTTCTGAGGTGTGTTCACAATGACAAATATTAGTCGATTATTCAAAAAAGTAAATTAGATATCAAAAAGTAAAAGTAAATATATAAAAAATTGACCTTTAGAACCACATGCCAACTTAATCTTTCTCTTAATGGCTAACTGAGGTTTGAAATAATCACCATATTGGTTACTTTAGCTTCCTAACTCCATTTTCCACTCTCAAATAACAAATGCTAGGCTGTATCATTATTTAGCACTTAAAATTAGATCTACCTGCTACTAGAGCTACAACTGACTATATTATAGTTAGCTATGAACTAGCAACTAGAAACCAGCTTTGATAACCAACTTACTTTACCAGAATGTTAGCACATAGCTGTAGCACAGCCTGTTTAGCTCTGCTAGCAACTAGCTTGAAACAACTGGTATATACAAACAGCACTGAGTGTATTCCAGTTAGCCAACAAATAGCTTTGATAATGAGCTCATGTTACAGAAATGTGATAGTGGAATCAATTTAGCTTAACTAGCATCTAGCTATTCCAGTAGCTATAGCTAGTTTGCAGACTTAGCAAATCTGCCATTCTAGATGTGGTCTAGATAGGCTCAGAAGTGAGGTGAAAGAAGAAAAGAGAGTAAAATGAGATGCAACCCAAGACATTTACAATAGTACTGTTGAAATGTGACAGTTTTGACAGGGTCATGCTGGGTTAGGTTATTGTAAATTGAGGTAAAAATGAAGTTTCTGAGGTTTGAAATAATTTAACCAACTGGCTAATATGACTAGCTAAGTATATTCCAGTTAGCTGGCAAATAGCTCACCAGAATGTTAGCATTCCTATAGCTGTAGCAGTTCTCGTTGTTAGCTAAAGTTGCAACCAGCTATTTCAGTTAGTAGCAAAAGTATATAAGATGGAGGAGGTGAAGAGCAGGACAGGAAAGAAGGGAAGAGAGAGAATAGACGGCCAACACGGACGAGTGAGTAGCCCCTTTAATGGGAGGAGGAAAGAAAAGAAGCACATGAGAGGGATGTGATGGGAGGAGAGATAGTGAGAGAGAGAGAGAGAGAGAGAGAGAGTAGAAAAGAGGAAGCATTTTGTACTCAACAAAGAAGATCTCTGTCTATGCTAGTGTCTGGTGTCACTCCTCTTGGGACAGAGAGAAGGAGAGAAAAAGAGATGGAGAGAGATGGAGGGAGGTATTGATGTGTTGCATCTATGAGAATTATAGAGGGAAGGGAGTGGCTCTCCCTCTTTCTTCATCTTTCTCTGTTTCTGTTTTCTGTCATTTTCTCTTTTCTCTCTTTCTATCACATTCTCTCTATTTCCATCATTTGACTGTCTTTTTCTTTCTTTTTCATCCCTTTCTCATCTCATTCTCTCTCTTACTCCCTATTTCTCTCTGTCTCCTCCTTTTGATCTTGATCTACCTTTATCTATATATCTTTCACTGTTTCTCTCTCTTTGTCTCTCTCTCTCTATCTTGATCTTTTTCTTGCTTTTTTCTCTCTTCCTCTATCTCTCTTTCTTTCTTTCTTTCTTTCTTTTTCTCTCATTCTCTGATCACTTCTCTGCAGAAGTAAGTTCAAAGAACACATCTTTTTAGTTCACAGTCATAAAGAATGATTCATAACAACATCTTCAGAATGCGTCCTGAGACTTTTGCAGCAGTACTGTAGATGAACAATAGCAGTGCCACGTCAGTCAATTTGGTCTGGTTTTTAGTGAGTTGGCTCCACTTTTTCAACACTTCCCCCTTTTTAACCTTGATCAATAACTGCTCCTGGCATGGGGATGCTTTTATGCCCCACCCCACCCCCAAAACTACCCACTCACAAACACCCCCTCCTGGGGCCTTTATCTCCCCCTCGGTGGTCAGAATATTAAATTGCTTCCAATATGTCTCTCCATCTGTGCTTCCATCCCCCACATCCTGTATCACACTCTGCCCCTACAGTTGGGGGTGTAACGGTTAGGGAGTTGGCCTTGTGATCGGAAGGCTGCTGGTTAGTTAGAAGTAGAAAATGTGTGCAATGGATGTGGATAAATAATCGACTATACAATCTGAACCAAGAATGTGCAATGGTGCAATGCTCACAGTATGAGTATATAGGTGTGCAGTAAATGAAGCCAGTTGTGGTCTCTGGTCTTATTCACTGAAAAAAAAGATTCATTGGATTTACTTGATTGAATAATGGACATTTGTTCCACATGAATCATTTGAGTTAGGCTGTCCTTATTCCTTTGCGTTATTTGATGCGTTTTGTTTTGACTTAGCACAGTAAAATGACATTTTCAGTGGAAACGTTAAAATATTAAGTTGAATCCATGTGATTCATTTTAGTTAACTTAATAAAGGCACATTCCCTTTTTTTCAGTGTTGATGATGCCAGCTGCAGTGGGGAAAGAGCTGGCCTTATGGTGTGAGGCTTTGATTTTAATGGGCCACAACCTTCTAACAGAGGGGAGAGTCTGAAAGAGTTTGTGTCCTGGGTGAGAGAAATCGGTTACATTTCTTCTTTCCCTTTTCAAGGTCCAGGACTTGTACAGGTCCTGTAGAAGTGGAAGGTTGCCGCCAATCATCTTCTCGACTGGGCGAATGATGTGCTGCAGTCTGAAGTGAGGATGAACTCTATGATGGCAGTGTAGAGTGCACGAATAAAAGTGTGAATGTGTATGTACTAAATCCAGAGGTGGACAGAACTAAGTAGATTTACTTGAGCGCTGTACTTAAGTAGAGTTTTTGAGCATCTGTACTTCACTTGAGTAGTATTTTATTTGGAAACTTATGACTTTCACTTCACTACGTTTGAAGGACAAATACCATACTTTTTACTTCACTACATTTCTATCAAGGTTCTCGTTACTTGTTACTTTCAAATCTGTGGATAAAGTGGATGTTAATCCCTCTTTTCTGAAACGTGATTGGTTGTTTGGCGGGTGACAGTCTATCAGTAATCAGTAGGGTTACTTCACGCCTGTAGACTGTAACTATAACAAGTTCAGACAGTTCTGCTGCTTTCTGTCGTGATTAAAACATTGTCGCTCTTGGAAAGTCATGAAGCTGTAGAGGTGTAGAGCTGGGTTTTAAGCAGGTTGGAATGATGATGTTATGCTGTGAGCTGCATTTACAGCTATTGCACTGTCCTCCTGATTAACATACGCATATATGTGTGCACACACTGCCAGAGCTGGGTCAGAACACTACCACGCTGTTTTGTGGAGTCAAATTAATCCAAAAGGAACACTGCACTTTATGTACGTAGTTTCTTACCATAATATGCACATGTACAGTTACTACTTATAGAATTAAACTTAATCTTAAGATCTCTTTAACTTAATCTGCTTATTTCAAATTTCTAAAATTCACAGCCTTGGGAACGATTAGAGTACATTTCACTATATGTTGGACTTAGAATATTATGTAATAACTATATATTAATCCCATCAGTAGAAATCCAAATATACAAATTTAACACCTACTTTAATACTTTTGTTTTTGTATTGTTTATATCAGATACTTTAGTACTTGAGAAATCCAAACCTAAACTTATAATTCTTATGAAATACTGCCAAACAAAGCAGCTGTGTCAAACCTTTCAACACACAACTCCCCCCTGTTTCTCTGCACCGCCGCTCTGACATTTGCCCCCCCATCCATTACACTGTCCTTCTGGAACAAAGTGTGTTTATTACAGCTCCCAATCCAATTATGTCTAATCCAATCGGCAAACTCACTTTTTCTCGACTTGCCAGCGGGGACGAGTTCGTGATGGGGATAAGCTTTTATCTAATGCTGCTCTTGGTGGATAATTCACAGTCAGTCTCAATAAAGTTTCCCCAGGATTGAGACGTAACAGACCGAAAGAATAAACTAAATTTCAGATTTTAAGTGTTATATCTTCTGTTGGCAGAAGACTTTTGCCCAGACTCTTGGGTTTAGTCACTTTATAATTATTCTATAATATAAGTCGTGTTTTAACACTTTTAATACTTAAGGATTTTTTGTATCAAATACTGTAGTATCTTTACCTAACACACCGGTCATATTAGATACTCGCACTCACGTAGGATTCTAACTCTTTTAAAACTTTAGTACTGTTTATATCCTATACTGAGATACGTACTTATGTACTAGTAATTTGTGGCAGTTGGTAGTGTAACAGTCACTGGATCGAATCCTGGACCGGTAGAGGTACCACTGAGATGCTCATGAGCAAGTTACCGTCTCCAAGCACTGCTCCCCAGGCACTGCTCCCTGAGTGCTGCCCATGTCAGTTGTCCACTACACAGACGGTTCAAACGTACAGGTCGCAATTTCATTGTGGTGCACAGTGTGCTGTACTGTGGTGTCTTCACAACGACAAAATAATCACTCGCTTTCACTTTTTACTCATATAGGAATATTTAATTCTGAAATACTGTTCTTTTCAGATATTTTAGTAGTTTTTATCAAGTAGGCATGTAAATCTTTTAACACTTAGGTACTTTATACCAGATACTTTAATACTTTTACTGAGTAGTTATGTACTGTTCTTATCAAATATTTTAATGGTTTTACTTAGGTACGGTTTTAAGTCTTTTAATACTTAAGTACTGTTAATACTTTAAAGTATTATCTGAAGAGTGAGGAATACTACTTGAGCAAAAATACTTTTACTCTTTGAATACCTAATTAAAGTTCATATCAGATACTTTAGTTCTTTAGTTTGTTTGCCTAAGTACTAATTGAACACCTTTAATACTTAAGTACTGTTATTTCTGACACTAGTATCTGAGCACTTTTACTTATGTACAAATTTAACAACTTTAATCCTGTTTATATCATATGTGACTCTCCTTGGCAAAACCAGTCGCTTCTTTCAAATTTTCAGACACTTGGTGCAGTCTCAGCTGTGTTTGTATTTACGGTGGCCTACGCTGCATTCACAGCCACACGGATAGCCTACCTGCGTTAGGTTAACTGAACTCGGGAGACGAAGATGGATTCCGGAAAAATATCTTCACGCTAGTCAACGAGGGGATTTACCGTAAATATTGAAGTAGGGCGGTTAAAACAGAAACTTTTAACATTCTGCTGGAATTCAATTCCTCACCTCAAGAAAGTCACGTTTTTAGGATGGAAAGGGTAAGTTTTTCAGCGAAATTTATTGACAGCAGTACAGTATAGACCTTCCACTGTTTCAAAACACTAAAAACAAAAAATCCCCACGCAACATAAACGGCCGTTTTTTCTCGGAAACCTCTGTTGCGACAAGCGATGGGTTTCGCTGTGCAGAGTCACATGTGATTTAGTACTTTACTCTAACTCTTGAAGTCTTTCACTCTTTTTGGCAGTGGACTCCTCTTCAAGCTCTCTGTTCCCCTCCCTGGAGCCGATGTCGTCCCTGTCCCCTGACAATGCCACGGACATGCCCCCGGAGGTGGCCTCCACGGGGCTGGACTCCACAGAGGTGGCCTTTACGGACCTAATGAAGACGGAGGTCATGCCAACGGCCGGCCTGGAGTCAAAGAAGCTGGGCTCTGGACTGGCCGATGGATTCATTCCGTACTACATCTCCATCGGTACTGCGGTGCTGCTGGGAATTGCTGCCTTCATCATCTTCAAGCGGTGAGGAAGGGCAGGGTGTGGTTGGTTTGTTTTTCACCCTCACTTTGTTTTTCAGCTTTCTGTCTTGTGTTTTTTAGCTACCGGGAATTCATAACATCTTACAAATTATTTATACAGAATATTAAAGGAATTCATAAACTTATGCATAGTGGGATGCATAAGCTTAAGATGAAGACCAGATGCAGGGTGTGATATTCAGGACAAAAATGCTTTTACTGTTACAGAGGTAATGGGAAAGTATGTCACTTACTGTCCCATCTGATCTATTAGAGATATATAGAGAGAGAAATGGAGAGACAGAGAGTGAGAGAGAGAGAGCAAAAAACACATGGAGAAAGAGATAGAGACAGAAGGAGAGAGATAGAAATGGAAATGGAGTGAGGAAAGGGAGACAAAAGCGAATAAGCACGAGACAGAGAAGGAGGGAGATAGAAATGGAAATGGAGAGAAAAAAGACAGACATAAAAAACGATGAAGAGAGAGCGAGTCTGGGAGAAAGAATGTGAGAGAGAGAGGCAAAGAATGAAAGAGAGAGAATGAAAAAATGGAGGAAGATATTAAGAGACAAAAAGACGGATATAGTTGGAGCAATAAGAACAGGGAATGATGCAGACAGATAGAGAAACAGATGAAAAGAGAGATTGAGAGAAAAAGTGAGAGATAGCAGGAAAGAGATGAAGAGAGGGAGAAAGACAGAGAGAAGGAGTGATAGATGAAGGGAGAGATGAAATGTGAGAGAGTTGGAGCGAGAGAGGGAAACAGTGAAAATGAGAGAGAAGGAGGGAGACAGAGAGAAAGAAAGATGGAGAGAGACAGAGAAATGGAGACAAAAGAGAAAGAGAGGGAGATTACTGCTGTTTAATTGTTATTAATGCTTTATAACTCAGAACGAGAGAAAGAAAAACAGAAAATAAGACATTGAGGGAGTATGAGACTATTTGTATGTAACAAATTGAAGAAAGAAAGGTTTTTTCCTTCTCTTCGCTCTTTCTTATTGTGATGTCTCTCGGGTTGAGCTCCAACAGAAGCTGCTTTGTGGAGTTGGAGTCAGAGCTCCACGCTTTCATCTAAAAACCCAGCATCATGAGATATGAGCTGGCTCGTCACTGGCGGGATTCTGGTGGTTTCATTTCTTTTATTTCTATTTGGAAAACAGGGTCATCTGTTCTTTACTGGCCCGGAGGCTTCGTCCCAAACCAGCTGGTCGGCCTGTAGCAATAATGACTAGGGGTGTAAAGATGCATAGATCTAAACTGATACCTCAATTCAAAGATTAATGAGCCGATACAGGGTCTCTTTCAGAATCATGCTAATGTGGAGGTGGCCTTTGGGTCTTTTCATAGCCAAGGTGCCGCTTAATTTCACGACGAATGGTACAATATGCACGATGTCTGAACGATGTTTACATTTTGGATCAGTGCTATGGGATTGTGGATGAGTGAATCGATGTATCAATGTAGATCGATGTATCGTTACACCCCTTTTTGTTTCTTTCGTGGACTGTCTACTGGTTTCGAATTATGCTTGCTTTATAACACTGAGCCCCATCTGTTAATAAACATACTCTACGTTTGGGTCCGCTGAGTAATCGCTACACAGTGATTGAAAAAATATGCTCCGAAATATGCCCTCTAATAAAATATGTTCAACAAATGGATTTTTTCCATATTTGCAAAAGTCTTGGTTAGTGTAAAGTTAGAATCGGGCTGGTGATGTGGTGGGGCTGGGGAGCATGAAATATTTAAAGGGCATATCTGTAGGGCATGACACTGACCCACATGCACCACGCATGCAGGAAACGTAGAGCGCTGATACATTAGTGGCCATCGATCGCTCTACCGGGCTGAAATATCATGTCCCGAAATTGGGCATCTGCCGCGAAATCGAGACGAACTGAAAGGGCGTGGCAGAGATTGTGTGATGAATGTGTAAAATTGTGTGTGTATGTATGTGTGTGTCTTTATTTCAGATGGAACAGCTGTAAAAATAGCAAACAGGATGGCGGGAACCGGTCCGGAGCGACAAATCTGAGCCAGACACCGTCGCCTGAGGGGGAGAAGCTGCACAGCGACAGCGGAATTTCAGTGGACAGTCAGAGCTTACAGGAGGGCCAGGGCCTGCCACACACTGGTACACACACACACACAAGCTTGAATATACACACACACACCAACCAGGGACGTCATGTTTCATGTGTTTGTGTATGCCCAAACACATACACATGCAAACACACACAGATCCCTTCCCAGCACATATAAACACACACATACACATGCACACACACGCACTTGCACATAAAACCACAAACATAAACACTCGCACACACATGCACACATACACACAAATAATCATAAATACGCACACAAACATAAACATTCCCACACATGCACATGCCCATATTCATGCATGCATACACATGTAAACACCCAAACAGATTTACCTGTCTTTTAGTTGGCAGTCTCACAAGTCCTCACAAATAAGCAACAACCTGCCCAAACATGCACACACACAGTAACGCAGTCGGCCCCAAGAGGGTAAGGCCAAATTGTTTGCGATCTTTACTCTCACCATGGGGTTGTGGGTAATCTGACATGGCTGCTGGATGTCTCTGCTGCCTACGGCTGTCCACATAAGTCATAAATGTATTATGTAGCACTTATGAATAACTCATAAGCGTAAGCACTAAATATTTTATATAGCCCTTAGCTAGCATGCTAAAACATAATAGCTCCTAATGTTGGACCAGATTCTAGTAGATTTGGGTCCTTGTTAGGCAGCACTGTAAAATAAATTCCATGTAAGAATACAATATGATATAGCCATTCTATAATATGATATATATTTCTATATTCTAAAGCAAGCATACTGTATTTAAATTGTACAGTATAATACTGTAATTACACATTATACCATGCAGTAAAATGCAGTAATGCCTTTTACAGAATTGTGTTGTGTAATTACTGTATTTGAAATGTACAGTATACTACTGTAATTACATATTATACCATGAAATAAAATGCAGTAGTGCTTTTTACAGAATTGTGCTGTTGCCTACTGCAAATATTTGTCTCTTTTCAGAAGCAACAGTAATATTTTTGCATACTTGAATGATTTTTTTTTCTGAATGCAGTTTAGAATGCATTTTGCATTTCACCTTCTTTTAACCATGATTAGCTCTTTATACTGTATACCAGCCTGGTTTTCTGTCGCCGAGGAAGGTACAGGATTGAGGACATGAACACATATTTGTAGTGGAAATAACTACATTTGCAGAAATGGGTTGCAGTGTACAAAGAATTGATAAGGGACATCACTGTAGCTTTAAAGGTGTAGAGTAGAGTGTAGAGTAGTAGAGTCCCATATTATACATTTTTTCAAAAATAGGTCTATGAGCTCCACTAAACATGTCTCTGAAGTAGTTTGCTGAAAATACCTCTCAGATTAGGCATTTTCGCCTGCTTCTTATCCCTCTATTTCAGTTTCTTTCAGAACAGGCTGTTTCTCTTTAGTATTCTTAAATGCAAATGAGCCGCTGTTGCCCACGTTCCACTCCGGAACTGGGGCGTAGACAGCACAGTGAGAGCTTACTTCATGTGAAAATAATTGACGTGCTGCTGCTAACAGACCATCTATACAGCCGGTTCAACACTCCGCCGGTAGACTTCTTCATTGCGATTCCTGCACTAGCACTTGCAAGAAAACATGGCAGCGCTCGCCTACGTGGTGGACCGAGATTCTCAGATAGGAGGGTGGAGTTATTCAAATGTGACAGAGTTAGGGGAGAAATATAAATGGCTTGTTTAAGCACACAATATTTGGCATTCCTAAAGCCTTTCACAAAGCAGAAGTCAGAAACAGTTAGCAACTGACTGTAACTGTAACTGGATGCTACTGTGATTAGTTTTGGAAATCACTTAACAAAAAATTTTGTTGGAGGACTTTTACTTCACTCTCTGAACTTCTGTAAATTTTAGTCAGAAAATTCGAGAAAGGTCTGGCTGCAGAACTCCTCTGTGGGTAAGCTCCTCTGTCAGTACATCTCCTCTGAGGGAAAGGAAATGACGCACAAGACATAACATTTATTAACACAATCATGTACATTAAGATTTTTTTTCTGGCTAAAAGTTTATCAAAATGTGACTACTTTTTTTGACTAAAATTATGAATGATACAAACAACTAAAATGTGAGTAAAATAATTGATTAGACAGTCAGAACATTGAATTAGCAGCCTCCTCTTGGTTCTAACGCTACATTCTGAGGGAACAGCCTGGTTTCTGGAGACAACAGATGTGAGGTTTGGATGGATTTTAGTGAAAATCAATACAGAAACACTGTTTTTGAATAACGGATGCACATTTATGAGAGGGTTGGGGGCTAAAAAGCATTTGAGATGAGATGAACTAAAGTTAGTTCAAAATAGGTTGAGTGATGCCCCTGGGGCAGATTCTGTGGACCTATAAACAATTATGAGTTTGCTGGGTTTTTTTTAATTTGTTTGTTTTTTGCTTTCTCTAGCCGTGGTGTGGTTTTATCAGCTCAGCTGATATCTGGTTTTATCTAAACCAGCATTGTGATTCACTAATAACGGTACAAATTTTTGACTAAAATATACAGCAAGCTAGTTCACAAAGTGTACTAAAAGACTCATCAGTTGCTGACTGAGTCTAATTTAGGCTTTATGAGGCTTTATGCTAATGTCGGCTAACAAACTTAACTAGCGCATTTTTTGCTCTGCTGTGGCAACACTTTAGCAAACTGTGGTAGATTTTTCTCTTAGCGATCTGTAGTTCAACTCAGAAGTCAGAAATAAGGGCAAACATCAAGTGCCAATTTCCCAGTCGTGGATTAAGACTAGTCCTAGACTAACTTTGAGTTTGAATGGTAAATCTCCATTGGTATTACAATTTAGTCCAAGACTGTCTTAATCCAAGAGCAAGAAATCAGCCCCAAAAGTCTCCAGTTGTAACAAAATTTAATCTCGTAAGGGGAGATTTGCACCTTCATACAACCAGTCATTTATACTACTACACATCCTGATGTGCAGCAAAGGGTTCTTAGTCGGTGCCGTCAGAATTCCTTCTTATCTACTGCATTTCCTTTGTTTCTGCTATCTGCCCAGCCAGTCTAGAAAAACAAGAAACTTGCTAAACTAACCTAAGATCATCCATAAGGTGTGTGAATCTAAACAAAAACCCCAACCATCAGCACATTCCTATTACTAGGAGATTACACTGTAAGATGGATGATTAAAAATTTCCTTTACAACATTGTTTTCTTTTTACCTATTTTAAACTAAATTTTTACCTTTTTCACCACTTTTATACCGTACTACCTTTTTCAGTTTCTAGCAATCGTGCAGTTTGTGCAATCATGCAAATGTATATCTAGTTCTAATCAAAATTGGCAGGTCAATAAATATAATATCGCTTAATTATGATTTTTTTATTATCGTTTTTTGCGTAAAAAACTTTTTCAGATTTCAGCTGCATCCCTTAGTTTGTATCATTCCCTTTTTTCCCTCAAACAAGATCACAACACTTTTTGGTAACGAAATTCAAAAGAAATTCTAAAACTGTGACCAAAAAGTGTCAAAGTCTCTCTCTCTCTCTTTGTTTCAGTGATAAAGATTGACAGTGGCTCGGCTCTGAGTTTGCCGCTACATACTCGCGAAGAGGTGGAGAAGCTGCTAAACTATAACGGCAGCGGAAGCGGTGGCGGGGAAGGTTCCGGAGCATCCCCAGAAACCGAATGGTGCAGTTTGGCTGGGTTACTAGGGTACGAGGAGGAGCGCATTGCCTCCTTCAGGCGTGAGGAGCGACCGGTTCAGGCACTGCTGTCCGATTGGGCGAGTCGCGACTCGGCTAACGTGGACACGCTGTGCACTGCGCTAAGGAAGATCAACCGAGACGACATTGCGCAAAGCATCATGGTCAAGAATGCCGCCACCTCCTCCGTATGAAGAACACACACTCAAACCAATCCACACATAGACACACACAACTTTAACGCTTCAAAGCCATAACCATTGTTACAAAATGCAAGCGTTGTATGCTAATGTTAGCGTGACTCCATGTGTCATGAACGTCCCAGACCTGAACCGCAGCTAAAATCTGCAATTACTCCAGTATTTACGCAAACGCTTAAAAAATTCTGGTACCCAAATTAGCACGTTAGTACCTTGGAGTTACAATGAGTTCTCTAGCATTTACTGCATCAGGAAGAATGGAAGCACAAACCTTGATCTACACATTCACTCATCCATTCATTCATTCATTTTCTGAACCGCTTCATCCCAACTATCCCGGAAACCAACAGGAGCAAGGCGGGACCCTGGGCAGGTGCCAGTACACCGCAGGGCACACACACTCACGCAATCACACTCACATTCACACCTTACAGGGGCCAATTTAGAGTCACCAATTAACCTAGATTACATGCCTTTGGACTGTGGGAGAAAACCAGAGCACCTGGAGAAAACCCACGTGAACATGGGGTTCGAACCCAGGACCTTCTTGCTGTGAGGCAGCAGCGCTAACCACAGAGCCATTTACATTTACAGCATTTAGCAGACAGTCTTATCCAGAGTGACTTACATTTACTAATTTCAGGGACAGTTCCCCTAAGAGCAACTTAGGGTTAAGGGTCTTGCTCAGGGACCCAATGTTGGTAACACCAGAGGTCGGATTTGAACCCACAACCTCTTGGTCCAAGGGCGAGTGTCCTACCACTAGGCCACCAACACCCCACGCCACCGTGCCGCCCCTTGATCTACACAAATGACACAAATTTATTGTACAATATGTATTTTTGTATTTTACCTAAACACACATTCCCACATTCACCAAACAATCTTTAGACAAAATTTGTTCTTAAAACCCACCCGCAGTTTTCGCATAGATCCAGTGACAGTGCTAGACGAGATGAGAGTTCATTTAGTCAGAAATGCATCAGTTTATTTTAAGGTTGTTAAGTAGGTGCTTAAATATTTCCTGGTGCGCTATGCTGTAACTCATTGTGACTCATGTATTAATTTGGCTATTAATATTAACTTATTTGTGAAGGAGTATTATGAAAGTGTTACCTTTCACCATGTAGAGCTTATAATGGTAGTGACAAAACCAGACTGGAATGTTACTGGAACCTCTTTGCCATCATCATCATCATATCTCTGCTGTACACCAGCCTGCCTTTTCATTTTAGGTAGAAAGAGAGAGAGAAAAAGACTATTTGTGCTAAAACTTACAGCTTTCTGTGTTTTTGTTTCTTGATTTCCACTTGATTTTTCTCACTAGCAGGTTGTTTTTTGCTGTTGTTCCATGAGGTGGTCCATGAGGATTGTAAAATGATACTGGTCAGTACCTTCCCAGGGTCATCACCATGACAAAAAAGGGCTCGGTCATGCACAGACGCACACGCACACACTGGCAAAGAGCTATGCCACCCACACACGAAGTAACCCGGACTCTTGCTGGAACAATTTAGGTTCATTTTACACCTCTTAAATCAAGGCTGTAATAACTGTAAGAAACTCAAAACCTCGCCATGACAACAGATCTATAAAAAAATGTAAAAATATGATACAAGTTGTTTTCCATTTCCTCCCATATGTTCAAGTTCATCTGAAAAGTCTCACTGAAAAGGTTGAATATATACAAATGTGGCTTGTGTAACTTTCAAAAGAAGAAATTCGTTTGTAAAACCCGCTTACACAGTTTTTGCGAAGATTCACACTCTTAGATTAATTTACTGGCATTTTTTCAGTTATACAGGCATAAAATATTTCAAAGTAAACTATTTTATCATTGTTTATAATGATTTTAGTCTTTTTACCAAACGTTCATTTTGAAATGAATAAACTAAAAGAGTAACAGTAAAATAACAAATTTGCAATTTGGCAGTTTAAAAAATGTTGCAATTTTGACAGTCTTAGCTACTTTCTTTCAATCATTTTAAGAAGAATAATCCTCAATACAGTTGTGTAGGTTGCATTGATATAGCCTAACAACAATTTTGTTTGATTTTTATTTTATTAGCATCCAGATATAGACTAGCTAAGCGAGAAATCTAAAAAATATTTTAGTTCTTGTTGCTTTGATTTGGAAACATTGGAGACACGTCTTGGTAGCTGAAGACTGAAACCTTCAATTCAGGAAATAACAAAAAGAGGCAGATATTCACTTGCTATCGTGTTGCTATACCAATGCCAAACTGATGTAGGATCACAGACTTCGTACAAATTTACTCCCTGTTTATTCACCTTTTTATATTTTTTTTAATGTAAAGTGTTGTGCAGTTACATATTAGAAACAACCAGTTATTCAGCCACTCACAAAATGGTACTCAAAGGTTTTTCCACAGCAAGTTTTTACATTTTCAAAAAAAAAAACGTCTCAATATTATTCAAAATAGACACTATATTCTAGTTTTTCTTCTTCTGTCCACTTCTTAGACAGTTCCACAGTTTTCTTTGTAGAGACTTAGTTCTTAGCTTAAAATTTGGAGAAATTGGGGAGAAATGTGCTTTTAATTTTCTTGTCAATAGCTGAACTGCATTCCTCTTTGTAAAACTACTGGCTACTATTTCTGGAGAACCATAATTCTATGGACTAATGGAAAATGGAATGTGTTTATAATTTCTCCTTTTTTCCATTTCACACCTTTTTCACCATTTTATTCCTTTCTGCTTCTATAGCACAGTGCAATTATGCGGTTTCTCCAGAAATTGTCTGCTTAGAACAATCATTCATTCAATGACATTCTAGGGATTAACAAAGAATACAATCTGCAGTTTATGAATTAAATGGAAATGTAGTATAAACCTATGGTGTGCAAAAAATCTTTTGGGATCTCATTAAAAGTACTAATTAAATTAAATGTACTAATTGCAGAAAACATAATGCTAAAATCATTATTTTAAAAAATTATCCACTAAGAATTCCAGGTCTCGCTGAGGCACTGTGACAATTGGTCTTGGTTTTAATCACATTCGACTGATTTCCTTGACTTTAGTGTTGTAACATGGATTTTAATGAAGGTCTTTTTTTGTCCTTTCTTTAAGAGAGGCTTTTTTATATTTTCTTACCAAGAAGTGATATGCTATTGTTCTATTTTATTCCAGATTAGATTGTAGCACTTAAATGTTTTTGTATCAAGTGCCTGAGAGCAAAGTGAGATGTCTTGGTTTGCATTTGTGCATTTGTGTTCACTGTTATTATTATTATTATTTTTTATATATGTTTATATATACAGTACACGCCCAGTAGATGTAAACCAGGTCAGTGCTGGAACAAAGCTGTTCCTGTTCTAATAATGTGTTTCTGACATAATAATCTTCTTCTCAGTTGGTGAAACAGTCATGATACTTTTTTTTTTTTTTTTAACAAACATGTTGCTTGATGTGTTCGGAGTAAAAAAAAAAGGGAAGTATGTATTTTTGCCAAACGTTGACCAGTTTTCGAAATTCACAATTAAATGTGCAGCAAATTTGATTATTTATTTCCCACCACACCTTCAACAATACCTTGTTAAACAGCAATGACCATAATCAACAATATTGTCATATTATTGATGTATGATAACATTGAACAACAAAATGTCAATTTACTGCCAAATTTAACCATAACTAATTTTGGAAGTTACTATTATGGGGTTATTTTTTGCAAATACAAGTTACAAAGAATGTTAAAAACAGACACGAAAGAGGCAAACAGCATTGGAGGACTGTGTCGGCAATAATGCTTTGCGGCAGAAAAAATGTAACGATTTTTGCGTTTAAAAACCTTACCTCGCACCTTCCATGTGTAGCAAAACCCAAAAAACAGTTACAAAATTTGCCTGGAACAAAGCATTGTTGACGATGGCGTGAGCGATCTTGTACAGATTTGTTTTAAATTCCGAATGCAACAGCGTAAGAATTTTTAAAATTGCTCAACATTTGCCAAAGTTATTGTCCTTTTTTGACTCTGTGTATGTTATTGGTTAATTATAGCTTTTGTTATAAGATGGGATATAAAACTTATAGAGGGATGTCCATCACAGAAACAAAGAGAATCCAAAGGGCAAGCTGCATTCTGACAATCATTTCGAAAATTTGTGTGGCCTTTTTAAGGACGTGGTGTATTTAGAAGTCAGCGTTCATTGCTAAAAGGCAGGGCATGGGAGGAGCCTCTTAGATTAGCATGCAAAAAAATAAACATGTAAATGAAGATCAATTTGGGAGTTTTGGGAGTGCCGAAGATAAACAACGGGTGAGTTGAATTGTGGGTATGTTTCGGAAAAAATAACCTGTACAAACATTCTGAATGTTGATGTATTTACTTCTGTGTACGCTGTATCATATAAATGTGAATTTCGCTAGAAACCCTAGTTCTGGATTGATGCAGTTAAACTATTAAAAAATGGGAAAGTTAATAAAGTAACTCAGATTAGAACTCCACAACTCTGTGTACAATTTTCTTTTTTCCAGTTGGGATGTGTTTTTAGTGAGTGATTATTTGTCATTATGAACACACCACAGCACGCAGTACAGCATAGCACACAGCTCACCGCAACGAAATGTGACCTCTGCATTTGACACTGTGTCTGTGAAGGAGTAGAGGACAGTTTTTGGCAGCACCCGAGGAGCAGTCTTCAGTGGCTTCTCTACCGTTCTGGGACTTGAACCCATGGCCATTGTAGTGGGGTGAAAAGTGGGACTGACTTAACAGGGCCCCAAGTAAGGGAAGGGCACTTGAGAAGTGCCTGGCGACTGCTCGTGTATAGGGCCCAGAATTTGGTACTTGAAACACCGACCTTCCGATATTGGGACCAACTCTCTAACCACTATGCTACCAGCTGCCCTGTTTTAGTAAGGTCTGGTTTGAGGTAAAATAAATGTGTTAAGTAGAAACGTGTCATGTATAAATCTAGAATCTAGGATATCAGTCCCTGCTGGATCAAGAGGTAGGGGGTTTGAATCTGATCTTCAGCATTACCATCATTGGGTCCCAAGTTCAGAACCTGATATTAGGAGATGGAAGTCACTCTGGATAAGAGTGTCTGCTAAATACTGTAATGGTAAAGGATTCAGTCAGATAAACAACATTTGGAACAAATTTGGTCACATGATAAATAAATGTATTTTTGCATTAGATTAATTGTGTATGTGTGTGTGTGTGGGGCAGAGGGTAGTGTAACAGGGTGTTCGCTCAGCGATTGGTAGGTCGCCAATCCCAAACTGGTAAAGGTATCACTGAAATAGTCATAAGCATGGTGCCATCCCCAAGCACTGTTCCTGGGTGCTGCCCATGTCAGCCGCCCACTGCTTCTTCGTGGATGGGTCAAATGTAGAGGTCACCTTTTGTTGTGGTGCACTGTGTGCTGTGCTGTGAAGTGTTCACAATTACATATAATAAATCACTTAAATTCAGATTGTTTTTTAAGAATGTCTCCTCTTAATTGTTTTCTTTCACAGCAAAAAGGGATATGATAAATATGATATGATAAATATGATAAATATGTTTACATGTTTGCATTTTCTGTAACTTAATGTAAGTTAATGCTAAAAGTTTAAACATTACCAGATGATTTATATTCAGAAAAAGGAATGTTTAAAAGGAATGTTACATCAAATGTGTGAAAGGGATTACACTAGACCTTGACACGGCAGAGTAAACTTTCCGCCTCACTTCTGCAGTCGTAGGTGAGAAGTGGTGTAATTTATGAGTTAAGATTTGTAAGGTACAGTTTTGTAGCTTTCTCATAACACACTAGTGATGAAATGGTCCTATTTGTCATTTGACACAATTATTTTGCTTTATTCTTTTGCCCATTTTTCAGCTGGGTCACGGTTACTGCTGACGTTTTCATTCTGTGCAGTTTCCTTACATATGGCAAACATTTAACGAACGTGCAGAACATACAGAACGTGCAGAAATAGTTCTAACCACAAAAACTCTGATTTGTTAAATGCTAACCCAAAAACCCGCCCCTGCTGCAGGATAGGAGTGTAATGAGAGAAGAGTGTAACTTCAGTCTACATTGATGTATCCAAAATGAAAACATCGATCACATATCATACATAAAAATGACATGCTTCATGTGATGTGAGATGAGTGGAAGTGTTATATCAAAATTTGAAATATGAAAAAATGTGGGATTTACCCCCCACCCCACTCTGCTGATTTCTGGAGATCGTTTGAGGTGATTTTAACACATGCAGACCAGCTGAAGCCTGCCTCACACACTGCTGTTGCACAACATTACAACTCCTTGCATTCGCGCACTCTCTCTCTCTCTCTCTCTCTCTCTCTCTCTCGTTCCCTGTTGTATTCTTATTGTCTCTCAACCTCATTCTCTGTTTCGTATGATCTCTCTTACTCTCTCTATTTCTCCCACATTAGGAGTCTCAATCTCAATTTCTCTTTCACTCATATTCTCTGTCTGTCTCTCTCTGTCTCAGCGTCTGGTGTATCAGTCTCACTCCCTCTTCTATTCTGTCTCTCAATCTTCTCATCTTCTCTCTTCTGTTCTCACTCTCATTCTCTCCTTTTAGCTCATGTGCTGTCTCAGTCTCACTCCTTCTCATATTTTCTCTCTTTAACCTCTTCATTTTTCTGTCTCTCTCTCCTTATCTCTTATTCTCTCTTTTATTTTCCTTTTCTCATTATCTAATTCTCTGTCATACACACCTCCTTTACGCATTCTCTCTCTCTGTCCCCAACTCTGTTTCACATTTTCTCTTTTTCAGTCTAATACACTCTCATTCTTCCTTCTTCTCTCTCCTCCTCTTTCTTATTCTTTCCTTCAGTCTTCCCTCTTTTATTCTCTTTCCTTCATTGTCTCATTGTCTGTCATATTGCCCTCCCAATCTTATTCTCACTCCCTCTCTCTCTGATTCACATCTCCATTTCCTGTTACAGTCAACATTATCTCATCAACATCCTCCATGAGTTGCACACAGTCAGACAGAGGGAGAGAGAGGGAGAAAGAGAGAGAGAGCTGTGAAAAGATGAAAGGCTGTATGGAGTAGAATGGTGTGTGAAGGAAACCTGAGCCAGTAGAGAGTGGTGTAAGACGAGAGTGCAGACACGACAATGAGGAAAAGGGACAGACTGAACAGAGGAATACAAAGAGATCACCTCTAACTCACTGTGTATTTCTCTCTTGCTCTTTATTCTCAATGCCTCTCTCTCTACCTCTCCCTCTTTCTCTCTCTCACTCTCTCTCTTGTTCTCTCACCCCCTCTCATTTTTCCTCTCTCTCTCTCTCTCTCTCTCTCTCTTTTGGTGGCTTTCTGTCTCTCTCTATCACTATCTCTAGCTCTCACACTCACTCACTCACTCACTCATTCCGTCTCTCTCTTGCTCTCATTTTCTCTATTTCCCTTATTTATTGTCTCAGTTTTATCTCCCCCATTATTCTGTCTCCTGATCTTCTTTATTTTATTCTTCCTTTCTCTCAATTTCTCTCTTTATATTCATCTCTGTCTGAGTCTCCATGGTATATCTGTTTCTTTCTGGGTCTCTCTCTCTCTCTCTCTCTCTCTCTATCCCTCAATCTCTCTCACCAACTCTCTTACTTTCACTCTTTTTTTCTCTCTCAGTCTCTCTCTCCCTCTCTCTCTTTTTCTTTTTATCTCTTTTTTCTGCTTTTGTTTCTCTGTCTTTCTGTCTTTCTCACTTTCTTTTACACTTACACACACACTCCAACAAGAAGCTGCAGCTCGATTACAGTCAGCACAGGATTCGGAGTCATACAGATATAAGTTCAAACTCTTCTCTCCATGAGCGACAGATGGATCACTTGTTATTAATGACTGGAGGACAGGAACTCCTGACTTCTACACTACTATGTAGAAGTCAGCTGTATTTGCTGTATTTTACTTTCCCTTTCCCTTTTCCCTAAACTATGATAAACTGAAATTATGTTGATAAGTATTTAGAATGATTTCTTCATATATGGGCATTAAAATGAGTTTAGTGAATTGAGTGATTGTCATTGTGAACACAGCACGCAATGCACCACATCCAAATGTGAGCTCTGCATTTCACCCATCCATAAAGGCAGTGGGCAGCTAACAGTCAGCACCTGGGGAGAAGTGCTTGAGGACGTTTTCTTCTCATGAGTACCTCAGTGGTAACTTTACCAGCGCAGAATTTGAACCAGCAGCCCTCCTTCTGTCCACAAGGGCCAGTTGCTAGTAGTGGTTAAGGAGTTGGCCATGTGATCAAAAGTCCAGTACCAGTCAAGCAAACTCTCTGCTCCTGGGCGCTCTCCACTGCTCCTTCACTGTGCTGTGGTATGTTCACAATGACAAATAATCCCAATCACAGGTCAAACTAACTGACCATTACACTACTGCTGTAATGGCCAGGCAGTTGGCCTGTGATAGGCATTATTTGTCATTGTGAACACACCACATCGGTATCTTTCAGGACACAGAAGCAGGAGTGAACAAGAACATAACATGACTTTAACAATAGAAGCAAAATGAAAAGAGCACACACACAATTTTAGACACAGGCTTGTTCTAAAGGTAAAATTCCCCATGAAGTCCCAAAAAATTTGTAAAACAAAAAGAATCCAAAAATGCATATTCAAAACAAAAGTTTAAGAACATATTGCCCAAAAGCAGGTTCAAAATGTAAACTCCAAAAAACCAAGAGTAACTTAAGCTAAGATCCAAATAGGTGGAATAGACTTCCTCTAGTCAGCTGGAAATGGAAGCAGGGTTTCCAATGAAGAGAGTGAGGTGGCGGCTGGAGGTGGCGGTGGTGGATCTGCATGAGTGTGATGGTTGCCAGACTGTGAGTTCCAGGTCAGAACGAATTTCAAAAGAAGGGGAAAAAGGTGGATTAACTACACGACAATGAGAACATAAATTTAACAACCAATAAGAGGATGAACTAACCCTCGCTTGTTTCAGTTTCACACTGAAACAAGCGAGGGAGAAAAGCAAAAGGGCAAGCCTAGCTCAGTACTCTGGTGATCTGGACCACTGGAAATGAGGCAGAGGTGCACTACTAGACAAAAGTTTGGACACACGTTCTCATTCTTTTTTATATTAATTTCTACATTGTAGATTAATATAAAATACATAAAACAATGCAGATGTTAAAGTGTTTTTTTTTTAAGTTCTTAAAATTTTATGTCTTTCTTGCCATAATGTGGAGTAGAACAGCTATAGAATAGGGCTGTTTACTGTATATGTAGAGGTGTGTACCAACCCTTTCTCCACACAACACAAATGTTCCTCGCAAACACATTTATAAGGCAAGAAATTCCACAAATTAACTCAGGCAGACCTATTAATTGGAAGTCATTCCAGGCAAATAACTCATGAAAGTGACTGAGAAGTTGCCAAGAGTGAGCCAAGCTGTCATCAGGTGGAAACTTTGAAGAATCAAAAATGGAAAATATTCTGGTTTATCACTTTTTTGTTTACTGCATAATTGCATAAGTGTTTCTTTATTGTTTTGATGTCCTCAATATAAATCTCCAGTGTAGAAAATAAAGGAAAAACCATTTAATGAGGTGTTTCCAAATTCTTGACTAGTAGTGCATTTAATTACACGCACTAATAAAATACCTTGGGGCGGCACGGTGGCGCTAACCACTGCAATGCTGCCTCACAGCGAGAAGGTCCTGGGTTCGAACCTCGGGGACGGCCGTAGGGCCTTTCTGTGTGGACTTTGCTTGCTCTCCCTGTGTTCACGTGCGTTTTCTCCGGGTGCTCCGGTTTCCTCCCACAGTCCATGCAATATAGGTTAATTGGTGACTCTAAATTGGCCCCGTAAGATGTGATTGTGTGAGTGTGTGTGTCCTTTGGTGTGTTGGCGCCTGCCCAGGGTTGGTCCCCACCTTGCACCCGTTGGTTTCCGGGATAAGCTCCGGTCCCCCCGCGCCCTCAGTTGGGATGAAGCAGTTTGGAAAATGAATGAATGAATGAATAATATACCTTACTCTAGAATTAAACATGACATTAATTTGACATGATGTCTTTTTGGTAATTGTCCATGAAATCATGAGCAATAAATGACTTAATATAAAAAAGCAATAATAGTTGATCTTCCAAAAAAAAGCTAAAATAATTATTATGCATCAACTGATGCCTTGACTGACATGCTTTAAAATTCTATGATCTACACAGTAAAAAAGCCAACTTGCAAAAAGCTTTCTAAGTGAATATAATTGAGTGAAATTAACAACATTTTTCAAATTGCTAAAGTTAACAAGTAAAGTTTAATTCGTCAACTATATGTTATGTTTAAAACCTAATGCATTTTTATGTACAAAACTGTACTTTCTATGAGACAAAGAATGCACGTTCAGAAGTATACTTTTGTAGCTTTGCTTTTTAATGAACTTCATTTAATTGTTTTAGACTTTTTTAGACATAGAACAAAACAAGTTGTTTCTACACTATTTTAACTAACTGTGGATGGTTTCTTTATTATTGATGTAATGTGACCTCTTAATGATGTGACTTCTTTTTTTTGTTTAAAAATTGAACCTGCACATGCACAGGGAATGTATGTAATCTTTTTTACTTTTGTAGAATGCAACAAAAATATATCCATGGTTAAATTACTGAGCTGTCAGCTGTCTTGTTTGACAGACGAGTCTGAGATTGGTGAGGTATGACATGAAATATTACTACACTGTGTTACAACCAACTGACTTGTTCGTGAGTGATTCATTTTTGGGGTTAAGTTTGAAGCTATCAGTCATCGACCAAAGAATTTTGCTTGTGGGGGGAATGTAAAGTAGACACACACACACACACCAAGCCACACTTTCAGCTTGGTCAGCATGAAAGAAGGTGATGCAGAAATGTTTGCTCTCACTTTGAAATAACTGCTATTAGTTATGATCTGACAAAAAACTAGTTCTTACCGTTCATTTTCTCGTTCTTGTTCTCCTTTTGTTTCTTGTTTTTCACTGTTTTTGGCACCTAATTCTCTCCACAGTTGATACTGTAGAAACACCATTCACAGCTTAAGATGTTCAACACAGATTTTCAGGTTAACAGCATTTTTAACTTCACCTGTCAGTGGTCTTAATGTTATGAATTCTTGCATATTTTTTGCATATAATTTAAGTTATGATAAAAATGTAATTGTTTCCAAACTGCTTAATACCAAAGTGGGCCGCGGGGGAACAGAGCTATGGGCAGGTGAGACACTGCAGGGCACACACACAAACACACTCACATTCACACTTTATGGGGGCAATTTAGGGTCACCAAATAACCTATATTGCATGCCTTTGGACTGTGGCAAAAATCCGGAGCACCGAAAACCCCCACAAACAGGGTGAGAGCATGCAAACTCCACACAGAAATCTACCCTGGACCTTCTCTCTGTGAGGCAGCAGTGCTAACTTCTGTGCCATCGTGCTGCCCTAATTTCACAAATTTCTTTAACAAAGTTAGAAGCAGTGTTGGCAAGGTTGCTTTTAAAATGCATTCCACTACAGAATACATGGCCTAAAATGTAATTTGTAACATATTCCGTTAGATTGCTCAATATGAGTAACATATTATGAATACTTTGGATTACTTCTACATTGTCTTGATTTTTGTATGAAGGTATCAATCATACCCTGCACGGTTATATTCCACCTCTTTCTTATTTAAACTCTTACAGTCCTTAGAGAATTTGGACCTTTGTTTTTAGGCTTATTCTAGTGTGTGTAGAAGTTAGTCATACATGCGACTGTGGTTTTCAGGACATTCTGCACTGCTCAGATGTGTCATAGTTTGATGTGTAAATGCCCATCAGCACATTTCTGATGAAAACTGATTTGTGTCTGTAGAATTTTATTTTACCTTTTTATAACTTTATGTATTATAAAACTGCTAGCAGTATAGATATAACTTTACAAATAGTGTCTGTTTTATTGGCTTGCAGAGTTTTTATTATGCAGAGACATTCTCTGGTGTAGTACTGTCAGGAAAAATAAGGTTAATGACAGACAGAAACACTTCTTTATCCATTTGGAATCCATCTGGATATAGAATAAAATTATTTAATAACAAATAATGCATTTATGTATTATAATGTATTTTTTTCTCCTATTAATGAGTCTCTAATATTATAAAATAGACAAGAAATATTTTCTGATTGAAAATTAAGAAATACTGGAGTCCTGGCAGGTTCTGAGCCAAATTGGATTCATTTTGGTATATAAAAAGAGCTGCTTTTGGCCTTTCTAGTAGAGAACTACATTTCCCACAATCCCTCGTGTGCCACTCCGAACCACGTCACAATAATGTGATGAACGTGTCCCTGAGTAAATAATGAAAATATCAAGTAAATGGCTGTATTTTTAGTAGAACGCTGGTTGTTTTTGTTAACTATCAGTTTATGCATGGAATTACTTACAAATAATTTCACATACAGAGGAATCAATATAATGTCTGTTAAGTTCAAAGTCTTGTGATTCTGATTGTATGTGTGTGGTTTCTGTATGTTAAAAGAATTCTGAGTTATTTATAACTTTACCAAATTGTGTTCGTCAACATTGAAAGGTTAATGTGAAGTGTTGTCTGTATTTCCATGACAGAAGTGTGTTTCTTCCCTGGCTCTGTCGTGCTGGCTCCAACTCTGACTCCTCCATTGTATGACTGTGGCAACTTACGTTAAATAGGTGCTTACATTAGAATCATTGGTTGCTGTTCAGAAGGGCTTCTGGTAAAGAATGGAATTGCCAAAAATTTATTAGGATGAACATGTGAAACAGAAAAATATTGTCATATGATCCGTAATTTTTTTTACAATGTAATTGTATTAAAATGACCATCTATTTAAACTGTAATGTAACGGAATACGGTTACTCATAATTTGCAATCTGAATATGTAAGATTATAAATTCTGTTACTCCCCAACACTGGTTAGAAGTGGGTTTCATAGTTAATCCTTCATCTCAGGGTCTTATTGTCGTAATATATGGAGCTCTGAACTTGGTCTGGGACATAAACATAACATTTGCTTTTTAGTCATATATTATACTCACACATGAAGAAAATGAAATATTAACATGCTTCTGTAGTCAGATATTTGTGTAAAACTACACTTACACTAACCAGCATAGTGCACCACAGAGCAGGAGGAAAATACTTTTTGCCCGTTGGGGACTGTGTTCTTGTGATTTTTTTTGCCCTAACCCTAACCCTGGCTGAAAGATTGAATTTTTCCGACGAGAAACGTGTATATTCAGGAGCCAAACCCTCCCTCGGGAGCTACATTAGGGCTGTTTGGGAAGAGAAACTTTGGGAATGATCTCGTCTAAACTGTATAATAAACATTCAGCTCATGTTGGTATGAAACTTGCATTTTCAGAAAGTGTTATCAGGCTTCATAAATTAGCAAATGTGGCTAACAATAAATGAAATTTAGAGAGAAACTGTTAGCATGCTTTAAGAGAACTGAAAGCTAGAATAAAACATGCATTTAACACATTTCTCATTTAATGTTTATATGAGTCATTGCCGTTATAATCTTTCATGCGAATAGTATGTTTTAATAGAACTGCGTAGCATGTTAGATAACAGTTAGCATGTTTAAAGAGGACAAGTTTGCATGTGGCCCTGGGTTCGATCCCCGGGTTGACTGTGTGGAGTTTGCTTGCTCTCCCCGTGTTTGCGTGGGTGCTCCCGTTTACTTCCACAGTTCAAAAGCATGCAATATAGGTTAATTGGCAGCTTTAAATTGGCCCCGTAAGGTGTGAATGAGATTGTGATTGTGTGTGTGCCCTGCAGTGTGTTGGTGTCTGCCCAGGGTTGGTCCCAGCCTTGTGCCCGCAAGTTCCCAGAATAGGCTCAGGTCCTCCGCAACCCTACTTGGGATTAACTGGTTCGGATAATGAATTAAAGACAGAATGAATGACTGAATGAATGAAAGTTCTCATTTTAACAGTTAATGTGTTTAAAGAGAAGTAATAAGCATTTTTCATTCTAAGAGATAGCATGTTTAAAGAGAGATGCCTAGCATGCTTCATGTGTAAATTCTATCAGCTCGCATAATTAACCAAAACCTGTTACAATGTTTCTTGCTAACTGAATACTAAGAAATCAGTAACATAAAAAACAGTTAGCATACTCCATGTTTGTTTAAAGTAAATACACAGATAAAAATATAGCTCAAATCAATTTTAAATATACTGTTTTGTGCTTGGTACATTAACACCAGTACCACCAATGCTGTTTTGACATCAGCTAGATCAGAAAATGTAAAAGCAAACCTCATTGCTGTTAGAAATGAAGACGCCCGCTCACATGGTGGGAACCAGAGTGTAAAGTTGTTTGAGGGGAGCGTTGAAATCTCTTAGGACCCCAACACGTCCAATCCAGGGGCCCCTGCTTTAGTATTTACTTTACTTCCCAAAGCTTCAGTTCTCGCTCAACGAGTCAGCATACTTTCACCGAACAATGAAGCCTTCCCAGAAAAAAATGCTCATATCGGCTCACCTGGGGGTCGTAAATGTGGTAAGAAGAATGTGGTACAGTCAAAAAGACTGTATTGCCTCATTCACCCGTCTACTTTTTCTTAATTTTGTTCTTAAAAAAAGTTGCTAGGAAAAGTGTACATTGGATTCATGCAGCGTTGGGGGGTAGGTAGCTTAAATTAGTGGTGCTACTAATTCACCTACTTTTTCAGTAGCTTCTCAGTTGTGAAGCTATTTTAAAACACTAGCCTTCCTGTTTTTTTATTACAAATAGCAGTTTAGCATTTTATATTACTTTTAATGAATTACATTTGATGAATTAATTTTCTTTAAGAGTAGCGTGCAGTTGGTCGCGTAACAGTTAGGGCATTCGTCATATGATGGGAAGGTCACCGATTCAAGTCCTGGAATAGTAAAGGTACCGCTGAGGCACTTATGAGCAAGGTATTGTCTCCAAGCACTGCTCACAGGGCACTGCGTGTCAGCTGCCCACTGCTCCTTCAAATTGCTCCTTCAAGTTGTGTACAAGTTGTTCTTAATTAACATAGATAAACACTTTGCAAATCCCAATAAAACAGTACATGATGCTGTAAATCAGAATGTTTAGTTGATAGAAACATGCCTAAATGTAATTATGAGCAATAAAAAAAAGGTTGCAAAATAAAGTGTAATTTTATTGTGGATTCATTCGTAAATGAACGTATATGGTAAAATAACTTCTACAATTTTAAACAGTGAAAATTGGCTACATTATGTGCTCAGTCTGATCTTATCCTCTTTTAATTTATAATAGTCATAATCAACGCCATAATAAGTTTCTCAATAGGTTCTGGCATTAGAGCAAAAGTGTTCTACTGTTGTCATCAGTCATTCTCTCTCTCTCTCCTCCATTCACACTCCCTCCTCATTTTCCTTTCTCAGTCTCTATATTTCTCTGTTTCTGTCTCCATCTTCCTCACTCATTTTCTCATCCCTCTCTTTCTCTTTTCTTCACTTTTTATCAGTCTCTCTTTCTCCCTCCTTCCCTCCCTCTCTTCACCTCAGTCTCTCTCTCTAAAATTCTCTCTCAGACTGTCTCTCCCTCTCTCTCTCTCCCTCTCCCTCCAATCACTCTTTCTTTCTTTCTATCTTTCTCTCTCTCTCTCCATCAGTTTTCTTGCTCTTCGCCTTTCTCTTTGCCCCCATCCCCTATGAAAAATCAATGTTTTTTCGAGCCTGTAGGAAACAGAGAAATAACAAGAGAGTTCATGTGTTATTGTGCAACAGACAGAAATAGAGCATGTATTTATAAAAAAACAGACTGTGGGAAAGTAAAGCCAAGCCAAGAGCGACATGAGCTCTGGAACAAGAAAATATGCATTCATCGTTTAATGCCAAGCCTGATTTAAATCCAAATGAACATGCTTTCCATATGCTCAGGAAGGAACTTAAAGGAACAAGCCAGAGCTGAAGGTGACTGCAGTAGAGGCTTGGCAGAGCATCGCCAGAGAAGATACTCAGGTGATGAATTACAGACCTCAAGCAGTCATTGCATGCAACAATGTACTAAACAAAACTGCATCAATATACCTACCTTTCTTTTGTTTCAAACATTATGGTGTCCTGAGAAGTGATTTAAAGTACATTTAAGTTTCACCATGCAGAAATTACAACACGTTTTATGCATAGTGCCTCTTTTCAGTAAATGTGATGTAGGCAGATTTTACAGTCTTGATCCCAGCAACTGGAAAACTGTCCCACCTGCAGATGCTTCTTGCCAAAAAGTAATGCTGGATCGCAATAATTTTAATTCCTTCTTGACAAAAGGTTCCTTAAGAACTTTACAAACATTATATACAGTATATGCTCACACAAACTATATCAATGGGAATAGTTACACCGTTTTCTATCAAGATGTACAAAGTATAAACACATTATTTTATTTCATGAATATACCCAGCTATTACATTTTATTGAATAATACCAGATAAATTCAAATCAGTTGTTTTGTTCTTAATTTCATTTATTTGCTTATGTTATGTGTTGTAAAAATAAGAACAAGTAAATGCTTTGACAGATTTATTGACAATTATTATCTTTGGAAAATACAGACATTCAGCTAAACACAATTACAAAAGGATGGCAACGTCTTTAAAATAAGTTGAAAAAATAATTTAACATATAAATGTAAAAAAAAAAATATATATATATATATATATGTATATATATATATATATATATATATATATATATATATATATATATATGTATATATATATATATATATATATATACCTACCAGAGTGGCAATTGTTATTTATTGGCTCACAAATTAGATTTTTTTTTTCTTCAAAAAGAAGATTATTTTAATATCTATCTGAATACGATTTGCTATTAAATTGTTTTTATTTTGGTTTTGGAAACAAACATCAAAAAAACTTGTTATTTTAGCATTTAGGGTTTTGGTTTTAATTTGAAAAACAAATGATTCTTGGATTCAACAGCTCTCAGTTTCAGGGCTGGATCAACTATAATAAGCAGAAACATCGATAAACACCCGTTAAGATTTCTCCTTTTTATCTTCTTACCCTTTTATCTTTTCCTATGTTTTTCAGCACACTGCAATCACACAATTTCTGAAACTGTATAGAAAACTGCTGTCGTGCTTGACACTAACCTACAGTAGACTTTTTGACTAGGTATGAACGATTATATCAGAATCATATCAGAATGATAATTGCTTTTTTAAGTCATCGGCATTGGACCAATACTTAGATCTGAACGATATTTCCAGCCGATATTTGATGATACTTTCATGCTAGCTTGACTTGGTGCTGTGAGACATGGCGTTATTTTTGAGCCCAAATTCTGAGCATACAGTGGAACTTAAGCAAAATATCTTCACTTTATGCGCTTAACTCTGCCTGCACTCACGCTCAAGTCTGCCTGTCGCGTTTATCGGCATCAGTATAAGCATGAAAAACATCAGATATCGGTATTGGCCAATAATTTCCATGTCGTGCATCTATATTTTGACCTCAATAAAATGGTTTTGCATGATTCATTTACAGTGGATCATCAACGTGCACTGCAAGGATGACAGCAGATGAAAGAAGTTGGTGGTCCAAACATGGCGTTATCACATTTCACATCAAGTCCAACTTAAACCCAAGCGCACAAAAGAAAACGCACCCTCGGGTCAGAACTGAGCTTTACACCAGTGTCAGTGTTAGCAGCTTTTATATGGGACAGGAAGACAGCAGGTTCCCAGACAAAACAATGATCATTTGTCACACACACAAACACACACACAAATATACACACAACAAAAAAGCATAGTATAAATGACTATTTTAGGAAACATAATTCTTCATAAATGTTGTGTATATACAGTATATTTACCCTGCCTGAGTTTTTTTTTTTTGCATATTCATAAGAATTTGTAAGGAACTGTAATATCAGACAAAGATAACACAAGTAAATAACAAATTGCAGTTTTTAAATGATGATTTCATTTATTAAGAGAAAAAGATATCAAAATCTACTTGGCCTTATTTGAAAAAGTAATTGCTCTCACACTGCTCAATCATGAATTAACTAACATTTTTGGAAAGCTGCCAGACCTGTTTCATCAAGAAATAACTGAAATAGTGATTTTCTGACAAAGTGAAGTAGGTTAAAAGATCTGAAAAAGCAACACATCATGCCACAATCTAAAGAAACTCAGGAGCAGCTGAGAAACAAAGCCATTTACATCTATCAGTCTGGAAAGTGTTACAAAGTAGAGATGGGCCGATACCACTTTTTTATGTCCAATACTGATACCGATATTGTAAATTTGGATATCTGCCGATACCGATACAAATCCGATGCTTTAAAATGTCTGAAAACATGACTGAGATTATTGTTATGCTTAAAGAAGTGCTTGATTTAAATACTGATTGATATTGATTTAAATTGTTCGTTTAGACATATATTTCTTCTTTCTTATTAATTACACTACAACATTATAAAATTGAAAGAAAATTTGATCAATTCAAAATGAAATACTGAAGTTTGTCATTTGGACCCAATTTGGCCTAATAAATGAGCTGCTTTTGCAGAGAACTACATTTCCCACAATCCTCTGGGCGTGCCCCGGAGCCGCGTCACAATGATACGTTGGGCGCACGTTCCAGAATAAATGATGGAAAATCTATGGGAAAATATAAATAAACAGCAAAATTGTGAGTAGAATGCTGGTTGTGGTTATTTATCAGCTAAATTTTGGTTTGTGTCTGTAATAAAGGCGACATTTTGACCGAACTGGAGCGTTTTAGCGAGTAATGGCAATGGAGTAATGCATGCAGTCTTTAACACAGCGCGCGTGTTTAACTTTTTGGAAAATTTGCGTCCCATCACATCTAGCGTAAAACTAACAGAGCATTTCATAAAAATATCTTCTAACCAGCAGTCAAGCATGGTGGTGGTAGTAGTGTGATGGTCTGGGGCTGCTTTGCTGGATCAGGACCTGGACGTCTGGCTGTAATTGATGAAACCATGAATTTTCCTCCCTACCAGGAATTCCTGAAGTTCAAGCACTTTTGGATTATGCAGCTGGACAATGATCCAAAACACACTAGCAAGTCCACCTCTGAATGGTTAAAAAAAAAAACGTTTTGGAGTGGCCTAGTCAAAGTCTGGACTTAAATCCAAATGAGATGTTTGGCATGACAAACAGGCAGTACGTGCTCGAAAACTCTCCAGTGTGGCTGAATTAAAACAACTTTGCAAAGGAGAGGAGTTCAGAATTCCTCTACAGCAATGTGCAAGACTCATTGTGAGTTATTGCAGTTATTAGATTTAGGGTCGCAATTACTTTTTCACATAGGGCCAAGGAGATTAAAATTAAAAATTAAATTTGTTTGATGATCTGAAACACGTAACTGTGACAAATCTGAAAAAAAAAAGAAATCAGAAAGGGGACAAATACTTTTTCACAGCACAGTGCAGTAGTAGGCTAGCACAACTTATTGCATGTTTTATGATTACTTCTCTTGTTTAACAAATCCAAGTGAAATAAGTAACAGTGTTTTACTATACTGAATGCATCGTCTATAGCCGGTGTTCAGTTTAGAAGAGGACGGCTTTTCTCCGTTTGACCTTTCACAGTGTGCTGTGTCAGTGCTGTTCCATTCATGTCTGATTGCTTCCCACAACTAGTGAGTGCTCCTAAATTATCTGCCATTAAGTGTGGCCTTGATGTGTGCCAATGTGGAACTTAACTGGACACTAATTAAATTGAGGTTAATGAGCCTACAACTAGACGCTGCCTGCTCTCATCAACCATCCCATACTAAAATGTGCACTTGATGTAGCCTAAACAATATTGTGTTACTCGTTTACTTCCTGCTTGTTGCACTTGTATTTGTTCAAATAAAAAAGTATGTACAGAAATGTGATAAAACTCATATCTCTCTGGTTTCTATCTGGTTTATAATTTAATACAAATTACAGCCTAGAGCCAAGAGTGGATCTCTGCCTCTGACACTAACCAGAACACACAATCAGGATACTAAGGCTCAAATCCACCCGAGGTTGGGTTTAGCAGGACAGCTGCATGTTTTATTTAAAGTCTAATGTAAGGGACGTTCTTGAGGTTTTAGAATTGAAAATTTGAATTATTTTCATCTCATGCGCTGCTCTAATCTAACCCTAACCCTAACCCTTTGTGAGCTGGCGTCTGATATTAAATTACCAAATGGCAGCTGGTGTTCACGCGTGAGAGAGAGAGAGATAATTAAGTGCAATTGCTTTCTTGGTGGAGTTGTTCACTTGAATAATTTCTTATGTTTTAACTTTTTGGACTTGTTACAACATTTTGTTTTTCCATTTCTTCCGTGTTTTGCGTGGGTGTAAGTGTGTGCGCTTGGCACATAGGTGAAATATTTATGACCCGTGCAAAGATATAGAAACAAAGGTGTCTATACACGTGTGTGTGTGAGAGAGAGTGAGTGTTTAAGATAAGACATGGTCATGACTTTTTGCCCCTTCTATCCTTTGTAGCAGTTTTTCAAACCTTTTTGAAAGGCGATGTTCAAAACTCAGGGGAGAAATGCAGGACGTTCAAAGGCACGAAGTAAATCACCTGGACGGGAAACTATATGAAGCGGTCATGTAGTTGAAGCGGACAGGTGCCGCTAAAGACAAAAGGGTGCACACACACACACAGACACATTTCGACTGACGCGAAATTAGTTTCACTTATTTACCATAAATCTTCAGTGCCATAGGTTGCTCTTCTTAAACCACACACGTGCACACACACATACCGCAAAGTGACCACAAACCTGACCAGCGTAAAACAGATACCAGATACCAGCATCTTGCTAAAACAGTTTTGAATTGAATATACTGTATATATTTTTATTTGCAATGAAAGGGAATGGTTACAGGTTAAGTCAGAACTGTCTAAATGTCACCTGATCTCTAAGACTACAGTTGCATTTATTTTCTTAACCAGAACCTGACACCACTACTTGTATATAACACACACTTATGAAAACTCTTCCACGTAGTTACCAACCTGCCATTTTACACTTATATTCACATTTATGCCTTATATGCCCTCCATCTGCCTTAAAGAACTGTAATATGCACATGTACAGTCACTGTGCACAAACCTTTAAAGATTTTCTCTATTTCTATATTTATATTGAATATGTATATTTTTATTCTTACTCTTTAGTTTATTGTAAGATTCTCAACTTAACCTGTAAACTTTTTACATTCTAAATTCTATTTTTTGTTATTTACACATTTTTGATTACTCAGGGTACATTTCAATATATATTGTATTTGTATAACAACGTAAGTGACAAATAAAGAATCTTGAATCATGGAAAAGTGCTGACTTTAAATTGTACTTCCATGTTTAGCTGCTCATGTTAGCAGGGTCAAGTAAAGTTCCCAGCCGCCCTGCAGCTCACTGAATAAAGACTGAAATCAGATCTGGACTCACTGAGATTTTGGGCAGAAATCAGAGCACCTGGCTGACACCAATGCCATTCAGTGTGTAAGTTGGTCATTTGAAAAAGGAATGACCATTCAAAAACAAAGTAAAGAACAAAAAATACAGCCACAAGATTAAGATAACCTATGAAGCCTTGAAACCATTTTTTCACTCTAGAAAAGTGATCTACAGTCAGTTCGCCAAGTGGAAAGCTGGTATTTTTTTTATTTCAACTGATCAGACAAGCTTCTAATTTTTATTCAGATGATCAAACCACTGTCAGTTTATCTGATCAGTTGAAAAAATACTGCTTTTCCTATTTGAGAAAAGAATATTTGGGTCACCTCTGTTGTTGCAGATGAGAGCAGGTGTACTTCAAGCCAATCTGGGGGTTACAGCGCCTTCAAGTGGAGATTTAACGTCCATGTTCATAACAGTGAACCTCATTCACCAATATTTTGTTTTTTCTTAATTTTGTTCTTAAGAAAGTTAAGACGTTTAAAGAGTATAACCACTGTAGAACTGAAGAAAAGCCAACACGCTAAAGTTTTGCACAAACAGGAATGCAATAAAATTTGTGTAACAGTGCCCTTCACTTCTCATAGTTTTTGTATATAACTAAGAACAACTCTTAAATCAGAAAACATTGCTGATTCTCAGATTCTTGTGCTGAAAAATGTGGTTATATAATTTCAGATATATTTATAAAAATATATATTTATTTTACACATGGTTTTTCAGCAGCCCTCATTTTTGTCATCTAACAGAAAGTCTCTGATTACAGGGAATGGTGAGCATGTGCTCTTGTCTCTTTGTCTATTTTCCTGCTGTTCAGATCTTTTCCCTATTCATTCCGTATCTTTGATGTCTCTCCATCCCTGATAGTCGATACTCAAGCCTGGAGTGAAGAATAGCTGTGTGGGTTTTTGGTACTCTGCGCTGAACTGAGGATCTTGAACTCTTTGGCCTAAATGCAGATGAAGTAAAATGTCATTTCTAGGGATGTACCGATCGTTCGGCCAGCGATAGGAATCGGCCGATTTTTGGCCTGATCGGTGATCGGCCGATCACTCACACGTATTGCCGATTTCAAACCGATCTTGCGCATGCGCATTACTTGCAGCGTACTTCAGACAGCGTTCACATGTACGCTCAACGGAGGCGTTTCTCATTCACTGTGAATGGGGTGACATCGTGCGGCGACGAAATGAGTTTTGGGTGCGTGAGTACGGCGTCACATCAACGCCACAACTAGAGCGCGCAAAATGGCTTGCCGCAAAAAATTCGCGGGCGTAAATTTCAAAGTCGCGCGCGCAAATGTGAAACTCGAGAGCACAAATTTAAGAATCGAGTGCGCGGTTTGATAATATTGCGCGCGAACTGTATTTTTTCTCTTGCGAATGTCTTTTTCCTGTGGATGTGTTAAATGTTCTCGCGCGTGAAGTACATTACCGACCAGCGGCTTTTTTTTGCTCGAGTGAGATTTCTGCGCGCGCGGTTTGAAAGGGGGCGGGGTTTTGGCAGTTTGGGGGCGGGGTTTTGGCAGCTTCTACCTGCGAATCCTATTGGCCGATGGCTCCTGGTCTTGTGATTGACTGCTCACTACAGACAGTTTTTACAGAAAATTATAATTATAATTTAATAGTTAGGTCTTACACGTTTAATAAGCACGCAATCAGTGGCTCCCCTTGCCCACTTGTCTGTCCCCAGTTCAACATAAACACAGATGCACAAGTCAATCACTAGATGATCAGCCGTTTTCCATAGTTGAGGACACAGGCTTCAGAAATCTGATAAATCACCTCTGCCCAAAATACACAGTGCCAAGTAGGCGTTACTTTTCGGACGTCGAGTTACCGGAGTTGTTACATTTTACAAGTTACATTTTATTTATTTAAATTAGCAAAGAAAATTTGTTATGAAAATAAAGCATTATATTAACGAAAATTAGATTTTTGTTTGTATTTGCTGTAGAGCTGCCACTATTATATGTCACTATTATAAAAGTAACTAGTAAACAGGGAAAGTAACTACCGCGTTACATTAAAAAAGTTGAAACCCATTTTTTTGTGTTGATGTTGTGGACTACTCGCAGCAGCTGTAATTTTCTGTTATCTGGGAAAGAAATCGGTATCGGAAAAATCGGTATCAGCCTGCTCACACTTACAAAAAAATCGGTAATCGGAATCGGCCAAGAAAATTGCAATCGGTGCATCCCTAATCATTTCAGTTCAAAAACCACCTATTTTTTTTAGCTTTCTTATATTGCCTCTCATAGTGTGCTTCATATTTCAACAGGATGGCTCAATCATAATTACTAACAGTTTTTACCTTTCATACAACCTTTCAGCCATAGTCTTGGTGACAATCCCTGAACACGGTGGTGGACACCAGCAGTGAGGGGAGCCATCAGGCTGAAGAAGGAGGCCTTCCGGACTTGGCTGTCTATTGCGACTCCGGAAGTAGCTGACAGGTACAGGCGGACTAAGCAGAGTGCAGCTATGCAGTAGCAGAAGCATAAACTCAGGCATGGGAATAGTTTTGGAGAGGCCATGGAAAATGACTTTTGGTTGGGCCCGAAGGCATTCTGGAAAACTATCCGAAGACTCAGGAGGGAGAAGCAGTGCTTTGTTCAGGTTGTGTACAGCAGGGCTGCAGGGATAGATGAGCAGTGGAAGGAGTACTTTGGGGATCTCCTGAATCCTGCAGACACACCCCTGTGTGGAGGAGGCAGAGCCAGGGGACTCAGGGTGGGGATGTCACACCTTTTCAACGTACCGTGGAGGCAGGGGGCAGTACCATTGGATTGGCAGAACTGAGTGGTGGTCCCCATATTAAAGAAAGGGGACCGGAGGATGTTCCCCAACTTTCAAGGGATCACACTCCTCAGCACGAGGACAAGCCCTCGTGGTGTTCTATGGGAGGTGCTCCAGGAGTATGGGCTATCAGGCCTGCTGATACTGGCTGTTTAGTCCATGTATAAACAGAGCGAGAGTTTAATTCATATTGCCAGCTTTAAGTCAGACTTGTTCTCAGTGGATGTTGGACTCCGCCAGGGCTGCCCTTCATCTTTGCTTTTTACAGATGATGTGGTCCTTCTGGCCTTGTCGAGTTGTGATCTCCATTTTTGAATTACAGCATTGTACTGTAAATATGAAATACAGTTAGCTTGCTGTAAAAATATAGATCATGGCACCTTCCGTATCATACTGTAAATTAATACCGAAATTAAATGTGTGCCAGAATAGCAGCAGTTTGGAGTGACAGTACTGTTCAGTTCGTAAACATTATTCATTCATTTTTTTACTGAGACAGTTTCAGTGCAACATGAATGAGATTGTCTGTACAGCAGCGTGTGCATCACAAAGACAGTGATGTGTAAAGTGCACGGTGCAACAGAGTCAGTTCACAGTCGGCGTGATGGCTTGTGGGAAAAAGCTATCACACATTCTGGTGGATCGAGTCTAATTCCAGCCGATCAAAATTGTAATTGTAATTCTGATCTCTTGACTGCTGCTACATTTGCTGCAATATTTGCACAATTTTTGCACTACCGCTACATATTTGCACAACTATTGAACACTGAATATACATATCACTGGTCACCTTCTAACAGACTGTACCTGCACAAATGATTGAAAGTATTGCACAGGCTCTAGTTCTCCACTGCTGTTATAATATCTGCACAAACTTGATCCAACTTGAATGTTAGTCAGACATTCTAAAAGATACTGTTTTATTTAATAGACTGTCGGTATAGAAATCTTTCTGTTACAGAGCTCATGCACGTTCAGTGTAAGAGACAAACTCCTAAGACCATAACTGTAGGTTGATTACTGCATCCTAATTTTCTCTTTCTACTTGTATTTCTAGTTTAATGTTTATATTTAATACTCCATTTCTAGTTTAAAGTGCATATTTCATATTCTATTTGTATTTTGTTTATTTATGTGCCTTAATTGTTCTTTGTTGTTTGCACTGTTAAAGCTGGAGCCACGTCGTCTCGTCTCTGTATACTTGTACACTATATAGCAGAGATAACAATAAAGTTTACTTTGACTTTTGACTTACACCTTTTTTACAGTATTCAAAAAACTTGTGTTGGTCACATAATGGCCACAGCATTTAAAACTCAAATTTCTATCCAAAATTACACCAAGATTTCTAACATAATTTAACAGCCCCTTGGGGTCTATGATCACATCTTTTATTTTCATATCTTTTTTTTAAACATTGCATTAAAAATTATTCTACAACATTAAGAACATAACTTTTAACTGGGTATCTTCGGCATGACAATGAAAAGCAACAGCGTACTTCCCATGAAGATTTCTAAGACGTAGCATGTTCAGAAAACATGCATAATTAGGAAAAAAAATTAAGGTTTGTTTTATATTGTGCAAGCTGCAAAAGCAGTTTTGACAATGAGATTCAAGCTTCAGAATTCAAAGATCTTGGCAGTTATATTGCTGATATCATCAAACTCAATTTTAACAGATTTAATGCATAATTAACTCATTCACCTTAACATTCGCCCCAATTAAGTTTTGCTCCGAGTCAGTTTGTTTAAGACAGGTTTATTTCAGCAGGAAGATATGTAATCATACATCATATTACATTAAAGAGGAATACATTTTCAAATCATTTGTTACATATATTTAATCATTTGAAGAGGATATCAGCATGCAGTTTAATTTAAGTCATAAGTGCTTTAAATTTCATTATTAATTTGCAAGTAAATATGACACCCTGATTAAGAATAATTGAGAAAAGAATAGTGAACTTTCAACCGACAAATCAGAAGCTGAGGGAAATGGAAGCTCTGTCTCAGAAGGCCACAGAGTGACGTCGTCTCCTGCTGACGCGTCCGGGTTTGCATTGCTGAGGGAGAAATGGAAAAGATGAGTTAGACAATAGTTTATACATTTTATGCTGCTCTGCACTCTATACATTACAATACATTCACGTAAGAAAAAAAACTAACTATAACAAAATGTCGTCGAGGATCTCAACTTTTTATAATTTCATAATTATGAGCTCTTGTCTTGTACTGTAATTATGAGTTTTTTACTCAAAATATTTTTGTACTCTGAAGGTGTAGCCTTGTTTAATATATTTAGTTGGCACAACAGTAAGACTAGGGAGTGATGAAAAACGTTCTCATGATTATAGGATTTCATGACTATCTGAAAACATTTCTTAAATTACAGGATCCTTTTTTGCAATTTCTAGGAACATTAATTATGACAAGATAATTTCTAATAATTATAAAGTATACAAATACAAAAGTTTTCTTATAATTACAGGAACTTTATTAAAAATTCTGAGACCATCTCTTGTAATTGCAAAATCTTTTCTCTTAATTACAAACAAATGTCCCATAAATATAAAATAAGGCATCTAATTTTTATGAAATGCATTTCAAAAAAGATGTATGTTATCCGCAGAGGTGAAACAAGGTTACACAACCCTGTTTTGAGATTTCATTGTAATTATAAGATGTTTCCTCAATTATGAGATTCTTGTATCATATTTAAGACATACTTGTCTTGTAACTGCAAAGTTTTTTTTATATTTACATCATTTCTTGTAATTTAAAAAATCTTTTCTCATAAAACAAGATATCTTCTCTAAGTGGCTTCTCATAGATCAAGTCTCAATCACAAATCTTTCCTTGTATGAAACAGTATGTCATTATTACAAGATAAGGTGACAATGTTTTTGCTTTTTCTTGAGTGAATGTAATGCATTTCCATAGGACTCACCCTTGCACAGTGTCCTCCCTTCGGCAGGCAGAGGTGGACTTTGCAGTGCAGGAAGATTTTGTCTGAGATGGCGGTGAAGGTGAACATGCGGAAGGAGAAGTAAGCGGAGGTGGAGACACTATTCTGCAGCACCCGAACTGTGCCGTCTTTGGGGCTGGGACACCTGGAAAAATGAGGGAAAGGTAGAGAGGTCAAAATCCATTTATCATTTTCTGATTTCCTGAACATACAGAAAGTGACTTTCAACTCTTCTGTTGGAATTACATTCTACATTCACAGTGTCATATTTTAAGGTGTACAAAAAACTAGTGTTGGTCACCTATTGGATATGAGAATTACAATGAGATTTCCAACATACGATTTAGTTAGTTAGTTTAGTTTTAGTTGTAATTCACACCTCTGATGATTTAACAGTAGCTTTTTTCGATTCAACAAAATTCTGGCATACTCATTAGTGATCAGGTTCCAGCGGACATTGTGGTTCATCTCGTTGACCGGTGTTGCCCAGCAGTTATCCAGCACAGTGGCAATCTGGCCTCTGTCTACTCCGTCCACCTGCACAGCCACATACATCTGCTGGTTGACGCCCAGAGACACCTCCCCCAAGTAAGGAGTGATGAAGGAGGAGTTTGGGTAGGAAGCCATGCGAATTGTGTACGAGCTCTCTGCATCCAGCTGCCTACTCACCACACTGCATGAAAAGAAAACAAATAAAAATAAAACTTTGACCTCGCACCTTCTTCCAGTTTTCCTACTTCACAGCTAAGGATTTTAGGTTTGTACTACATTTTGTCCCTTAAATTTAGTTTTGGAAACCTCTTGAAAATTTCAACAATGTGTCTACAATGTACTTACAATGGTTTATAGAACACTTCTGCAACATTTCTAGGGTTTGTATGTTTTGAATAATTTGAGTAAGTTTGTTTTTACAAGTATTTGTAATATGGTGTTTTTAGAATGTAAAAAAAATGGTCTGAAGTATGGTTTTACAAACATTTGTACTGTAATTATGTACTTTTAGAATGTTTCCAAATTTTGGTTTTAAAAACATGTATAGTGTCATTTCTCATGTTTGGTTTATATACATTATTTTGTGTTCTGACAATGTTTGTCCAGTTTGTTTCCATTAAAAATTCTTCTCTAGTATAAACATTTGTAATTTTGTGGTCTTTGTAACATTTTATACATTTATATATAACATTTTATGAACTCTTGTAATGTTGTTGTGTTTTTAAATAGTTTCCCCAGTTTGCTTTTCAAAACATAATTTAAAACTTTCTCACAGCACTGCTTTTTTGGGCATAATTTACATAATCCCTTTAGGAACACTGAAAGAATGATTATCATATAGTGATGCAGCAGAATCTTAAAAAAAAAAAAAAAACCACACACATTGGTGAAGGTTCTGGGAACCAATTTGTTTGTGTATTTTGATATATAGACCATGTTTTTACCTTTCCGCGGCTTGAATGGGTGAGGACATGGAGATGCTCTGAGTAAGTGGGTAAACACAGGAAAAGTCGATGTTCAGCCACCTGTCACGACTAATCAAACTTTTTTCCCCAGAAACTGCCTGGATCGAGTTTTCATAGATGAAGTGTGATGCATTACTCTGAAGACAAAAAACATGAATTTGATTGTTAGTATAACACCAGCAAATTTCTAATTTTTCCTTTATTGTTTTTCTCCCATCTCAGAAACACCTTTCAATTAACCCATGAAATGTAATCATATTTAGGGGTCCATTAAACACAATTTATGTGACATCATAAAAGAGCTTTTATAATTATTTTTTATTGCGTTATCCAGCTAGTTTACAGCTAACAATGTTCTGGTTCCTAAAATGTTCAAAATGTAGTTTTCTAGGCATTTTGGAATGTTTTTGATTTGTATATTTAGAATGTTTGTTTATATAAATATTTGTAATTTTGTTTTCTTTGAATTTTTTTCAAATTATTTTCAATAACATTTGCAATTTTCTATATTTAAAATATTTTCATAATTTGGTCTCAAACATTTGTAGTTTTGTGTTTCAAGAATGTTTTGAAAGTTTATTTTTAGAAACCAAACAAAGTGGTGCTAAAAACAAGGATGAGAATTTATTCTAGCTACCCTCAGATTTGTGCCACACAGGCTTGCGTTGTTGTCGAAATGGAACACCACCCTTTCGCCTACAATCTGCCCGTAGCAGGTGGGGTCGTTGAGGTGGAGGAACCTTGGTGAAAATCTAGCATCAAAGAGCTGACAGCGTGAAAGAGACACAGTGGCAGAACTTCCAGAGCACATGTCCGAGAATTCTGGGGAAAAGTTTAATCAACTTCAGATTAAAGGTATATTCAAACTAGCCAAAAAGCAACAAGCAAAAGAAAAAAAAGTCAAAGCAGTTTTTCACGGGAAGAGCACGCAAACTCTACACAGAAAGACCCCATGTCCGGAGATCGAACCCAGGCCCTTCTCGTGGGAGGCAACTGTACAACACCTCAAAAGAGTTTTAGGATTGTAATTAATTGTAATGCATAATTTTGGTTCCCAAAACGTTCAATTCTAGGTTTGTGGAAAAAAAAATTTCTTCACTTCACCATGAGGTCAATGAACTGATCTTTGTCATACAATTTTTTTCCCCAATACCGTATAAGCCATTTTTCTTATGCAAAATAAATATATTGCCAAAATAATAAGTGTTGATGACAAAATTATCAGAACAATACAAAGCAGAATGAACGAATGAATGAATAATAAGTACCAAAATTGTCAAGACTGTCGGAGGTGGAATTGTCCTCTGCACAGCTGCAGCCGAAAATTCCTGATCTCTCAGTACAAATCTCCTTGTCAGTGCAATTCAAAATGTCACAGGTGGCTAAAGAGAAAAAGGGAAAAAGAAGGAGTCTTTGAGTCTGACACACACACAAACACACACAGATTTTACAAAATTCTTGTTGTATTTCGTAAGATTTGAATCTGTGTATCGGTCGTTCATTTATTTTTTAAATTTAAACCTAAAACCATTTTCATTTTGGTTTTAATGTGATAGAGAATGTATGACACATTGATTGACTCACCACAAATGAGGTGGTTTATATACTGTATGCATTCATTGGGTTCTTTTCATGAATGTTGTTAGGTCTATTTAGTCTATTTAGGTCTAGTGCTTTAGCCACCCTAAAAAGATCCTAAGCCCCCCTGTGATGATAGGTGATTTCAGATTTTTTTTTCATATAAGAAATTTGTGCAGTCATGCGCTTAACACAAACAAGTAAGAATATGAGTCAAAATAAATGATAATAGGTCAGATAAGTTGCTATTATCTGATTAAAATCATCGTTCTGTTTCCCAGCCCGGAAACAATGCAGGTAAGTGGGAATATGGACCCAGGCGGAAGCTGCCTGTCATTGCTTCTCTGTTTAGCAAATGTAACGTTCCTGAGGGCGGCAGAGTTAAGAGGAAGAGGAATTAATTTGCAGTGAATGATACACATAGTGAAATTGTACATGGTCGTCAGTAATTGTTAATTGCTTAACTTTACCTACATTTACTTAAGGGGAAGAAAAGGTGATATTGAACCACCAAATGAAAAAAATTATATCATTAAAAAAAGATATCCTGAAGACTTAGGAGAGGAAAGACAGGGGGTCTTCCAGAGAAGGCTGGGAAGGAAAGGAAGTGATCCAGATAACAGGTACTGATAAATACTCTTCAAATAATGCATTATTTGATGAAGATTTTTCCTAATCACACCCCTAGGTGCTATGCTCCCCCAACATATTTGAATCCAAATGACGTACCTGGTTCTATTTATGTGTATTTTAATCAGTTAGAAAAATAAAATTATGAACCTACTTGCAAGAAAGCCCAGCATCCGGGAATGCCAACATTACTGTTTGAAGACAGGCCCGATATGTTTCCCTTAGAGGCGGTGACGAAACTGTGGCCCTGCATGCAGTAGCCGGCCTGCAGTGATATTTATTCGAAAAACAAAATTCAGCGTAATTAATGTCGATACTTCCCACGGCAATGTGATCTACTCAGAATAAATGTAAAAAAGCATGCAAACATACCAGCCAGGGTTGTTGTGCAGGTGCAATGCTGCCGTAGTTCATAAGGAGGACGGAGCGGTCGTCGTTGTCTGAAGCCAGGACTGCTTAGAAAGTTAAGTCCTGAAAAAGGAAAAAAGGCATCAAATTTGATAAAAATATGACTGTAAATGTACAGTTTTAATTCTGGCAGCAAAGCTGCCACAGTCCAAAAAATATAATTTAATAGTATGTGCTTTGTTTTATTTTACAAATTGTCTCTATTTCCCAAAGCCATAATGTGTAATTATTGGACATAATTGAGTAATGCTGTCATTTTTGCAACTGCAAATATTATAATATAAACAGCAGTATTTTTTAGAATACCTTCACATGTTCAGCTAGAAAAAGAATGTTTTAATGTATTTTGCAGGAATTCAGATTACAACGCAGTTTACATTCCACATCTTACAACTACAGTTATTTGTCATTGTGTTTTACCCTACTTCCTGTCACATATGCTATTTCAATTAACCTAAACAAAATGATCCTTGAAAAAAGAAAATCTGTATGGACTTCAGAACACTGATTTATAGCCTTTTTTAAAGGTACAGTATTTTATTGTGTTATTATAAGATCATAAGGTATTTAAAAAGAACATTTTCATTCATGAAAAACATCTACTAATTAACATCTACGTATCTTGGAAGTTAAAAAAAATTGCAGTTTACATAGCAATTCGCATTATACCTTCTTTTAGCATGTCTAGCCATGGGTGTTGTAGTGGGGTGAAAAGTAGGACTGACTTAACAGGGCCCCAAATTGGGGGAGGGCCCATGAGAAGTCTGGAATGTTATTTTATTATGGGGAGGGGACCAATGGAGACTTGTGTATAGGGCCCAGAATTTGGTGCTACCCCTGTGTCTAGCCATCTGTATATTTCAGCCTATTTTTCCAGTCGCTGAACAGAATTCATTGATTCTGAACTTGAACAGGATATTTAACTCGACTTTAACTTGAATAAAGTAGACTTAGGAAAGGCTCTTACCCCTGTGTCATCCTCAAAAAACACCCCTTTCCAGGTGGCAATGAAAACCCAAGAAGGAACGAAGCTCAGTTCAGGGAATGTTCTGCTGATTTCAAGTTTGGCCAAATCTAGCAGATAACCGCTTGAGGCTTGCCAGTAAGTGATGTTTCCTCTGTTGTATATCTCAATGTCACTCCACAGTGGGGCGATGATGTCTTGGTTAATATTTTTGTCAGGGTAAGACTCGATCCCTGGCACAAAGAACGCCAAGAGGCCATCCATACTCAGCTGTTAGAAAAATGTTTGGAAAAACAATCAATACCACACTCACATAACTTAATTATTCAATAATTTTGGTTTGCCTATTTGTCCTTTAACAGAACATGCCAACTAAACCAAATGGAAAAAACTAAATGAAATATGAGATCACATATTTGCACAGTGCACTGTGTCATTTTGTCAATTTTTTGTCTGAGCGCAAAAGGAAACTTTTTCATTTTTTTAAATCCGGAAACAAATATTGAAAAAAAATGTTTTTAGGTTATAGGTGTTGGAGATCCAAGAGGAACACAGCACAGATAAATCAATAAAATAATATTTTTGCTCTGGCTATTTGTCCAGTAAACAAATATTCCAGTTTAATCTAATGGAAAGCCAAAATGGAATGAGTGTGCAATTTCTATTTTGTCCATTTTGAGTGCAAATTGGCAATCATAAAATTGCTTTTTTGTCTCTGAAATGAACACCTTGAAATATATTTTGGAAATGAATGTAAAAAAGAAAAAAATGGACTTGGGATTTGGAAATATTTTCTCTAAAAAGGCAAACAATCTTATAAAACTATAACCAGTTACATCTTTGAAGCATTATGTTAAGATTCACTACATACATATAGTTGTGAGAAATGTTTGTTGTTGTAGAAGAATGGATGGTCCAGTTGGATCCTTGAATAACTTCCATCATCCCATATAGGATTAAAAGGAACATGAGCTCCAGTAGAGAACAACAGACTAAATTGAGCTGGAAGAAATATTTCAGAATAAGGAACCAGGAAAGTAATTATGAAGCAATTTATTATTTGTTTTAGTGTATGGTCTGAACATTTGTATTTTAGCTTTTGACAGAAAGTGGACCTCATTCCCTCACTGTTCTTAAGAAAAAAATTGTTCTTAAAACTCAAGATTCAAACATTTGCCAATGTTTTCTTATTTGAGATTTGTTCTTAGTCAAGAACAAAATCTATAGTTGCTGAAAAGCACTCTTACTGAAATTGCTCTGTATGAATGTTTCTGCAAAACACTGGCTTATTTGGCGTTCTTCAATCTTACATTTGTATAATGTTATAGTGTTTAAATGTCTTAACTTTCTTAAGAACAAATGTTAGAAAAAAACTTGAATGAGGATAAATGAGCCCCAGAATTTTAATTTAGCCAAAAAATGCCCAAAATTTATATTTACCCTCAGGAACAGCTGCCAGTTTGAATGCCCAACGACCAGGAATGGCAACGTTGCTAGTTGTAGACAGATCTGAAGCTCTTGGCACTGAGATGGTGACAAAATTGATTGTGTTCCCCAAGCAGTAGCCAGACTGGAAGGAGAATTAACAAACATATCTTAAAAGCATTCCCTTTCCTGCTATGAAGGCTTGCATGTATAAGTTGGCAAACCATCTATGTTAATATACAAACTGTTACCATTTCAGGATTGTGAAAGTTCTTCATCAGTGTTGGGAAAGTTTATACATATAATGAAGCTCATACTTATAATGAAAAGCTACTGATTTACTAAAGTGGTTAGCTATGATACAAGCTTAAGTGAAAAAGTAGCTAATTACTGTCACGTAGCAGGAAGCAAGCGGACGCAAGTCTCAGGATCTTCTGGTTTTCTCCATATTTATAGTGCACAAGTGGAGGGAAGGGAATAGGAGGGGTACACGTACACAAGACTGAGACGCAGAGACAGGCTAGCACAAAGACTACACACCAAACCCTATGACTAAGTTGGGGACAGGAACAGGAACCAGGCGGGTAAACAAGGAACAAACAGGAAACATGAAATGAGGGCAACCACGGGAACCGGAACTTAGGGGCAGACAGGTTTAGGGACAGATAGGGGAAACATCAACTAAACTACTCTACTACTAATCCTACTCTAACGGCTAAACGCTAATGCTAATGCTAATGGCTAATGCTAGAGAGGAAGGGTGAACAGGAAGTGCCTATGCTAACTCTAACTATGCTAATGCTAACTTTGCTAACTACTACATGAGATTCGAACCTAATACTAAGAACTAACACACACTAACACAGAGCACGAGACAAAGACAGACTTAACCTGGACTTAGGACTGATGGCAGCCAGCAGACAGGACCATAAGCAGGCTCTCAGATTTGGCAGAGGGTGAAAACAGTGGCATGGTGAGGGTGCACAGACAAATACTAGAACAAATGACAACACTTAAATAGGGGCCTAACTCAACACATGACACAGACAGAAGGGGGGAACAACCAATAGATGACACAGGGCCACACAGAGGGCAGGAGCTAACACAAAACACCCATATTAGGACATACACAAAACAGTGACCCTTGAACCCGGAAACACACTATATACATAGTCTCTTGCGGCCACTAGTGGCCGGCAGGGCCAACTGTCCTGGGGGAGACATGACAACTACAGCCAAGCTATTCCATCCAGTAATACTTCAGATTTGTGCTGTGGCATTTGTAAATTTATAAAATAAATGTGAAACATTACATTAAAAGTAATATGAAAATCTATATATTTTTAACAGTGTAATGTCAAATTACAACAAGTTTTCGGTGAGGTTTTGGAGATTGAGAGTGTTTTGATTTTTGTCTTGCGTAAGTTACGCGCAAATGTGTAGTTCTGTCCGTTTGGCCTTTCAGAGTCATATATTCTGATAAATACTTCCATGGATTCTTGATTGCCATGCTACACTGCTATTTGTTAAAAACCCAATAGTTACTGGAAAAGCATTTGAAAAGTAGCTTGGCTACCAATAAATGACTGAAAAAAGTATTTAAGTTAGCAGCATCACAAATTTTAGTTAGCTCCCCAACACTGTTCTTCATGCAGATCCTTCTACATTATGGACAAACTGTCACTCACCAGCCAGGTTTGGTTAGCGAAGGCAGCGTTTCCATAGTTCATCAGGATGACAGAGTTGCCACTGTTATCAGAAGCCAAGACTGCCTGGAAAGTTAGATCCTGAGCAAGGGGTGAAAAGGAGACAATACACAGATTTTTTTCATTCTTTTATTCACTTAATATATATGCCATTTCTACTCACTTTTAGGAGTTTTCAGTGTTTCAACCTAAACTCATTTCAGTGAACTGACTTAAAAATCTAAGTTGTAACACTGCAGACTCAGAAAAGTTGCACTGTAAAAACATTATCTGATCAATTAATCATGTAAACATACTTCTTTCATTTACTTCAACTTAAAACAATCATTTATGCAATTTCAGCTCACCTTTATGTGTTTTAGGAATTAAAACATTTAGGTCAAACTTACAGTTTGAAGTCAATCTGGCATCTTCACATTTTGATTTCCATGAACTTATTTAACAACCTAAGTTGCAAAACTGAAATCTCCTAAAAGTTCATTAAAATTGCATATATATATTTATTGTTTTACGCTGAAGTAAATGAAAGAAATATTTTAAGTCTAGCTTTAACTTTCTCTAAATTGTAGTAAATGAAGAAATATGTTAACGTGACCTATTGATCAAATAATTTTTACAGCATTATCAGAAGACTGGAGAGGTTTACTTAAAAATTTGGAAGTTCTCTTATGCCTGTATCAGTCTCAAAGAACACCTTTTCCCAGGTAGCAACAAAAACCCAGGTAGGAGTGAAGCTTAGGTTGGGGAAAGTCCTGCCGATTTCCACTTTCGCCATGTTTAGCAGAGGTCCGGTTGAGGCTTGCTGGTAGGTGATGTTTCCTCTGTTAGTGGAAGTTTCAATGTCACTCCACAGCGGAGTGATGATGTCTTTGTTGATGTTTGCATTGGGGTAGGACTCGACAGTTGGCTTGAAGAAGGAAATGAAGCCGTCCATGCTCAGCTGCCAAAGAAATCATTAGAAAACAATGCAGATGACGAAAAAAAATCTCACTTTTGTGATTTGGTTCAAATTAGAAACCTACATACAATTAAAACATTCTGTCAAACTGCTCAACTTACGTATAATTCAGAGAAGTAATTTCTATTGAACAGGAAAGGTTGATCGAGCTGAATCTGTGCAAAACCTCCATCAACGGCTTCGTTAACATTAAGAAGAACTTGAGTTCCAGTGGGGAAGAGCAACTTGTACTGAACTGAAAGTAAAATGCTATGATTACATATTTTCAAAATTACATGTAGCTGTTCAAGCTGTTCAAGGCATTTATAATTAAAAATAGCTAAAATACAAAGTGTATTATGGTAGTCAGATATGCTACAAGCTTCAGATAAAAAGTAGCTATATACATCCAAGATGCATTATTCAGTAATACTTTAATAATACCGTTTACTTTTACTACTGTAGGATATAAGAAATGTATTTGAAAAGGTGGAGTTAGTCACAATACATCATTATATGTAAAAAATAATTACTGTTAAAGTGTTTTAAAGTTGCAAATAGTGGCAAATACATTATTCCAGGCAATTCCAGGCACTGACTGGAATATGTAATATTGGATGTCATAAAAAGCATATATGTACCAGAGGGGTTGAGATCAAAAGCCCAGCGACCAGGAATTTGGACGTTACTAGTTGAAGTCAGAGCTGTAAGACCTGCTGAAATGGTAACACAGCAGCCACCATCCTCCATGCAGTAACCACTCTAGAAATAAACACAGAAATTTGAAACTGTCACATTATCTCGAAACATATTTAATATTTACATATTATATATTTGATAATTTATGAAACATTTTTCTGTGTAAATTCTACATAAAGTTTATTTAACAATCTGTTAACTGCTAATCTGTTTTGCACTGCCTTCACATAATATCCTTAGTTAACCCATAAAATTGTACAGTTACTGTTTATAGAAGGAATGTATATTTCAGAAAATGTATTTTTCTATATATTTATTTATTAGATTTAGCTTTTTGAAACATGTCCTTAACTTCTGCTTACGTTTATATTGAAATATTGAAGCTTTTAAAAAAAACCCAAAAAAAAACAAAAACAAAAACTTGCAAATATCAATTGACCAATTAAACTGACCAGCCAGCTTTGTTGAGTATTGACAATACTCCTATAGTTCATGAGGATGAGAGAGTGATCGTTATCATCTGAAGCCAAGATCACTTGGAAAGTTAAATCCTGAAAGAAGAGGGTAAATATTGGGTCTCATTCACCAACTATTCTAAAAGAATTGTTCTAAAACTTTTTCACAATGATTCTAGTATTCACCAATGTTTTCTTACTGAGATTTGTTTTTAGACAAGGACAGAATCTATCAATGCTGATGAGCACTCTTATGCATATTTTATTGCAGGCATGCCTTCTGCAAAGCAGTAGCTTATTGGCTTTTCTTCAATTCTCACTTCATGTAATATTAATAATTTATATAGCTATTTTTTTAATGTATAAAAGTTAAATGTTTATATGTTTAAACATTTAGACATATTTGTTGATTCAATAGGAGCTTTTTAAGAACAATTTTAAGAAAACATTTTTGTTTTTAAGAACATATTGGTGATTGAGGCTCATTGTCAGTCTGTCAGTCATTATCTGAACCGCTTAATCCCTATCGGAGTCGAAGGGATCAGAGCCTATCCCGGGTCTTCGGGCATGAGAGGCCCATTGGGTGTTTTGAAACAGCAAATAATAAGGAAAGACTGCGTTTTGAATTGTTCAAAAGCTCAGAAAGCCATGTATCATGTACAATTATGGCGTCTAAGGGGGGCCAGTTTTAGGTGCATTTAAAAGTGTCTTAAAACTTAATTTTGAATTTTGGCAGTACAATTGAAATCAAATTTATATCAGCTATTATTACTTAGCTGATGAGATACGTTAAGTCTTACCCCTGTGTCAACCTCAAAGAAAACCCCTTCCCAAGTGGCAACGAAAACCCAGGAAGGAATGAAATTCAGCATAGGGAAGGTCCTGTCAATTTCAACTTCAGCCACATCAAGCAGGGGGCCGGAAGTGGCTTGATCATAGGTGATTTTGCCTCGGTTGTACATGTCAATGTCACTCCACAGTGGGGCGATGATGTCTTTGTTAATATTTGAATAAGCTTCGGAATCATATGGAGGTGAGGAAAAAAAAGCCAGGAATCCGTCCATACTCAGCTGTAGGGGAAATGATTAGCAGAGAGTTAGACATAAATTAGGGCTGTAAATAAGCTCGGCATATAAGAGAAGGCACAGAAATGTTCTGTTCTCCTTCTTACATATAGTCCTTGGTGATGTTTGTTGTTGTACAGGAATGGACGGGCAAAATTGATCCACCTATAATTTCCGTCTTCATAGTAAGTTGCACTGGGGAACAACAGTCTATACTGAACTGGGGAAAAAAATAATTATTAACCTTTTATGTTGGAATTGTGTACAGTTCTCTTGTAAGAATTTAACAGTTTTTTATATTCATTTTCACACATTTCTCAGTACCATGTCCACCTTTTCAAAATCAAATGACCATATCCACTTCTCATACTTCTTTCAAAATTCATTAATTATTTTGCTATACTATATGAAACCGTATACACAACACAATTAATCTGGATTGTGCATTGCTTCAAGTTGTTTGTGTTTTATCATTCATTGTACTTTGTGTTGAAAACTACAAAAGAGAGCATGTGATATATTTATGGCTACATGAGTCAATTTTGAATGAAGTATTTTTTTGTGGTTTTAGTGCTTCTTCCACAAAACAATTAACTGATGTATAACAAGGTGCTTGTTCAGACAGTTCAAATTGAATTTAGACAAGTGTGAAAATGAGATTTTAATAGAAGATGAATTTACTCTGAGGGAAGCTGCCCCATCTGAAAGCCCAACGGCCAGGAATGTTGACATTAGTACTTGAAGCAAGGCTCGAAACATTACTTTGCACATTTTGTACAAAAGTGTCGCCGTTCTCCATTATGTAGCCAGTCTACAAAGATAGAAAAAACAAAATGCAGATTAAAAACAATTCCAAAGCCATTTCCGTTATGTGAAATGAGAATAAGAAAGACTAACTGACCATGGAGCCTTGGCTAGTGGGTGCAATGGATCCGTAGTTCATCAGGACAACAGAACGACCATTATTGTCTGAGGCCAAGACTACCTGGAAAGTTACATTCTGAAAGAGAACAAAATGATAATTGCAGCAAAATCTGTACATCACAGACACTATCATTTCGGAAGTGAGACTAAATTTAACACTTTATCTGGCTGAGTGTGAGAATAGTTTGCTTAAAGCAAGTAGATTCCAAGTTTCTTTGAGCTATACAATGTACGTACCTTCTTTTCACTTTTTGTCCATGAGCATTTATGTTATGTAATTATTTACTAGCAAATGATTTCCTGTGTCTTATCCTGCAAAGTTTGGGATGGTGGTTATTTATGAATAATAATGATGATTGCCAAAGTATAACCTATATCCTATTAATTCCCTTTTGGGTGTGTGCAATACTATGTAAAGGTTGACGGTGTTTATTGTCGGCTTAGTGCTTGGTGGATTGGACAGCATACTTGTATTCCACCCCCATTTACAACAAGCTAGTATTTTTATGAATTTACTATTTAAGAATAAAACAAATTACATTTATTACAGTTTGTCTGCGTATGGGTTTTGTGTGGAATCTGGGGACAACTACCGGACTCCATTGATTTAAAATAAGGTAATGGCAGCTTAAGTAGGAACCTTGCTATTACATTACACTCCCACTTAATCTTATCTTCTTCCCAAAACAACACTTTGTCAATTTTCCCAGTTGTTACTGTAATGTTTGTGTAGAATATGTGTTTGTGATTCAATAGCAACGCTACTGGTAATATGAATGACTTTGTACACATTTGTTGAATGTTTGATTTTGATTGGTCAACAGGACACGTAGTCGAAATTGTACAATGATGGCTTTGAAGCATATATCACGCCAAAGTCTAACTTATATTCGCACATTACAAATTCTACGAAAAAGTTCAGTGAGCTAATGAGCCATTTGAACTGTTTGTGACAGACTTGAGAGTGCTTGTTAAGGATTGTAATTATGCAAACAGTGAAGAAATGATAGGAGATCAGTTTGTATTTGGAATACATTCACCCAAGGTGAGAGAAAAGCTGTTAAAAAGCTGTTATTTCTCAGGAAATGGTGCAAGCACAGCTTAACACTATGTCTAGCAATAGTAGCCGGTACTAGGACTGTTTCCAGATGAATGCACTATTCACATTGACCCCAACGCAATACCTGTGGTTCATCCCCCGAGACTAGTTCCTCTTGCTCTGCTTTGCCACCTGAAAGAGGAATTGCAGAACATGGAAGTAAACTCTGTGCCATGCTGCAGCGCTCCAGAGAGCAGGGAGTTAAGCTCAACCCAGGAAAAAGCACAATCTGTGCCACAGAGATCAGTTACCTTGGACATTGGGTCACTAAGGATGGAATCAAACCACATCCAATCTCGCAGCTGTGATAGATATGGGACCACCCAAAGACTTCTCAAAATTACTTTACTTCTCAAAATTTGCCCCTGTTCAAAGAGATCCATACCTGAGTCTTCTCGAGTATCAGAACACTCCATTTGACATGGCTACTGGAAACCAGACATAGTCATTCAGCCAACAATTGTCTATCTTTCTGATACTGAAAGGTCTTATCACATACATGCAACTGAAGGAGGACAGGTGTATAAGCACAACAGACGACTCCTCCTTAACACCAAGGAAACACGTATTGCAGAAGAGAGCCTAGACCACCACAAGCAGCAAGCTCAACATCGAGTCACACAACCCACCTCACTGACAACAAGTGATACAGCCACTTCTACTGTCCCTTACCAACAAGATTTGGAAGGGAAGTCAAGCCAAGAATAATTCTGAACTTCTAGATACTGTAAAAGGATGTAGGCGGATCACTGCCCTTAAAAAATGCAGTTGGTAAGCAAACAAACAGGAAACAAAAGCATGTCAAATGTATTGAATTGTGTTTAATGTATATGTTCATATGTATTGTTTGATTTGTAGGTCATGTGGAAACCAGTGTTAACATGGGTCTATCTTAGTTCTGCACTGTTATTGATATTGTTTTATGTTGTTTATGCACATTCAGCACATTCACATGCACTTTTTAGTGTCAAAGATAACTCCAAAACCATAATTGTAGGCTGAGTACTACATCCTAATTGTCTATCTTTCTACTTCTAGTTTAAAGTTTAAAAGTTTACATTTATATTCTACTTCTAGTTTAAAAGTGTATATTTTATATTCTTTTCATATATTTTATTGTGTGCCTTATTTGTTCATTGCTCCTTGTTCTGTGCACTGTTACAACTGGAGCCACGTCGTCTCATCTCTCTGTGTACTTGTACAGTATATTAGCAGAGATGACAAAGTTTACTTTGACTTTTTGACTTAGGAACTTTACCCTCACCCACACGTTAAAAAAGGACATTTTTTTCCAAAACAAAGAGGATGCAATATTCGTATAGAATGTTTTTGTAATTCAATAACAATGGTACTGTTAATATGAATGACATTGTACACACTGATTTTGACTGGTCAACAGTTCACATGATCTGAGTTAGTTAGATTCTTCCTTCTGATCTGAACAGATTGCATCTTGAAGCTATTAGTGTAGCAAGTAAAATTAGTAAATGACTGGCCTGTGTGTGCTGTACCTACAAAACAAAACAATTACTGGTTTGCATCATTTTTATAAACTCAAGCAAGGGCCATGAAGCTTGGGCATGCATTGGGTATGGTTTGCTTCATGTATAATGGAAAAATGTTTGTTTTGTAAAAGTTGTTAAAGCAAAGAATTAATGTTGCTTGCTAAAGTGAAAAAGTTACCACTGAAATCAAATGTATTATCAAGTGGATGAAATACATAATCTTACCCCTGTGTCAGACTCATAGAAAACCCCTTCCCAGGTGGCAACAAAAATCCAGGTAGGAGTGAAAATCTGACTGAGAAAAGTCCTCCTGATTTCCACTTTAGCCATGTCTAGTAGAGGACCGGATGTGGCTTGCTGGTATGTGATGTCTCCTCGGGTGTAAAATGTCAATGTCACACCACAGCGGAGCGATGATGTCTTTGTTGATACTTGGAATAGCATCGGAATCATATGGAGGTGAGGAGTAAAAAGCCAGGAATCCATCCATACTCATCTGTAGGAGAAAAGAACAGAAGAGCATGCTAATTGTGTACTAACCAAGTGTACTATAAAAATCCATCAGGTTTATTTAGCCAGTGGATTCAACACGTAGTTAGTAGACTAATGTTGTAAGATGGTCATTCATGTAAATTTATAAAGCACCTTAAACTTTTATTGGCGATAGCTTGCGGCTGCTTTGTACATTGCTATATGTAGTTTGTTTTACTTCATCCCATGGTATTGGACAGAAAGTGAGGCATTGCTTCAAAAGTGTTTGTTCAGTGTTGGTTTTTCACTGAGTAGTATGCCCCTATTTTTCAATAAAATAAAATTTTAATGGTACTTTTTGTCACTGTATATTTTTCATATAATATGAAAACAGTGAATACACTATATCAATGTATTACAATAATAATAAATTCATTGTTGAAAATAGGTTATAGAAGCAGCTTGAAAAAGTCATTTTTACAACCTAGCTTAGAGGTGGAGGGACGTACAGTGCCTTGAAAAAGTAATCATGAACTTTTACACATTTTGACACCTTACAACCACAAACTTAAATGTTTTTCATTGAGATTTTCTGTGATAGACCAACACAAAGTAGCACATAATTGTGAAGTGGTACGAAAATGATACATGGTTTTCAAAATTTTAAGCAAATAAAAAATTGAAAAGTGTGGCGTGCATTTGTATTCAGTCCCCTGTACTCTGATACCCCTAAATAAAATCCAGTGCAATCAATTGCCTTCAGAAGTCACCTAATTAGATAATAGAGTTCACCTGTGTGTAATTTAGTCTCATTATCAATACACCTGTTCTGTGAAGGCCTCAGTGGTTTGCAGGGGTGGAAGTAACGAATTACAAATACTCACGTTACTGTAATTAAGTAGATTTTTTGGGTACTTGTACTTTTATGAGTAGTTTTTCAAGTGTGTAATTTTACTCATACTTGAGTACATTTACACCACGTAATCTACTTCGCTACTTATAAAATCAAAAGTCGCTGTTGAGCACCGCCCCACAATTTGAATTAATATTCAAACCTTTCATCTGCATCTTGCAGCCAATAAGGTTGTGCAATCGCGATCAAGGCCAATTAATCTATGATGTAAGAAGAATAAAATTCGCTGCAGCAGGAGTGCACAGGTGTCTGGAGGTACTAAGCACAGTGAGTACAAACTAATTTATATACAAAGAAGCCAAAATGGAGACAGAAGATAACACTGCCAACCGTGAAAATGATGGAGAAAAGACGGAGGACGAGTGCCCGCTGCCTGTTGTTCGCAGTGTATTGGGGAAAAGTTTAAATTGTCGGCGCATGTTCAAAAACATTTTTACAATATTTTGTAACAAACAAAAATTCCTGCTTTATATCTACATTTATTTATAAAACAAATTGCCTTTTCTATACCTGGCGTTCATCTGAGAAATGCTTGAACGAGATATTTTATACTGGTGAATCAATCGACTGCCTACATGATCATTTAAATAAACATCCAATAAGTAGTTAATACTCTGAGTAGTTTTTGAGAAGAGTACTTTGTACTTTTACTCAAATATTTTTTAACACCAGTACTTTTACTTGTAATTGAGTACATTTTAACTAATGTAAAAATACTTGTACTTGAGTACAAATTTTCAATACTCTTTCCACCTCTGGTGGTTTGTTAGAGAACATTAGTGAACAAACAGCATCATGAAGACCAAGGAACTCACCAGAGAGGTCAGGGATAAAGTTGTAGATAAGTTTTAAGCAGGGTTAGGTTATAAAAAAAATATCCCAAGCTTCTCAACATCTCAAGGAGCACTGTTTAATCCATCATCCAAAAATGGAAAAAGTATGAGGTGCTCTGGTCAGACGAGACCAAAGTTGAAATTTTGGGCCTAAATGCAAAGCGCCACATGTATGAAAAGTAACACTGCTGATCACTCCTGAAACACACCATCACCCAGATGTTGAATGAAAAAGACGCCTTTTTCACCTTCCATTTTCAACCAAATTTCAATGTCGACAAAGTCATCTTTTTAAACTCTTTTTCAACAACTTATTGCTGGTGGGTAGTAGGTTCAAACGTGTCGGAGTTCCCATTTAAGAAGAGCTTTGTTCTTAAAACTCCACACAAATGCTGAAGAGCACTGGTGTGAAAACGCAAACGTGTGTGAGCGAAACATTTTCTTATTGGAGTTATAATATTGTACTGCTTAATTGGAAGTGTTTAAAATGATTGTTCATAATTATTCTAATGATTTTACAGTGCATGTTAAAAAACATTAGTACACACTACTGCAACACTTCTTTTCACATCAGTTTAAAAGCTGATATATGTATTTTGGAACATAAAGACCAACCTTTGGAACTTTTGAGAAAATTTGAGAACGAAACTTTCAGAAGATATCGGTGAATGAGGCCGCTTGTTTTTATTAAAATGTGTAAAAGTGAATAATCTTAGCAGCTATCGTAGCTGAATGTGAAATATTCTGTCCTTTGTCTTACATATAATTCCCGCGGTTGTTTTGTTGTTGTACAGAATGTACGGTCAAGCGGGATCTCTTTATAATCACCATCGTGATCCGACGGAAAAAGCCTTATTGCTCCTCCTGATGCTGGGAAAACAGCTGATACTGCCTTCAGAAGAAATGCAATAATCATTGTCAGCAATTATGCTACTGCGAAAAACATTTTCAGTTCATGATTCATTTTTTCTATAAGTCTAGTCTTATTTGTAATACGTTGTTTAAATCTGAATATGTTATGACAATAATCTTGCTTCTGAAAATGGCCGTATACAGTTGAAAATCCATGCTTTTATAACACATTGTGGAATTGACATTTGGTCAAAACTGAAAAATAGGACTTCAAAGACTTCATTTTATTTAAAGCATTATTCAGTGGTTTCTGATAATTTATTAGATGGCAAACTAATGTTACATTTTTTATGAACACAAGGCAGAAATCTTGAAAATTGACGTAAAGAGTCAAAAATTAATGCCTACCTGCTGCTGCTTAAAAGGATTTACAACTCCCCGCCTAACATTACAAAAAGAAAGAAAAAGAGAGCAGATCACCAATCATTGAAATGTCATCCAAATGTTTATCTGAATGAAAATGAACAGAGAATTATGCAAAAGATTCTTTGCTCCTTTTAACCCTTCTGTTATGTTCGTTTCTCAGAACACTAATGACGCTCCTAGGTCAGTTTCTGACTCAAAAGTATGTTTAATTTTCCAAAAGCTTTAAAAAAAAATCCTAATAAACATTGTTTATATTTAATATTAGCTCCATTATTACTAACCGTTTCAATCAATATTTGGTGTAGTGGTGTTATTTATCTCTCATGAGATCATAGTTTAATGAGATAATTCACTCATTTTCATAAAAAATGCATTTTAAAGCTTTATTAAATGTAATTTTGAAAAGACCTGCAATAAAACACAATAATTTTACATGACATGACATGACGATTTTTTTTTTCTGCCTCAAAACGCGTTGTGGAGAAAAAACTGTAAGACCTATAGCTTTGAAATTTGGCAGGTAGGTCTGGTACTCCACCCACTACTCAGGCAAAAACAATTGCACCAAAATACGCTATTTTGCAATTTTCAAAAAAAAAAAAAAAAAAGCATTTTGCCGAATAAATGTTGAACCCAGAGGCTCTTGATTCTCAAAAATCTTATATCATCTTATTCTCTTGGTTTAAGACGATTTTTAGACCTCGTGATCCATTTTGCCTTATTTGATTTTTTTCGCTAATTTGCATAAAATGAAATCCCATCTTTTTCTAACTCGCCCCTGGATTTTTGTCCAATCTGCATGCGCAACTGGTATCATTTAAATCCCAAGACACTCTTTCTTTAATTATTATCACATTATTTTAATTTACGTCTTCATTTTATGTAATATGCAAATAAATACTCGCTTGGCGAGGGACTCCGTACAACCATATACATATACCGATCCAACCATATCAACTAGATCCTGGATTTTATCCAATCTGCATGTAACCGGTATTATTTGAATCCCAACATTCTTCTTTAATTATTAGTATATTTTAAATTAGTTAGGGTTGTATTTTTAAATAAATGTGCTCAAGCCAGATAGCCTAAATGCCACACACTGGGAAAAATCATAGAAATTATCTTCTGAGTGAGTTACCGCTAATTTTCATAATATGAAATCGTATTATTTAAAAACTCACCATGAAATTCTTCTTTAATAGTTATTGAGCACATTTTTCATTTACCTATTCATATGCTATATTATGCAAATAATACTTTGAAACAAATTGCAAGACATATGTTTGAACAAGGAAATCCTTTACTATAATTTACAGTTTTTAGACACTCTTATAGTAAATTATACACATTTTCAGGTATTTCTTTATATGGCTGCAAAGTCAAAGTCGATATCCCACTCTCCTATTGGCGTTTATAATAAACTGTTTTAGTTAGCTTCTACGTTTTGAACCGTAGAATACGTAGAAAAAAGATGAGATATCAAATCTCAACATATGTACTAATTCGTAAAAACTGATAAAGCTGCAACCCATGGCCTCCTTAATCATTGCTTTACAGTAGCTATATTTATTTATTTATTTGTCTGTTTGTTTATCTCTTGAAGACACATAAGCGTACACCTTTTTGTTACAGCAAGGCTTCCTTCCTGGACTAATCTGGACTTATATATTAAGGTAAATATTAAATAAATATATCAAATTAGTAAATAAATAAATAATATTAACTTTAACTTTTGACAACTATTTCTTTTTTCAACAAGTTAATTTTTCCTACCACTCTAATGGCCGGACACGTTCTGTCTTTCTCCAAGATAAGTGAGCTTACGTTTTTCATATGGTGAGTGTTCCAAACTTCATTTGTAAACATGAACGTTACCTTTAATGGTGATGATAACATAATCTGCCTGTTTAGTGGCCTTGTTGAATGTCAATAATATGAGCTAATCAGATACTTGCATTTACTCACAACACTGTGAGCTAATGGGTAATATGTTCTAACCTCGTCTATCCCAAGCAGATGAAGTTCACATCTGATGTATTTCAGAAACTATTTCTTGAATTTGAACAAAAAAGCCAGCTCAAAAGTTTTTTTCTGGTTCTAAGCATGACTTATTTTAACACAAGGTGGGGTGAGAAAATGCTATTATTAAGAACAACAAGTCATGATCAGTCAAAAACAAATTATTTATACAAAACTTACATTTTCATATGAATATTCTAAAAAAAATAGTTTAGACAAGTTATGAAATGCAGTTAATTTCATGAACTGAAGATGTTTATTAAATTTATGATGCTTGAATATGCTTTTTACTGTGATTAAATTTAAGTTACAATACTAAAAAAAATTAACTTAAATTCTTATGTTCATGTTGGAGAATAAATTCAGGAAGACTAAGAGTGCCAAATATAATTAATTAATTAATTAATGTTTTATGTTTTGAACATAAAATAACCAAAAGATGCATCACTCACACTGGAATTCATGCAGAGGTAAATGACTAAGCATATGTTCATAAATACACAGAGTGTTACTACAGAATTACACTGGAACCTTGTGTTGTAATAATAATAATAATAATAATAATAATAATAATATTAATATTATTAATAATAATAATAATAATAACAACAACAACAACAACAACAAATAACAACTATTATTATTATTATTATTATTATTATTATTATTATTATTATTATTATTATTATTATTATTATTATTATAGTGTTTGACTAAATCTCATCTTTTCCTTAGCCAAGGCAACAGTTTGACTCATGCTTCTTAAATGATCCTTGGTACCACATGGAAACATATTAACCTAATTAAAGATGATCTAATACATTTGATTTCTCTGAATATTGTTTCAACATTTACATTTAGTTTCTTTTTTGTAGAATTTTACTTGGCATAAATCCTGAACAAGGAACAGGCAGAGATGAAGGGGGAAAACAGTATCACTTTTCCTTCCCAGACTACTCCAGGATTCCTCCATGAACTGGAATGCTTGCAAATTCATTCATTCATTATCCGAAAGCTGCTTAATCCCAACCGTCTAACTAAGACAACTTAAATAGTTTACAAAAAGTAATTCAGTGCAGTGTTGTTTGGCAAAACCCTTAATGTTACTTCAGCTTTTTTTGTGAGGTAAAGAATGAACTCTAGCATAATGTTAAATATTTAAGTGCTAATTTAACTCTGGAAAAATGTGAGCTATATATACCCAAGATGCCTGACAAAAAAAACAACAAACTTTTAATTTTAGTTTCAATAAGAGTCTGTTACAACTAATAACAATTTGTTGTTGTATAAAAAATTTAATCTTGTCTACAGAAAATATAATCTTATCTATTGATACAACGGACAATGATTTGACATCTGCCGATACCACAAGGTCTGGTATGATAAGATTTCCATTTGATTCAAATCCTGTGAATCCAATGGATATTTAGACTCTGATTCATATCCAACCAAAAAAAAAGCAAATTAAAATATCATTTGAAGTTAATTTAAGTGGCGGGATTATTTTTCATTGTGAACAGACCACAGCACAGCGCACAACAAAAATGTAACCTCTGTATTCGACCCATCTGTGAAGGATCAGTGGGCAGCTCTATCAGTAGGGGGAGCAATGTTTGGGGACAGTACCTGGCTCATGAGTACCTCAGTGGTACCATCCTGGTCCAGGACTTAAACTTGTTACTTCTCCAAACACAGGACCAACCGACATAGTACTAAGTGTCCCAAATTTGGCCCAATTTGACATTTTTATGAATTTTATGGAGGTGATTTTGCAAAAAAAAATTTTAGAGAAAAATGGAAATCCATTAATCTCTTTTTATCTGACCAGATTGATAAGTTTGTCTTTATTGGATAGATTTTTCGTATTTGTAGAAATATGAAAAAAAACCCAAATAAGTACCAAATGGCTTTTCCATGGAAATAGGATGTGCCTCAGAGAGAATTCTTAGAATACTGTAAAATGCAGATGACAGAAACTGGGACAGAGTGATCTTTAATTATAGTAATAGAATTTATAAGAACACATCACAGCTTGTTTGTTTTTAAATATAAATAATAAGTGTTAAATAATAAGTGTTAAATAATATGTGTTAAAGGAAAAATATTTCAATATTTCATTCATATTAACATTTTCCCTTTTTAAAATGTGTGCACTTAAAATGTTTATATTATGTTAAAATTATAAATTAAGATATACTGCACTCAAGGGCCAAATCAGGCACTACAGAGGATACTCTTTTGAATTTTGCAATTGTCTCGAGTGTAACTTTGTATCTAAAATGTATAAGGTTGCAAAAGAAGGCAATGTATACTGTATTTGGAAACACTATAAATAATGTGTGTGTGTGTGTGTGTGAGAGAGAGAGTCACCTCCCAGTATGGTGATTTTGACATTGTTGGGGACTCAGTAATTGTGGAGACCTCCAACTCAAACTCACTGCAACGGAGCTATTTTCTTAAGCTTAACTTCCCCTTTTAAATCTAATAAGTTCCCATCATGCTCATTTCCTTATCAGTGTGTGTGTTTGTCTGCATACCCCATAATAGGCACTTTGATCTGATTGCACACTGATAAAGTGGGGATGTGTCATTACAGCGACATAAAACCCATCATTTTTGAGCTGAACTTCTCCCTTGTCTGTTTCCATAAGAGTCATATTCTTTCAAAAGTGTGTTTGTGTGTGTATTTGGTCATTAATTACATTTTTGTAAGTCTTTACTTCAATTACATCTTTGATTACATTTAACATAAGCAAATCCAGTGATGGTGGCTACATAAGATGACAATTACAGTTAAGCCCCCAAATTATTGATTTTTTTAATTGAAGATTTTGTAATCAGTGGCAAAGACCACTTTGGCTATATGTTTTGGAATTGTTTTGCCTGATGTTTCAATCTTTTCTTGTGCAACTCTGACTAGGTTTTCTGGCCCAGTAGGTGAAAAACAACATCAAACTTTGCATTGCCACCACCATGCTTGACTGTAGAAATGGTGGTTGTATGGTTTAATGCTTCTCCTATCTTTTGCGCATTTACATCCCTGTGCCAAAACAATTAAATTTCTGTCTCATCTGACCACAGAATGGATGACCCAAAGCATCTCTGGTTCTAATGGAAAAGTGGGCTACGTTCACACTGCCAGCCACATCGTTCAATTCCGATTTTTTGCTCAGATCGGATTTGTCTATCTTGACGGTTTACATTCATAACTAGTGACTGACTAGAGGACTACTGCACCAGCTAATCTCAATTTATAGTAGATTTGACTGCTGTAGCACATGATACAAATTACCACCATTTCGACCATTCCATTGGGACCAGTTAGTATGGTATAGAAACTTGCATTTCTCAAAAATCTTCAACGGTTTCAAGGGGTTGTTATGTATGGACCTTAGGTACTTATATGCCTAATCAGTAGATGGCACTGTGACCTCTGTTCTAGATAGAAGCATTGTGTAAATGAGGTAACCGAATAGAAGGTGTATATGTGCTAGAGAATGTCTGTGTTACCTGCATTATTGAACGCCTCCACTAAATGTTACGAAAGTACACCAGTACACTTGCCGACCAGGTGTGGATCTTTGCGTAGGACCAAGTTATAATGGTGCTATAATCGCGGCAAGGACTGTGGCATAGTTGTTTAGCTCATGGATTTGACACCAGTAGATATGGTGACAACCATCGGTCAAATAGAAGCTTTTGACGAGTCTGTGGAACAGTGGACAACTTACAGTGCCTTGAAAAAGTATTCATACCCTTTGAACTTTTACATATTTTGACACCTTACAACCACAAACTTAAATGTTTTTATTGACGCGGGGGGGCTGAATACAAATGCACGCCACACTTTTCAGATTTTTATTTGCTTAAAATTTTGAAAACCATGTATCATTTTCGTACCACTTCACAATTATGTGCTACTTTGTGTTGGTCTATCACCGAAAATCTCAATAAAAAACATTTAAGTTTGTGGTTATAAGGTGTCAAAATGTGTAAAAGTTCAGGGGTATAAATACGTTTTCAAGGCACTGTATATGAAAAGATTTGAGCACTTTATTGATGTGAACAAAATTGGTGCAGACAGGAAATTGTGTGATGGTGTGAATAAGAAGCCAGGTTTCCATGATCATTTTAATAACTTAAACTTCTCCCAGGCAAATATAAATTTCTCAGTACACATTAGGTACCCAACTATGTAGAAAAAGTCAAATTGTCCTGGCCCAGATTGATTTAATACTATTAAAATGATCATGCTTCGTTTTCACACCATTGTGCACATTGTTTCCATTTGATTTTAAAGTATTAAATCAATCTGGGCCAGGACAATTTGACTTTTTCTACATAGTTGGGTACCTGATGTGTACCGAAAAGTTCAAATTTGCCTGGCCCAGAGATGTTTAGGCCTCAAAAATAATTGGAAACCTGATTTAAAGTAATATGTGCAATATCTTAACATGCTGTGAATATGGCGTTTTATTTAGTATTCATATTCTAAGAGAGGTTTATTGTCAATACAACAATATACACAGTATACAGTGTTCTGAAAAACCATTTCATGCAGGCCGCCCATGACACATTTACATAGAATATCAAAATATACCAAAAAAAGAACAAGAAATGACCCATAAATAGAGTGAGAGCAGCTCACTGTGTGAAGGATATTGGGATGTTTAAGTAGACACTCTGTGCACGTGGCTTTGTTAGCACAGTCCCTGGACAGATGTCCGTTAGCAAGACACCCAAAACAGAACCCACGTGTTTTCAGGAATTCAATTCTTTCCTTCCAAGACAGTTCCCTAATTTTGCGACACATGTTTAATGCGTGATTTTTCTTACAATACAAACAGGGGCTTCGAAAAGCAGTAACTGACTTAATGGTTGTAACTATGGGTTTCTTGTCTGGTTGACCTTTTATGGCGCACTTTTCTGTAGCAGACATGTTCACTGCAAAGCTGCTTCTTTTGTGTTCACTTTTTCTGAAGCCAAATCTCTTTGTGCTTTCTTGTCTACCTGGGATAGAGTCTTGAATATCTCCAAACAATGGGTCATTAAGTGTTTTAGCTTGTTGACAAATGAAGTCCACCATGTCAGAGAACGTGACTTGTCTTTGTTTCTCATCTTGAATACGTTGAGCAGAATATCTCCACATCTCCCTCATTTTGTATGGAACTTTGGATATGATGCACTTCATGTTGGTTTTGGTGTTCAGTTCTGCGACGTAGTTTACGTCATCCACCGCATTACGACATCCAGTCAGGAACAAAGCAAAAGCATTCAATCCCTTTTTATCTTCTGATTTTATCTGTGTGCCTTGTCGATGTAGGCGCTACTTATATTTTGTCTATCGCCAAATTGACGTTCAAGCTGTTTTTTAGCTTGTTCGTATGCTTGGTCTGGGTGCATGTTCTCACAGCTACTAACAAGTTCTTGTGGCTCCCCTCTTGTAAACTGTTTTAAATAATACAACCGGTCTTGTTGATCGTCAGTTTTGCTTTCGATGACGTGTTCGAAGGCTTTTATGAAAGATCTGTAGTTAAGAGGATTTCCTGTGAACACGAACATTTCTCTACGAGGCAGTTGAGTCAGACTTTGTTGTTTGACGAGCATCTCAGTGGTATTATTCTGACGGTCAGCCATCTCGGGCTGACGCTGCAGTATTTAACGCAGTTCTTTAGTAGAATCTGGCTGCTGAATTTCTCTTACAGGCAAACTAAACTGTCCGTTTAAGGGATTTGCAGTTGGCTTCGAACTGATTTCAGGCAACTTGTTAGGTTCGAAACTAAACTGTCTGCTTAAGAGATTCGCAATCGGCTTTGAACTGATTTCGGGCAACTTGTTAGGTTCAAAACGCTCGCTGTTATCGATATATTCTTTCCTTATGCTAGCTAAAGGTTTTGGCTTGATTCTAGACGGTTCTGAGGAGTTGTCTGACGACTCATGTCCGCCCTCACACCCTCTATAGACCTTTAATCTAGCGTTTGACGCGGCAAGCTCAACAATAATTTCTCAGTACCCATTAGGTACCCAACTATGTAGAAAATGTCAAATTGTCCTGGCCCAGATTGATTTAATGCTATTAAAATGATCATGGAAACCCGGCTTCGTTTTCACACCATTGTGCACATTGTTTCCATTTGATTTTAAAGTATTAAATCAATTTGGGCCAGGATAATTTGACTTATTCTATTTAGTTGGGTACCTGATGTGTACTGAAAAGTTCAAGTTTGCCTGGCCCAGAGAAGTTTAGGCCTCAAAAATAACTGGAAACCTGGCGAACCTGATTCAAAGTAATATGTGCAATATCTTAACATGCTGTGTTGCTATCTGATTTTTGTTAAGTCAATCTGGGTCAACACAGTTTCACTTTTCTATATACTGAGATACCTGCTGTGAATATGGCGCTTTATTTAGGATTCATATTCTAAGAGAGGTTTATTGTTAATACAACAATATACACAGTATACAGTGTTCTGAATAGCCATTTCACGCAGGCCGCCCATGGCACATTTACATAGAATATCAAAATATACCAAAAAAAGAACAAGAAATTATCCATAAATAGTACATCTAACTACATGTAGTAAAATTAATTTAATCCTAATTAGGATTTGTAACGTTAACACGTGGATAGCGTAGTTTTGAATGTATGTGTGTGGTAGATGGAAATTTAGACAGGTCTAATGGACATTAAAGCTATAAATAACATGGTTAAAAACAGAATAAATAGCTATTAAAAAAGGTTGGATAAAAAGAGATTAAAGAGATTAATTCATATGTAAAATATGTCATTATTTAAATTAATAGCAACATGGCAAGGCAATAAACAATGTAAAAGTTCTATTTATGACACAAGCCTGTGACAAAAACAGGGAGTTTCTTCAATCTGTAGAGCAGATTTCACTCTGTGATTGATTAAGTCACAGCGGCAATTACACAAACACAGCGCATGTGTCTGTCCAGTGCCGCTGTCACGTTGTGAGGAGCAGTATTTTTTACCAGCAAGTTTACTTTCAGTTGGAACTTTGCACTGAAAGTAGAAGAGCGAAAGTATCGATCTCATCGTGCTAGTATCGATCTGATACCGATACCAACTTGGTATCGATACTATAGATATCTTGGATCGATCCGCCCACCACTATCCAGAAGAGGGCGCTCTCGTAGCTTCATTCTACATAAAGATGCCACGGAGTGAAGTCCGTGTGCAATATCTTTACTGGTTTCCTCCCTTTTCAGGTATGAAAACTGTTTCTAAGTTGTAACACTATTACCAGTAAGTTATTAAGTGTTGTGTTGAGATTGTTTGAATATGTTAGCAAGCGTTTTTGATAACTGTGTTTGTAAAATAACCTGTTGACGCACTGAAAGAGGTAGCATTTAGTTAGCGCCAGCGGTACGACGTAGTTCCCGCGTAACGACGAGTGAAAGCACGTTGTTAAAATGTTTATTGTGTGTTTATTGAAATGTGTTATCTGTATGTACTGACAGCATTACTAGAAAGTATTTGTTTACTGTTAATATGGAGCAACCGAAATATTGCAGTCAGATCTCATTAGATTAAGGGAAATTCAACAGAGTAATGGAGACAGGCACTCACGTAATATTCTGTGTACTTCTTTGTGTATGTTACTGCTATATACTTTTGTATACAGGGAACATTTACAGAATTTCATGGACTGAGATTATTTAAAGACAGGCTGCAACTGAAATAGAATGTAATGTCAATGGACTACTATCTTGTGAAATGTTAAAATTAGGGATGCACCGATTGCAATTTTCTTGGCCGATTCCGATTACCGATTTTTTTTGTAAGTGTGATCGGCCGATACCGATTTTTCCGATACCGATTTTTTTCCCAGATAACAGAAAATTAGAGCTGCTGCGAGTAGTCGACGACATTTACACAAAAAAATGGGTTTCAACTTTTTTAATGCAATGCGGTAGTTACTTTCCCTGTTTACTAGTTACTTTTATAATAGTGACATATAATAGTGGCAGCTCTATAGCAAATACAAACAAAAGTCTAATTTTCTTTAATATAATGCTTTATTTTCATAACAAATTTTCTTTGCAAGTTTAAATAAATAAAATGTAACTCGTAAAATGTAACTCGTAAAATGTAACAACTCCGGTAACTCGACGTCCGAAAAGTAACGCATTGGCATTGTGTATTTTGGGCAGAGGTGATTTATCAGATTTCTGAAGCCTGTATCCTCAACTATGGAAAATGGCTGATCATCTAGTGATCATCTAGTGATCATCTTGTGATTGACTTGTGTATCTGTGTTTATGTTGAATTGGGGACAGACAAGTGGGCAAGGGGAGCCATTGATTGCTTGCTTATTAAACGTGTAAGACCTAACTATTAAATTACAATTATAAGGTTAATAAACTATAACTTGTGGTTAATCTACCTGTCGCCGTTCCTCTTCCTCCATCATCTTTGGTTTTTCTGTAAAAACTGTCTGTAGCGTGCAGTCAATCACAAGACCAGGAGCCATCGGCCAATAGGATTCGCAGGCAGAAGCTGCCAAAACCCCGCCCCCAAACTGCCAAACCCCGCCCCCTTTCAAACCGCACCAAGCTCCTCTGCATCCTTGGGCTTGGCCCCACAGACCGTGGCAAAGAATCCATGTGGATTTTGCAGGGCCATGCGAAGTTCGTATGTACTTGGTTATAGTTGATGCTCACTCAAAGTGGCCTGAAGTGGTCATGGACTCAACAACCACAGAGAAAACAATCCACATGCTACAAAACCTTTTTAGTCACTATGGAATACCAGAAATACTGGTCCGCAATAATGGACCGCAGTTCACGTCACAGGAATTTGCTGCATTTCTGAAGACAAATCATGTAAGGCACATTCGGTCTGCTCCTTACCACCCAGCCACCAATGGACAGACTGAAAGATTTGTACAGACGTTCAAACACGCATAAAATTCTTGCAGGAATTCCACGCCTGTCCAGAAAAGGCTTGATACCTTGCTGTAGGACTACATATGGATTGCTGGTTCGACAGGAACAGCATCATTTCCTTTAGTGAGCCTGTTCCGATAATAATAATCCCTTGAATTGGTTTGAGGTTACGGGCTGTCTACCCCTAGAGAGATGGACATTTTGGATACAGTACAGTTAACACATAAAAGTTATGTAAAGTTAATGATGTTGAATTAATTGTGTTTTATATGGTCCAAACTGTTTATGGTGGTTCTCACTTAAGTTGGGAGGAAAATGTTATGTATGGACCTTAGGTACTTATATGTCTAACCTGTAGATGGCACTGTGACCTCTGTTCCAGGTAGAAGCATTGTGCAAATGAGGCAACCAAATAAAAGATGTATAAGTGCTTGAGAATGTCTGCGTCGGCTGCATTATTGAACACCTCCACGAAACCTTACTAAAGTATACCAGTACGCAATAGGGGTATGAATCATTTTGGACATGCCATTTTTTCTAAGAATATAAATAAAAATAAAACAAGTCTTCTTCTAATCTAGTTTTGGGCATAACTGTATATAGGCAGGAACTTATCATATCTCCTCAAGATTTTTCATCTCTTGTTTTTGATTTTTTTTTTGCAAAATATACTTTCTACTAGAACAATAAGGCAATAATGATATGGTCAAAACTTTCAGATCATTTTTGCTGTGAATGTCCACAAAGTAAATTTTTTTTGTGCTGATTCATAAAATTCCAGCAGCAACAAGTGACTTAAAACCTGGCCAACAATAATTTATTTCATCTTGATTATTTTGCTGACAAAGTGAGAGATCGTAAACATTACATTGCAAATAAAAAAAAAATTCTTTTTCATATTTCATAAAAAACTGAAAGAACATTACATTCCTATTTCCACACATTAAAACAAGATAGCGTGTTATTTTAACTCCTATTTGAATTTTCAAACGAAATGCTTACAGTAATAGTAATCAAGGTAGTATAATCTTGTTGTACATACCATTACACCTCTTTAAATTAAAATAAGATATTCTGGATGTTAGAACAAAGCAAACATGAACAACTACACACACTTTCCTACCGTGGGGAATTTCAAAATAAATGTCCATCTTACAAATGACTGTACATTATGGTAGCGTTGGATTAGTGAAGCAACACTTTTCCGACTCTTCAGTTGATGTACTGCTATTTCAGGGATAATGAACATGTTAGTTAAGGCGTAGTGAAGCTTGTATATCATGTCAGGTAGCCGTAATTTGCCAGGCGCCGGTATGGAGGCGGGCTTAAGAATTTCTATAAACAAAGGGGCGCTTTCATCGCGACAGCCGTTACAATAATGTACAATGTCTAATCGATGTTTTCATTTTGTATCAATGCTATGGGTTTGTTGATGAGTGAATCGATGTAGATTGGTGTATCATTACACCCCTAAAATACACCATTATTGTGGAACTATTTTGACACCTTATAAGCCTTTACATCAAGGTCATCCTTGGTATAAAAGTACCAAACAGTATATGTAAAACTTATTTTAATTAATAATAAAGTTAATAACAGTATATTTGTGTTCTTTTGTGGCCCTAGCCAGTGTCTTTATTTCTTTTCATTATCACAGATAGGGGTGCAACGATTATTCGACGTTGTCGACAAAAGTCGACAATAAAAATAGTCGCCGACGAATTTGATTGTCGATAAGTCGATAATTGTTGCCAGACATTTTTTTAAACGGAGTGAGACGTTTTCCTTCCTTTCTACCTGTGCAATACTACCGCTTTCCAATAGAGTGAACCAATACACCACACTCTGGTGAGATTCGCTCTTGCGCAATAGCGTTCAGTGACGGCTAGAAGAATGGCCCTATGGCGTCACATCAACGCCAAAACTAGAGCGCGCAAAATGGCTTGCTGCAAAAATGTGGCGGGCGTAAATTTCAAAGTCGCGAGCGCAAATGTGACACTCGAGAGCACAAAATTAAGAATCGAGTGCGCGGTTGTGATATTGCGCGCAAACTGTATTTTTCCTCTCGAATGTCTTTTTCCTCTCGATGTGTTAAATGTCCTCGCGTACAAAGTACATTACCGACGAGCGGCTTTTTTGCTCGAGTGAGATTTCTACGCGCGTGGTTTGAAAGGGGCGGGGTTTGGACAGTTTGGGGGCGGGGTTTTGGCAGCTTCTGGCTGCGAATCCTATTGGCCGATGGCTCCTGGTTTGTGATTGGCTTAAGAAAGTTCCTACAGAAAAACCAAAGATGTCGGAGGAAGAGGAACGGCGACGGGGCGGTTAAACGAAAGTTATAGTTTATCGACCTTACAATTATAATTTAATAGTTAGGTCTTACACGTTTAATAAGTACGCAAAACGGTAAAGTAACTCGCTCATAAATGTTATAATGGTATGTTACCATTTTCTAAGTACCATCACAAAACCAGGAGCCATCGTAAGGCTAGATAAGGCAAAGAAGAAACTTGTTTATTAAAATATGCTTTTGAGTGAACCACCTTTCTTGTCTTTATTATTTACTACAAAATTTAAATAACCTCATACTAAATGTAAAAGCTGGTAGCTACATCGGAGCCATTTTATAATTATGCAATTTAATAATCCGATTAGTCAACTAATCGTTTTAATAGTCAATGACTAGTCGACTATCAAAATAGTCATTAGTTGCAGCCCTAATCACAGAGCTTTATGTAGTCAAATATGGAAATACTGCCACATTTGTTCAAGACTTGCTTATTTTAATGAACATCAAATTCCAAAGATACACATAAAACACCCTCAATATAATTTCTAGATAACTAAAGTTTAACTAGTGTTAAAATCAAACCGAAAATACCAAAAAATAGACCAAATAATAATAGTTGTTACAATATTAAAATAGCTATATTTAAACTGCAATTGAATTTAGTCACAAATTTACATAGAGTATCATTTGTGCATACATTTTAGCATTAAAATCAACTCCCAATCATGTCTTTTTCAGTATTTGTTTCCAAATCCAAAATAAATACCAAATGAGTCAATTTCTGAGTCGCTGTTTGCGCCTAAATAAGAAAATGGAAAATGTGGGTTAAATTGAGTTTTGTCTCGAACTGATTTTACTGTGGGAAAAACCCAAGTGGAATATGAGTTTTTCATTTTGTCAATTTTTGCTTGTGTAAAATGGGTTGTTTTTCAACTTCCAAAAAATTTGGTTTTGGGTTTTAATGACACACATTATAAATCAAGGTCAAGTTTGTTTTGTGATTAGTTCACAGACTGAACAAGTTATGATACTTTGATTAAACAGAGAAAACCTAAATGGAAGCAGAGCCCCTTTCAAACAGAATTACGCTGTAAAAGTCAAGCATCTCAGAAGCCCATGGTGATGGCAGCTGAGTCGTGGAAGTCCAGAGCACGGCGACGTCTGGTTTGGACACCGTCAGAGCAGGACTGACGAATTAGAACAGACAGAACAGTTATGATTTGGCATTTGTAATAATACTGCATTTGGTTTAAGAGTGTCTTTTTAGATATCACTGAAGCATATCTTCCATGAATAGAAATAAAACAATGAATAAGATAATAATCGCCAAGACAATAAAATAATGGCAAAACTGTTGACCGGTTCCCCAGTTGTCCTTTTTCAAACCGCTTTTTAGTAGATCCTGACCCCTGACTTCCAGAGTGGGAACACCCCACAACAGCTGCTGCAGTTCCAGAGATGCTTCAAATGAGCTATGCATCTTATAAAAATGCTAAATTCCTTACCCCTGCCCATTTTTATACTTCCAACATATCAAGTTTAAATACAAGATGTTCACTTGCAGCCCAAAATAAGTATTCAACCAGGTAATTAATCAGGCAATGAACCTGTCAGTGATGGCAATGTTATGACTGACTGTAGACCCTGGCACAGCGTTTCTCACAGGAACCAATGAGGTGCATTTTCAGAAATGGGAAGTACCCTTTTGTTTAGTTTCAACTCACCGTGGTGCACTCCCCACCGTTCTTCAGGCACAAGTGCACCTGGCAGTGCAGGAAAACTTTGTCGGAGACAGCGGTGAAGGTGAACATGCGGAATGAGAAGTGGGAAGAAGTGGAGACACCGTTCTTCAGGACCTGCACTGTGCCATCATTGTGATTAGAACACCTGCACAGAGAAAGAATCTGTTATTGTTGTTTGTCCTCAGACAGAAAATATCCTAAAACTTCCATAAAATTAGTTTAACAAAATTAACTTTCTTCATTCAGAAAATTACATGCCACCTAAAACAAGACTGTTGATGTACAGTATGTGTCTTCCAACATAGTTTTGTGGTTTTGTTATGTTGTCAGTTAGAGCTAGCTAGGGTTGGATATTTGACCATTGGTTAAATTGGCACTTAATTGGCTATTTATAGTTTGGCTAAATAGGCATTAAATGGGGAAAGTTTGGCATTGGATTGAATTGAGAATTAATTAGGAGTTGATGGGCCACAAGAGTTGGGAACTTGGCACTTGCTTAAATGGTTAAAATGGTTTGTTGGAAATTGGTAGGTTGGAACCTAATTGCCAGTTGTTTATTTGGCACTTGGTTAAACTGGAATTGATGGGTAATTTATAGTTTGGCCCTTAATTGTGTTTGGAAGGTTGGCATTTTGGTAAACAAATCAGTAGCGCTTAATTGGAAGTTTGGCACTTCGTGAAATGGTGAAATTGTCCCTTAATTGGTAGTTGGTAGTTTGGCACTTGGTTAAATTTAAACATAATTGGCAATTGGTAGTTTTGTACTTATCTGAAGTGCCATTTAAATTATTGGTAGTGACACTTGCAGTTACTACTGAGGAAGTCATGAGCAAGGTACCATCCCCAAGCACTGCTCCCCGGGGGCTACCCACTGCTCCTTCATGGATGGGTCAAATGCAGAGGTCACATTTCGTTGTTGTGCACTGTGTGCTGTGCTGTGGTGTGTTTACAATGACAAATAATCTTTCAGTTTTCACTTTTATTGCCACTTGTTTAAATTGGCACTTAATCACCAGCTGGTAGACACTTGGTTGAATTGACACTTAATTATATGTTTGGCACCTGGTTTTGGGCTGTCTTTGTTCATTTCTTTCTAAAACATCAAACTACATTTATTCCAATATATACATCTTCTAGGACAGTTGTCATACTCGTTAGTAATCAGGTCCCAGCGGATGTTGTGGTCGCTCTCATTAACTGGAGTGGCCCAGCAGTTATCCAGCACAACAGCAATCTTTTCGCTGTCCACTCCGTACACCTCCACTGCCACGTACATCTGCTGGTTGACCTCCAGCATGATATCGCCAGAGAAAGGGGTGCTAAAGGAGTCATCAGAGTAGGGGACCATGCGGATCTCGTACGTGCCCTCTGTAGACAGATCCTTACTGATCACACTGCAGGCAGAAATGATTGGAGAGCATCAGAACCAAATCCCAACCCACATTACAGATCAGAAACAATCATTCTTTTTATTTAAAACGCTGTCAGTTTAAAAAAAAAAAAAACTTATTTGGCACTTGGTGGTCAGCACATGGTTAAATGGACACATAATGGCCAGTTGGTAGTTTGACATTTGGTTAAATTGGTACTAAATTGATAGGGTTAGGGTCAGCATGGGCTTAGAACGCATCAGAACCAAATCCTGACCCACATCACAGACTAGAAATACAAGTAAAATTTTATATACAATGCCGGTACTTGTTAGTTTTGTAAAAGTGGCACTAAATTGGCACTTGGGAGTTTGCTGCTTGATAAAATTTTGCTTAAATGACACTACGGTAAAATGGCTTTTCGTAGTTTCTCTTTTTGTAATTTGGTTAATATAGCACTTTATTGGCAGTTGGTAGTTTGGCACTTAATTGGCAGTTAATGATAGAAAGGAGAAGGGTATAGAGTGCATCAGGACAACATTCCACCCCTCCTCATGCACCAAAAACAAACATTAACTTGTACATAAAATGTTTATACTAGAGTTCCTCTGAGAGAGGACATGATATCACAACTAACTGAACTCCTTGCGCAACTCTATATGGACGTCACACACCTGTATTGCTGAAATGACAAATGTGAAAAAAGGTTTAAAAGGATGCTGTTTTGCTATTGACAAGTCAGTCAGCTGAAAAGTTGAAGCTTAAAATCCTTCATTAATTATCTGAACCACTTAATCCCTATTGGGGTCGTGGCAACTGAAGCCTATCCTGGGACTATGGGCACGAGGTGGGGACGAACCCTGAGTGTGGGCTAATACACCACATGGAACACACACTCATACCAACACAGTCACACCTTATGGGGCCAATTTAGAGCCACCGATCAACCTATACCGCATGCTTTTGGGCTGTAGAAGGAAACCAGAACACTTGGAGAAAACCCACATTAACACCGGCAGAGCACAGTAAGGTCCTGCGGCCGACACAGGGATCAAACCCAGAACCTCCTCGCTGTGAGGTGACAGCACTAACCACCATGTTATTGTGCCGCCCATAAGCTTAACAATTAAATTTTAATTTTGAGAGCTGTATTTACAACAAAAACTGTGGAAGAAGTTAAATGCGAAAAAATAGGGAACAATAAGAATTTGGAATCTTGAAATGCCTCTACCTCCCGTTGGCTTGGATGGGCATGGTCATGGAGATGCTCTGGATCAGAGGGTAAACGCACGAGAAGGTGATTCCCAGCCATCGGTCACGGCTGATCACAGTCTTAGACCCAAAAATCGCCTGGATGGAGTTCTCGTAAATGAAGTGTGTGTTGTTGGTCTGTGGATGCAGATGGGATTATATTCCTTTAACAGCTTTGCTCCAAAATCAAGAGAAACCCTAATGTGTGTATCATTCATTCATACAGCTTGTACAAAATGTAGCAGCCCGCTTACTCACTGGGAAACGCAAATATGATCACATATTTCATATATATCACCGATATTGGCCTCATTACACTGGGTCCCAGTGAGGTTCAGAATTGATTTTAAAATTTTGATGTTGGTTTTTAAAATTTTAAAAGGGCTAGCACCTCAGTACCTCTGTGATCTGCTATCTGTGTAGACCCCTACTAGATCACTCAGATCGTCCGACCAGCTATTGCTTAAAGCTAGACTAAAGACTAAAGGTGACCAGGCCTTTGGGGCAGCTGCTCATCGCCTGTGGAACAGCCTACCTAACCATATTAGATCTGCTCAAAATATGGAAATTTTTTAATCCTCTCTTAAGACTTACTTCTATGCAATAACTTTGAGTGTGGTGTAAGTTTTATACATTTATTTTATTTTTATTTTTATTTACTGCACTTTGTATTTTATTTATTTCGTTTTATTCTATTTTATATTTTTTTTAGTCTAATTGTGATGTGTTGAATGTTTTGTCAAAGCCTTCTTTCTTTATCAATGTACAGCACTTTGTTCAACCTCAGTTGTTAAAAGGTGCTATATAAATAAACTTTGACTTGACTTTAAATAAATTATGACAAACATTCTTTTTCAACATATTCCAATTTTCTGAGATGCACTAGTACAACTTGGTGTTTAATGGAACTTGGGGTTGAATCTGTCAATCAACTGTTCATTTGTTTTTCAAACTAAAATCAGAATCCCAAAATGTGTGTTTTTTCCATATTTATTTTTTAAAACCAAAATTTAATAAAGGCTTTAATGTTAACTTTTTATTTCTAATAGCTCGGGTGTGAAGACTTACCTTTTTGAAATAAATGACATGAACAAACAGGCTTTCCCACAATATTCTTATTTTTTTATATAGTGTATATTTACTAGTTTATTCAGAGCAATCAGTTAGTAAACACATGCTGGACATTGTACCTTCAGGACCGTCCCACAGAGGTTTTCGCTGTTGTCAAAATGAAACTTGACCCTGTCGCCCTCGACAACCCCTTTGCACTTTTTGTCTTGGAGGTGGAGGAACCGAGCGAAAAATCCAGCTTCAAAGAGCTGACAGCGGGACAGAGAAATCCAGCCAGAACTACCAGCGCATTCCTCAGTGAAATCTGGGGAAAAAATAAAATAACAATTCGGTTTTGGTTTACAAGGTTACAAGTAAATAGTATTAAAACACAAACCAGAACAGAATTGCTATTATAAAGTGGACAATTTCAATATCAAAGTAAACTTTATTGCCATCTCAGCTACAATATATACCAGTATACACAAAGTTTAGACGATGTGGCTCCAGTTTCTGCAGAGTACAAAGAATATACACATATATATCAACTAAAATATAAAGTCTAAACTAGAGGTAAAAAAAATGAAATGAATATACAGTCTGTTTTAAGACATAATCTAAAATATAAACCATATCTCTAAAAATTCTAAACTAGAAGTAGAAAATGAAAGTGTGCATTTTGTTCTGGTTTAGGTTTGTATTTCCATGCTTCAGGCTTGGTTTTGAGTTGATTTGTTTCTTTTGATTTCTTTTTTAAGGGCTTTAGTCTGGTGATGTATTCATTCATTCATTCATTCATTCATTCATTCTTAATCCCAACTAGAGTCGTGGGGAGACTGGAACATAGCCCGGGAACTTACTGTCGCAAGACAGGGTCCAACCCTGGGTAGGCGCCAACACACCGCAGGGCACTAACTCTCACTCACGCCTTAAGGGTCAATTTAGAGTCGCCAATTAACCTACAGTGCATGCGTTTGGACTGTGAGAGGAAACCCATGGTGATCTATATTTTGTTTTATTTTACATTTACATGTGTTGGGTTCTGTTAATAAAAATCTTCAAAACTCCTCACTCTTCCTGGCAGCAGGAATCCTTTAAAACTGAAATTCTATACCACAGTAAGGAAATGTTTTCCTCACATATTTCTTTTAGACGAGAAACACTTTCTTAATTTACTTCTTTTTTTATTGAGTCATTTATTGTCAGTTATTGTCTATCTCACAGTAGAAGTGACTGATATAACAATCCTATGAATTGCTTAATAAATAATCATTTAAATTTTATTTTAAACAGATACATTCACCAAAAACAATGTCATAGTAAATTTGTGAAAGTGTAAAGGAAGATGAAGATAAAAGTACTGGATAACAATGATAATGCACAATCTAAAAAGGTAAGTTTTAACTGCTGATTTGAAATAATAAAAAGTAGAAAAACTAGTAGAAAAAGATAAATTACCAAAAGTGTTTGGATTGGGTCTAAGATTATCTGGTGAACAACTGCAGCCATAAACTCCAGTTCTTTCAGTGCAAACCTCCTTCTCTGTGCACTGCAGCATTTTACAGGTTTCTACAGAAATAAAACAGAAACACACAGTGTAACACTACCATGACATGCCCAAAGACCTACATAGACATGTATACAACTGTGCACTACCTTGTGTGCAGGAAGACACCTAATGTTGCTGTTTAGAAAAAAAACTTAAAAACTTAAACTTAAAGGGCCAATTTCCCAGTCGAGGACTAAGCCTAGTCTTGGACTAAATTGTAGTGCTAATAGAGATTTACCATTCAAACCCAAAGCTGGTCTAGGACTAGGCTTAATCCTTGACTGGGAAATTGGCCCTTAGTGTTAACTGCATAAATTATTGCCTTCAGTTTAATTAAATAAAAGACGTATGCTAACATGACTTGATCAAATTGATTACACTGTTTTTTTTGTTTTTGACTGTGGACCTAGATTTTGATTCTATTTGATGCATCAAATGATTTTTCTCTTTTCCTTTTTTAAGTTATGAAAGTATAAATGTACCAGGCAAATCACTGTCAACTTTAAAGATCCATTGACCAGGGCTGTCAATGTTGGTTCTTTGAGACAGCTTGGAAGGATTTGGCTCTTGAATGGAAAAGCTGTTGTTTTCAGATTTATAGCCAGCCTGAAATGAACAGATTTAAATGACCAAGCAAATGCATTAAGCATCTCTCAGTTACACCTATAATAATAATAATAATAATAATAATAATAATAATAATAATAATAATAATAATAATAATAATCTTTTCCTCACCCAGAAGTCTTGATTAGTAGAGCTGATGTCCTCCACATAGTTGAACAAAATGAATGACTGACTACACGTTGGAGGCCAAGATCACCTGAAGCGATAAACTCCTTAAAACAAAAAGAAAATTGTTGTGAAACTGTAATGAAGAGAATGCTGAAAGGATCCAAAGTTTGTGTTTTTTAACAATAGAGGCAGAGCAGTGCTCAAACACCCGCCCATTTTGGCCTACAATTACAATTTCATAAGCCCTGCATGCAAGACTGTTTTTGTTTTTGTTTGATTTCTTTTTTAAATAATATTTTTAAATTATATTTTTCTGTTATATTTTTCATCTTAAATTTGGACCCATAGCATCCAATTGGCAGTTAAGAGCGCGCCTGTGCCAAACAATTGTATTTTATGAATTATTTGTACGCATTCGATAAACCACAAATAGTACTCCTCCTCATAGAAGCTAGTGACTTAGTAACTAAATTCAGCCTCCTCTTCCTCATTGTAGCCAGAAACCTATAAGGATACATTTTCATGTTTTAATGTAATGTTTCAAATTGTAACATGATTTCTCTCATTTTTAATGCAGTGATTTTTCATGGAATCATGCTTGACAACCTTTGACTGTATAACGTGATATGTTTCATGTTTTATGATAATTCTTCACGTTGTGCCAGAATGCAGTTTCACATTATAACATGATATTTTTTGATACCTTGATCACTCAATCAAAGTCAAAGTCAAAAGTAATTTTTTGCCTGTCATCTCCTCAGTGGGCATCACGGTGGGCGCAGTGGTTAATGTGGAGTGAGAAGGTCCTGGGTTCAAGCCCTATAGCAGCCGTGGGGGCCTTTCTGTGGGTTTATGCTCTCCCGGGTTAGCGTGGGTTTTCCTCCTGTGCTCCAGTTTTGCACCCACAGTCAATATCCGAACCATAATCTCAACCAGACGTACACGGCATGTCTTCTTAATGACTGTATGTTATGTTAGTGAAGCAATACTCTTCAGAGCTGTTAAGTTGAAGTACTGCTATTTCAGGTTTAATGTACGTATGGCTCAAATGCAGTGAAGCCTGTCTGTCATGTCAGCTAACTGGGCTGGGAGCTTAGGAACGGGCTTTAGGTCTTAGAAGAAGGTACTGAAAGTGAGTAGGCGTATGTAGTAGGGGTGTAACGAAACATTGATCTACATCGATAAATCGAATCACTCATCATTAAAATATTTCTCTGACATCATACCATATTGAATAGTATTAGTATTGTAGATTAAAATAGAGGTAAAATTCAGAAAAAAACTCAAGAAAATCCAGTTATTTGTAGTTATAGATTTAAAGGAAAAAGCCAGATATTACTGAAGTTAAAATATGGCAAATTTAGGAGGAAAAAAATTGTAAATTTACGAGAACAATACTGCAACAGTGAATTTGCGAGGTTTTTTTTTATCTCGGAGAATATCTGACTTTTTTCTTGCAATTTTGTGAGTTTTTTCTCATAATAAGAAGTTGATCCTTTTTCAAAGTTTTTACATAATAACATAACAGATCTTCAAGTTATATTGTGATTATTTTTCACCTTATTACGTGATAAAGTTTCACATTTTAGCATGTCAACGTGATTTTTGCTGCCATGGTAGCAATTTACTTCTGTACAAAACAGACTTTTGCATGATTTTATTGTGTGATACTATTCCACACTATTGCCTTTTAACCATTTAACTGTACAAATAATTTTTATAGACAATTTTTGATAAATAAATAGCCCTTCTTTTGGCTAAAGTTCACGTTATAATGTGACCAGTTTTTAAGTCACAAAGTGATCATTTTCTTTGTTGTCAATATGACTGTTATGACCCTTTTAGGCTTGAGCACCTGCCCTATGTCATGACCCCCCTGGACTTTAGCTTTACCAGCCCCTGGACTTTTGTTAAGTGGCCAGCAGATGCCGTCATTGTTTTAGTTTCATGTGTTTTCGTCTGTCTCGTGCTCCCTGTCATACAAAGTCCTTGTCCACCTACCCTTCTGTGTCCCATTAGTTTGATCATTGTGTATTAGTTCCTTCACCTGGTTTTTGATTGGTTCCCCTTTGTTTCACTGATCCAGCCCTTCGTTTCGGTTTTAGGATTCAAGCTCAGTTTTCCCAGTGTTTTTTGTTGGTCCACCCTCTACCTCCATGTCGTGCTCGTGTGGTTTTAGGAACTAAAAGAAAAAGTTTGGTTTGTTTGTGGTCCTTGTGTGTGACGGTTTTGGTTTGGAGTTTTTTGGTTGTTCAATAAGCGGCTTGCACCGTGACCTCCTCATGTCATCTTGACTCACTGGAGCCCCCAAAGTTTTCAATGTTATTAAGTCAAGGAGTCAATTTCTTTTTGTGGTGGAAGCAAGATGCTTTTACTATTTTTTTGTTTGTTTGTTTTTTACTTTAAAAAAAATAGAACGTTCTCTGTTCTCACCCCTGGACTTTGGGGCCGTACTCCAATCCGTCCCAAGTGACAATGAATAGCCAGGAAGCATTAAAACCTTGGATAACTTATGATTCAGCCAGTAGGTTGCTCTGACAACACTTCAATAAGCTGAAAACAGTGGTGTTCTCATCAATGTAGTCGGTCCACAGTGGAGCGATAATGTCTCCCGGAAAATATGCGTTGAATTCAGATGAGATGGGATCCTCTGAGAAACTGAGGACTCCATTAAATCTTACCTAAAGAGAGAAACACACACCGTGACTATAATGTATATATATACACGATAGTTCGGCACATCCAACATTAAACTTTAATTTTTGGAAATGTGATCACTGTGCATGGATTTCTCAGGTATTAAAGTTATCCATCGCCGCAGCGGATTTCACCTTGCACTTTCTAGTTGTAGCGTCAACTGAACAAAGGCATGTTTGAGATAAATGCAGATCTATGAGATTTAAAGTGCGAGCGTGAGGCGGGTGCACATCGTGAACTTATTAGAATGTTGATTATGCAGGATTGCTGGTCAGCTGTGTTTTTGAGCGCTCACAGCTCTCACTAAAACACTCCAGACAAAAGTCTGAAAATAAAACGCTGAAAAATTACAACAACAACAACACCAACCAGTGTTGCTCTGTCTGATCTTTATTGATATTTTGTAGTGTTTATTCTCGATACTTATCGCATTATTGTGCTTGGGATTGTGGAAAATGTCGTTCTCTTCCAGAAAGGCTAAAAGCAGCTCATTTTATAGGCCAAAATTAGTCCAAATTGGCTCTAAATTACTTTTAAAACTACAAGTTTTGTATAATTTTGAAGTAATTTAGACTGATATTGGCCTATAAATGCTTTTGGCATTTCTTGGAGATATTTCCCACAATCCCCTGCCTTTCAGTATCACAATAAAGTGACAGACGCACATTTTAGAATAAATGTATGCTGTGTGACAATATTTTGCATCCGGCCAAAGCTGTATTCCTTCTAGACCAACCATAAATGGCTGTATTGTGAGTAGGACACTGGTTGTTGTGGTTAGTTATCAACTAAAATATGTGTTTTGTCTGTTATAAAGGGGAAGATTTGATTGAACTGTAGTGTTTTAGTGAGTAATGGGGTTTATGTGCTTTGCAGATCTTGTGTTCACATCATGAGAGTGTTATTTCTCGTTTTTTACATTTATTTACACAGTTTTTTTGCGAATATCTCACAAATACTTTCCAGACGATGAACCGATCAGGTGTGCTGTCTAGCCCCCTGGACTTTTGGCTGTGGACAGTGCTCCTCAAGCTAGTTTTCAATAAAAGTACTTGCAAACTGTACCATGCCTCAATAAGTCTCAATGCGGGACGTGACACTTGCCTTGATCGTGGCACTGAAAATGTTGTGCGTCACTAATAAGCGTCCGTGTAAAACACAAGCGGAGCATGCTCTAAAGAATTGAACAAAGCTTCAATTCTAGAAAAATTGCCTCAACCATATTTTATGAACTAATTATTTGAGTTATTTGAATAATCAGCCCTAGACACAGAAAAGGCAAAGAACCTACTAGATGTTAGAGCTAAGATGTACCGTCACCGTGGCCCAAAAACCGTGATACGTACGAAACCGTGGTCACACTGTACCATTGCATGCCTGTGTGTGTATATATATATCTATATATATATCTATCTATCTATATATATATATGTCTATATCTATATATATCTATCTATCTGTAGCATATATATATATATACATATATATATATATATATATATATATATATATATATATATATATATATATATATATATATTATTACTTATTATGCTTATAAATCAAATCAATGTTGGTGTGACCACCTTTGCCTAAACCAGCATCTATACATGTATATATATATATATATATATAGATATATATATATATATATATATATATATATATATATATATATATATATATATGCATATGATATATATACTGTATGTACTTAAGGCACTGATGAGAGTAGGCAGTGTCTATTTGTTGTTACATACTGGCATAAGTCAGGGCCGCACTTAATGGCTGATAATTTAGGAGTACTGACTAGTTGTGCAAACTTTACTGTCTGTATAGTCTGAAACCCCTCAGGATAAGTTCTCTTGCTATAAAGTGGTAATATTTCACGTTATAGCATTGTATTTTTCACATTATGACGCCATAATTTGAATGTTATAATCCAATCATTTTTTCAGACCCAGAGTCTTTTAGTCGTCAAAGTTTTTATTATGAACAGGTGAGAGTGTATTAAAATTCAAATGCACAATTTTTTATTGGCACAGTTTGGTAGGTGTGCTTACATTAATGGAGCTGTAGAAACTTCCAAAGTATTCGAACTGCTGGTTAAACGGGACTTTATGACTTGATAACAAGCTTGATGCATTGCTGACAGGGTAAAAGAATTCAGGAAACCCAGAAGCTGTAGAATAGAAAGAGAAAAACAATCAAATGGTTTAATTGTTTTCAATAAATGTTTCTGCGTCTGTTTATGGGTCTCACAGTAACAATATTCCATGTTTTTGAAAAATAAAAATAAAAGCATTAAAGTTGGAACTTCAAGCTTAAAATAGCTTATAAATTACTGACAATTTATGAAGCCATTTACCTCCTTGTGTCACGCCACCTAATAGAGAGAGAGAGAGAGAGAGAGAGAGGGGGAGAGAGAGAATGATTAAGCCACAAATTAACTTCACCTTAAGAATAAGACAGATAAAAATCAATCACTGAAAGTCAATCAATTCCATTTATGTTTTAAGAGAAGCAAGAGAAAAAAACAACCCCTCTCAAAGTTTACAACAGATGTTTGTGTTTGGTAAGTAATGTTAGACACACTATTTTGCTTTATATGCATATTATATTATATATAACATTATTTGATCATTTCATTATTAATGTGGCAGATGTGGCAGAGTGTGAGATGTCAAATGGGAAATTTATTATTTGTGGATGAACAAAGGTGTAATATGTGCGAAATGTCAAGTAGTCAACTTGCCGTAGCTAGTAACTGTTAGAATCTGAGTTTTAAATCATGATATTTAATAAATATATGATAATAGTATATGTTTTTTAATCTACATGAAAGCCATAATATGCTTTCATATTTTAGAGGCAAGTAAAGAAGCAATAGTAAACCAGCTCTGCAAGGGAGAACAATGTATAATCTACTTATCAGCTGAACTACAATGTTAATTTTTGCTGCCCTACAGGACTGTTAACCTTTCAAAGTGTAGTTCCAAAAGGTTATATGGTTTTATATGGTATGTCCTTTTGCCTCATTTAGAATGTGTCTTGTGTAATTTCATTGTCGGTTTTGTTGTGAACATTTTATTAATAAAATAACACAGAGCACAATATTTCACATCTAACTGTCAAAGTTAGCAAAATTGCATAAAATGTGATTTGCAGTTGATATGAAAATACTTCAGTCATGACCTTTGAGGAATTTATAATATGTGGTTAAACATTCCAAAATACAACACTTACCCAACAAACAAACAAAAACAGTGGGTCTCATTCACAAATTTTATCTTAGTTTTTTATTTTATTTTTTATTGCTGTTAAGAAGGTTAAGACTTTTAAATAGTACAGCATTATCTAACTGTAGAGTATAATAAAACCCAAAAGCCAAATATGCATGCAGTAACATTTGTGTGCTTATCAGCAGTTATATAATCATTTTAACCTAGAAAGTAATGTAAGATAAGAAAACATCTGTCAATGTTAAAACAGCATTTTATTGAAAACAGCATATGTTGGTTTTAAGAGCTGTTTTCTTAAAACTGGTTAGTGAATGAGGCCCAGTCACTTAGTTGGAATGTGAAAAATCTTATTGTGAACAAAACCTTTGACTGATCCTGTAATAGTGGATGGACCACACTATTAGACTCACTCATAAACAGCAGGGCTGCCAAACACAGTGAAAACCCCATTGGAAGATCTGAGAGAAAATGAAAGATTAACACAGAATAAAAGCAGTTTCATTGCAGAAATGTAACTATGAATGCACAATCTGGTAATTTGTTTGTTGCCTGTAGGTTTTGAAAAGCAAGACAAGCACACAAGTGCCTGACCAAACATGATTTATACATTAATATGTTCTTATTATTAGGAAATTATGAAGTAATCAAACCAATCATATGTAAATAGCACAACCTGAACCTTTAATAACTTTTAAAAAACCCTTCTATTAGTACATTTGGGCACTTTTGTGTCTCAGTGTCTGATTAATATGACAAATGTATGCTGCAAGTGTGCCACAAAAACCAACAAATGTGATGACGGATAAGTTTCCTGCTGGTTAATTAAAAATTGTACATTTTTCAAAAATTAACATAACCAAGTGACAAATATATATCAAACTGATATATCAAAATTTGAAAGATGACCTGAAAATGATTGAAACAAAGACTTTTCGCATGTCTTCAGCTCCCAATGAAATGTGTGGATTAACTTTGAGAAAGGGAGTTTCACTATCACATGTGTCATTTGTTAAGAGTTGGGGACAAGACCACCTAAACCTAGACCAAGTCCTGACCAAGACTGAGACTAGGGCAAGACGAGACCAAACCAATGCACGTTTTACACCACATGTCAAATAAGTGGGACATGCAAAGCCTAAGCAGCCCTCAAAAAGAGCTGAACAAAGCAAACAACATACACTAAGCAACATTAAACATGTTTATTAAAATTTTATCTCCAACATATCTATAATGAGGAAATCATTTCACTGGAACAAGTTATCCAAACTGATCACATCATATGTTAACTCAACAAAACACATTGGCAGAACTCTCCCCAAGACCACAAGACCAAGACCTCAGTGCATAACAAGACTGAGTACAAATACAAATACAGAGTCCGAGGCAAGACCGAGATTTTTAAAACCTGGACTCAAGCACTACAACACTACATTTCTGTGAACAATTATTTTGTCTGTCAATTTGTAATGATATGACTGAAATGAAAATACCCCAGTTTTTACATTTTTTGAGATTTGTAATATGTGCTTCCCCTGTAATTATTCAATTAATTTCCCACTGGCTCATGTTTCCAATGATAGGTGTGAGTTGACACTGAGAAATAAGTTTCATTATCAGTTCCAAATCAGGAATGAAGGAAATCGAATCATGGAAATCACAAAAAAATAACCTTTTTACAGCATTTTGCAGATGCTCTTATCCAGAGCAACTTACATTTCCCAATTTTAGGGACAGTTTCCCTGAGAGCAACTTGGGGTTCAGGATCTTTATCACCCAACGATGGCAGTGTCAGAGGTAGGATTCGATGCCCGACCTCTTGGTCCAGAGAGTAGTCTAACCACTAGACCACCATCATCCCAATTCAAACCTTTTCCTTAAATTAAGAAACTGTTCATTTATTCAGACAATCTTAGTGCCCTGAGAGCTTTGTAGAGTCAGTTTTAAATCAGTGAGCTAGTCATATTAAAATACAAGACCAAAACCATTCCATATATGTTGATTTATCTTAAAATAATTAGAATTGGGCAAAATTTCAATACAAAACACCTTAGTTCACAAGTACTGTCAACATTACTGTGTCTAATTCATTTACAGTTTTAGTTTCGTGTTTTGTGTGTAGTTGTGCCGTTTCATTCCACTTGAAATATTTAAATAACTGGAAAAACTTCCTTGTTGGAGGAAAGGCATAAAAGGCAGCCTGTTTTAAATTCTCAGATTATTAAGTGATTTGAGATTGCAATTCTAATATATCGAATTCTTACCAGGGTGTAGAGAGTTGAGGCTGGATCTTTGTCTTTGAATTTCTCTGATCAGAAGTCTTGCTCTAGAATTCTATTTGACAACTATCTATATATACAAGGAAATGTTTCTGAGCTATGCAGCTATCAAACAAGACAAACTTGTTGCACTGGCGGCAAGATGGTTTCTCTTTTGTCGACTTATTCATTTGCCATCTCATGACAGACATTACATACCTGGTACAGAGATGATCAAAGCAGACTTAGGTTGCAGACATAGAGATTAAAAAAAACATTCACGCTTTTAAAAACAGGGGATTTGATATTCCTTTCAGAATATCAGGAAAGTGTTTTACATTTTATGTAGTCTTCAAGATCCGTATTATGCCTTTTGTTGCTTCTAAATTCTCTTTTCAGAAACAATTCTGACCCATTTCCCTGACAATGATACAAAATTTGGGTATGAGATTTTCTTTTTTACAAACACTCTTTGGGCTTTGAAGGTTTTTTTTTTTACTAACCACAAAGTGGTTTTGCAAAAATGCCCATCATGTGAGGAAAAGTGACTAGACTGCTTACTTTTACAAAAAAGGTCAACTTAAGTATTTTGATCATTTTTATCCTGCGTTACTAACCTCATGCACATTCAGTGTAAAAGTCAATTTCCACTTTTGTAGGTATTACTACATCCAAATTGCCTCTCTTTCTACTTCTAGTTCTAGTTCTAGTTTAAAGTTATATTTAATACTTCATTTCTAGTTTAAAATGTATATTTTGTATTCTATTTATATATTGTTTATTCCATGTGCCCTTTGTTCCTTATTTCTTGTTGCACTGTGAAAACTGGAGCCCTGTCGTCTCGTCTCTCTGTATATCTGTACAGTATATAGCAGAGATGACAATAAAGTTTACTTTGATTTTTAGTTTTAGAATATTTGTGTCAAAAGAAAAAAAAATACTTTCTATTATTTTCTTTCCAGTCATCAGTTATGTTTCACTTAATACTGAATATGAAACCTAAATATTACTACAAATAAGCAACTGAAAGCAAACAAAAGCACAGGTTAGCCTGAGGCCAACCAAATGCCAAAATGGAATTTGTTCTCTTATGATTACGAATTCCATTGTTGATTTCCTGAGAACACTGTGTAAGTTAAAAAAGACTGTGAAGTGTACATGCAAAACTGCAGGGCTTACAAAAATACAATACCACTATAATTGCTAAAATAACAAGGTGAAATATTTGGAGAACAGGTTGAGTGGGTTATCAGTAAAGGTTATTTCAGAATGTTCGGGTGAAAGGAGATCGTAGTAACGTTCGATTTGTGGAGGCAGACCTCGGGTCTGGAGTAACATGTATGTGAATATAGACAATTCAGTCTCAAATATCAAGTCTCCAGCACACCATATCCGTACTGGGATTATGTCTAAAAGGATTCTGCATAGCCCTACACAGCCCTACATTTAACTATGTTGTACTGATATAATTTTTTGTAGCGACAATATATGTAATTGTCACTCATATAATAAAAACTGTTTATTGAGGCTTCACCTCATACCATAATTGCCTCTGGAAAAATAACATTTTGGAAATCTATGCTGAAAAACGCTGAAGGTGTTGAATGGCTGTTGGGACTGTTCTAACAAATTAATATTTTATACTTTATTTTATGTTAGAGTGTCTTGCTGTCTCTTTTACTCTTTATGGAGTTGTATGGTCGTAACAAAAGCAATTTACCTTGGGAAAAATAAAGTTTTACCGTTTCTTTTGATTTTATTTTAACAAATTAATCAACATACAAAAAATGACATTTACATAGGTTTAACAATGTCTACTATTCTATGCTAAATTCTCTTGGAACCGAAAAAAAATACCACTAGAAACATATATGATGGTTTCTGTCCAGTTCTTGTGGATTTTCATTACATCCTGTTCTGATCGCACGTAGAGTTTCCATCCGAATTTTCAATTCCAAAGGTTTTTTTTATATGATAGTTAACATTACCTAGTTTTCCACCAGGATTGAATGGTTTCCATTAAAATTCATTTTACCCATGTTACCCAAAAAGGTCACTCTTTTGTTTTTGTTTTTTTCAATGGAAACTGGCATAGTGATTCCTGTAAGATATTATTTCAGTCTGTATTCCATTAGGTATTTTTCAATCCAAAGGCATTACACCATTTGTCAGTATGTGACTGTTTCTGCTGTCCCACAATGCTTATGTCTTTTAATGTCTTCTTTAAGTTTCTTAATGTCTCAAGTAAAATTTCCATCAAGGTAACATGGTTTCTATTAAGATTAAATTATATTAAATAACAGTGCCCCGTATGGGGTTTGGTCTGATGAGTTGCATTTACTATACTCTCAGTCTGCTTTCCAGGTAATTTTCAGTCAGACTGCATTACAGAATTTGCGTTATGTTGCTAAAGATAAACCAGTGCACGTCTTACACCACATGACAAATAAGTGAGACATGCAAAGCTTAAGCAAACATTAAACATGTTTATTCAATATTTCTCTCTTACATAGCTATAATGAGGAAATCGGATGAAAGCAGTTATGATAAAATCATATGTTAAACTCAACAAACCACAGCGGCAGAACACTCCTCAAGACCAAACTCACTGTTTTATTGGCTTGCAGAGATTTTATTATGCAGAGGCATTCTATGACTTATACTGTAAAGAAAAATAAGGTGGGTGCCAGGTGGAAACATTCTATTTGGTATCCATCTGAACACAGAGTAAAGTTATTTGATAACAAATAATGCATTTTTTGAATTTACATCGCGAATAATGTAACTAATTTTACGCAATTTCTTCAGCTTTGCGCACGGAATTACTCAAATAAATTCGCATACAGAAAAATGAATATAATGTTCGGTAAGTTCAAAGTCATGTGATTCGGATGGTATGGGTGTGGTGTAATATAAATTATTAAAACTAAAACAAATTAATAAACAACGCAAAATGCCTGCGTCTCAGCGAGTTTTAATAGTGATACTCTCAGAGTTGTGGTCTCAACTGGTATCAAAATAAAAACCCGAGTCCTCTTAACCCAATACCGTGACAAGAGTACAGTGCGATTCCAAAACACGACAGAGACCTTCAAAAACTGGTCTCCAGGCCGATCTCGAGTACTACAGCACTAGTCAGTAGACGTTACCGATCTGACGTTCTGAAAATATTCTATAATAAAACTGAACTTCTTGTGACGTCATACTGTGTCTCTCTGTTGCGAACCTGGATGTGGAAACCTCCGCGCACCTTCTCCCTCCTCCATCTGTTTTCCCTCAGGGATGGTAGAAGGACAAAATCCCCAAACCATTTTGTTCTTTGCGCAGACCTCAGAGTAATTCAGTTTTCTGCAACTGCCTTCCGTCCGAATTCGAAAATGGCTTTAAATACGCGTGGTTATATTTTATCATGTAGATTTTTTTTATAACTCTTATAACCATGGGGTTTGTTCGTGTGGAATGTGCGCATGAGTTTTTGGGAGGATCTAGTGAATAACGGGACAAAGATGCGCTCTGGGACTGCGGTCATGCTGATACTGTTGATAAATGGGACCGTGTGTTTGGTAAAGTACTGCACCTGCTCCTTTAAACATTTTCAACAATATTAACTATAATGTTGCTGATCAGATTTCACTCTTGAATAATGCAACGAGTCAAAATGGTCTTTGGAATTGCGATGAAAAGCACGTTTGATTTCCTAAATAAAGCCTTACAATTATTACTTTTCTCACAACCATTTTTGACTGGTACCACAAAGTCTTAAATCTCCACCATAGACCATAAAATATATCTTGTATAATATATCAAAACACTTATAGTTTATGAGGGATGCTTGTGTTCATTGACATTAGAAAAATATCATGACTCAAAAATAGACAAATAAACATAATATAATATGTAATATAAAATTACAGTCCATGTAATCCAATATTCATTCATATAAATTCTATACCATTGAATTTTTGGGGGGTGATGGATGTGTACATTGATATAAGGAAATGTTTTAGTTGTGCATGGACTAATATAAAAATGAGTTATGTATATTTTCTTTAAAAGCCCACAGTTTTCCCAATCCTAGCGTTTGTTCTTGGAACGTTAATTATTAATGGCACACAGATCTGGGTTAAGCGTAATTAAACCATGAGCTTGTGTCATTAGTTAAAGGGCATGGTTCCAGTATATTTACCCTTTCTTAGTTATTTATTAGAACCCAGTCAACAGTCAGACCTCTTTATTTGTTTTTACTGTTATAGGATTAACTGTTTACAATTTACATGCTAAAAATATTATATATTTTTTTCTGGAATTGCCTGTCTAGTAAGGAAAGTATATTTAAGATTTCCATTTAATAGGGATTTTCAAAAAATCAATTATAGAATTAATTAATTTTTATCCAATGTTAACTCCTTTGGCCTCTCTATTTCTTTATCTTTGTCTAGTCAGTCACAAAAACATCCAGGACAACTCTTCTGGTCTGCCAAGGTCTAAAAGATCTGGTAGACTGCTTCTGGAACTTGTTAGCCCTTTCCAAAAACTTCTGGACCAACGTCAATGCTGGAGGTCTCACCACCAAAATATCCAAGGCGACTCATCTCATGTGCAGCCTGGGCTGGATGACATTACCCTTCAGGATGGTGTTTCTAGTTTGCCAAGATATAAACAATCTGTCAGTTTGTTCATGCAATTCTATAGCCCTTTCCGGAAAGTTCTGGACCAGCATCAGCACCAGAAGTCACAATCTGCATCATCCCTTCCCCAATCATCTTATACTACCAAACCTGAAAAGTTATTCAGTTGGGGCAAGTTCTACGCCACTGTCAAGACATTGAAGCTCAACCTGCTGGTTTGCCGGGAAGATGGTTAACCACAGCAATGGTACCTTCAGCGTCTATTTCCACCACAATGCCACCGGTGAGGGTAATGTTTCAGTGAGCCTGGTTCCTCCGATGAAGACGGTGGAGTTTGACTTGCGGCATCAGAACGTGGTATACTCCAAAGACTCTAAGATCTTCACCTGCCGGGCCGATGCTGAGAAGTCGGAACAAAGCCGGCGCACCTGGTCATGCAACTATGACCCCTCCAAAAGCTGCTACCACGAACAGACCCAGACCTATGCCTCCTGGATCTGCTCTGGACTGCTGAAGGTCGTTTGTGTGTATATTTCTTTCTACAGCACAGACTACAGGCTGGTCCAAAAGGTCTGCCTGGATTACAACTACAACAGTGCATTACCCTACCTTCCCACGGAGTGAAGAACTAGGCAGAGGTGACAAATGCAGATGATGAGAAAGAAATTTAACGACACAAGACTATGAGAAACTATGAGAAATTACATTTTATGCTAAATTTATTTAATCTAGGTTTTAATCACTCACTTTATTCCAGATTTATGCTCCAAAAGTAGATAATCTAATAGCTAATCTTTGAAGGGACAAGTAAGAAAAAAATACAGGAAGGCATGGCATGCTCACGAGAAAGTATTGTGTGCTCACAAGAAAGTAACACATGCTCACAAGGAAGTAGTCAGTCAGTCATTATTTAAACTGCTTAATCTCTATCAGGGTCACGGGGACCAGACCCTATCCCAGGACTACAGGTGCGAAAGCAAGGACCAATCCTGAGCCAACACACTGCAGGTTGCACACACACACAATCACACTTACAGTGACACCTTTAAGGGCCCATTTAAATTCGCCAATCGACTTACAGTATAGTGCATGCTTTTGGACTGTGGGAGGAAACCGTAGCGCCCGGAGAAAACCCTTGTGAACACGTGGACAGCATGCAAACTTCACACAGAAAGGCCCTATGGCTGACCCTGAGGTCAAACCCAGAACCTCTCTGTGAAAAGGCAGTGCTAACCACTGCAACACCATATTACCCCGAGGAACTAGTGTTCAGGAAAAATGTATTGTATTCTCATGAGAAAGTATAGCTTGTTCACAAGAAAGTGCACAACGTGCACAATGAAGTATTGCATGGTAGTCAGAAAGTTTTAAGTGTTTAGAAGAAAATATTGCATGCTAATGAGAAAGAATCACATGATCATAAGGAGGTATGGCGTGTTCACAAGAAACTATAGCATGATGACCAAAAAAGTATGGAGTACTTAAGAGAAAGTATCACATGCTCAAGAGATGTTTTTGTGTGTTCATATATCTTGCCAAATTTTCTCCTGAGCATTAAGTTACTGTCTTGTGAGCATGCTACAGTTCCTTTGAGCATGCCACACTTTCACTGAGTATACAATACTTTCTTGTGAAAATGCAATCTTAACACAAATTACCTGCATTTCCCAACAACTCCAAAATAAAATATTTGGAAGTGTGGAAGTATGAAGGTCACTCAAGAAACTGGAGCAAATCTATTTAAGAAACATTGCAAACAACAGAACACAACTCACTGACTTTTCCAGAGGAATTTGCATTTGCAAATCCATTTATGAGCTAAAACCTTGCTGCTAACCGTGTTCAATACCGCTCTGCTGATGAAGAAGTTTATCGCGGCGCATCGAGTGCTTAACCCTTTCTTAGACATTAGCGAGTGTCTCCTTTTTCACAATCAAACCAAGCCTAGGAATTCCATCATTGATGAGTGATTGGAATGAAAATTAATGATGCTGACAAAAGATATGATGCCAATAGTTGCTCATGCAGTAGAACAAGAATGAGATCACAAGGTTCATACAGGGAGTGTTAAGAATAGAGTGATGTAAGATCATGCTGGAAAAATGTTTTTATATTCAGCATGAGACCTTTAAAAAAATAAAACAAATGACACGTATATTGCAAAATGACATTAAATTCAGCATATTCCATAGAAAACTAGCAGCTTAATAGTATATAAACTTACATCAATATTTTATGCATTTTATGTATTAATTACCCTTAATTTGTATTAGCTGTACCTTGTTTTGCAATTTATGTACAACCCCAAATCAGAAAAAGTTCGGACGGTAAGGAAAACGCAAATAAAAAAAGAAAGTAGTGATTTCTAAATTTACTTTGACTTGTATTTTATTGCAGACAATATGAACACAAAATATTTCATGTTTTGTCTGGTCAACTTCATTTCATTTGTAAATATACATGCTTTCCTGTCATTCAGACCTGCAACACATTCCAAAAAAGGTTGGGACAGGAGCAATTTAGGGCTAGTAATGAGGTAAATTGGTTAAATAATGATGTGATTTCAAACAGGTGATGTCAACGGGTGATTGTAATTATGACTGAGTAATTCGACACCAGCATACAGACCCCTTATCGCCAGAACAAAGCCCACTGTTAAGACCATCAGAGTCTGGCCCGAAGGAGCTATGACCAGACTACAGGACTGTTTTGAAGACACAGACTGGGATTTATTCAGGTCAGAATCTGCACTGGACAACCACACTGACCTGAACAATTATGCATCCTCTGTTGTCTCCTATATAAACTTCTGCATGGACACTGTCACTACCTTCAAGAACATCCACACTTTCCCCAACCACAAACCATGGATGAACAGGGATGTCCAAAACCTCCTTCAAGAACATCCACACTTTCTCCAACCACAAACCATGGATGAACAGGGATGTCCAAAACCTCCTGCAGTCACATGATGAGGCTTTTCTCTCTGGTGATCTACCTCCGGAGAGGCCTACCCAACTGCCAGGTCCAACCTGAATAGGGGCATCAAGAAGGCAAAATGCTCCTACAGAGAAAAAATAGAGGAGCACTTCAACGATTGCGACCTCAGACGCATGTGGCAGGGTATTAAGTCCATCACTGATTATAGAAGCAGCAATACCTGCCCTATCAGCACAGCTAATCCACTCCTACCTGATGATCTGAACCATTTCTTTGCTCGGTTCAACAACTACACCTTCCCCCACCACACCAAGCTGACCCTGCAGGAGGCCCCACAAAACACCCTGGTGCTCAACCCTCATGAGGTGAGAAGAGCCCTCAGCAACATTAATCCCAGCAAGGCTGCAGGACCTGATGGCATTCCTGTGCTAAAACACTGCACAGGCCAACTGACTGCAGTCTTCACCAGCCTTTTTAACATCTCCCTGAAACAAGCCACTGTTCCCACCTGTCTCAAGTCGGCCACTATCATCCCCATTCCAAAGCAGGCAGCAGTCAAGTCATTAAATGACTACTGCCCAGTGGCCCTGACCCCCATCATTATGAAGTGCTTTGAAGGGCTGGTCTTAGCACACATCAAAAACAACATCCCTCTTACTCTGGACCAACACCAGTTCGCCTACAGGTCGAACAGGTCAACTGAGGATGCCATTTCACTGGCCCTTCACACCACCCTGTCACACCTAGAACAGCGAAACAACTATGTGAGGATACTGTTCATTGACTACAGCTCTGCCTTTAACACCATTCCTCCTACCAAGTTGGTCATCAAACTGAATAACCTTGGACTAAACACACAACTGTGTAACTGGGTGTTAGACTTTCTCACGGACAGACCACAGATGGTACGCCTGGGTTACCGTACCTCCACCTCGATCACCCTTACCACTGGAGTACCCCAGGTCTGTGTTCTCAGTCCCCTCCTCTATTCCCTCTTCACAAATGACTGCAAACCCACGCATGATTCAAATATCATCATTAAGTTTGCAGATGACACAACCGTGATAGGCCTGATCTCAAACAATGAGTCAGCCTACAGGGAAGAGGTTGAGAACCTGGAATGCTGGAGCAGAGACAACAACCTTGCCCTGAACTCCAAAAAAAAACAAGGAACTGATCCTGGACTTTAGGAGGCAGAAGAAGAACAACTGCCACCTTCCCATTAGCATCGGTGGTGAGCAGGTAGACACGGTCCAGAGCTTCAGATTTCTTGGTGTTCACATTATCCAAGACCTGTCTTGGACCATCAACACATCAATGATGGCCAAAAAAGGACTCCAAAGGCTCCACTTCCTGCAGAGCCTGAGGAAAGCACAACTCCCGCAGCAGCTGCTGGTGAACTTCTATAGGTGTACAGTAGAGTCGGTAATCACATATTGCATCAATGTGTGGTACTCTGGCTGCACCTTGGAGAACAGGAAGACCCTGCAGCGCATCATCAGAACTGCCCAGCAGATCATTGGCACCCAGCTTCCATCTCTGGAAGAGATTCACCACACTCGGTGCAACCGCAGGGCTGAGAAAATAACAAAGGACCCAACCCATCCTGGCTACAAATTCTTCTCCCTGCTGCCATCCGGTAGGCGATACAGATCTCTGTGTGCCTGCACTACCCGTTGAGGAACAGCTTCTATCCCATTGCCATAACACTGTTGAACTCCCAACATAGATTCAACATCACACCAACAACTACACTGGACTGAACTGTTCATCAACATTCACTCACTCACTCACTCACTGCTTGTGAAATAGATATATATAGTATGCAGTGTTTCATCTCACCCTGAATACTACCTCCTGTGCAAACTACGCAATCTTATTAATACTGTACACGTGCAGTATATATTTATTTATAGTCTGGTGCAATATTTTACTTGGCATCTTACTTCCTGTGCAATCTACTGTGTGTATATAACTTTTGTTGCATCCCACATTCATTCCCTGGTGCAATGTATTTAAGACCTGTATTTTTAAATGTTATATTTTTATATTCTAAATCTTTGCTATGTGCATCTGCGGGCTAGCCCCAAACGTCATCTCATTGTACTGGTACAATGACAATAAAGCATCCATCCATTTATCTATCCATCTTTTCCAGAGACGCCCATGCATATTTCAACAAGACAATGCAAAACCACATTCTGCACACATTACAAAGTCCTGGCTGCGGAGGAAGAGGGTATGGGTAGTTGACTGGCCTGCCTGCAGTCCCGGCCTGTCTCCAATAGAGAATGTGTGGCGCATTTTAAAGCACAAAAACGCGACAACGAAGACCCCGTACTGTTGCCCACCTTAAGACTTGTTTGCAGGAAGAATGGGACAAAATTACACCTGAAACACTTAATCACTTGGTGTCTTCAGTCCCTAAAAGTCTTAAGTGTTGTGAAAAGGAATGGCAACATTACAAAGTGGTAAATGCTTTACTGTTCCAACTTTTTTTTTAATGTGTTGCAAGAACCAAAATTGGAATACGTGTTTATTTTGAAAAAACAATAAAATTCATGAGGAACACATTAAATAATGTGCTGTTGTATTGTTTTCAATGTAATACAGGTCAAAGATAATTTAACAAAGTGCTGTTTTCAGTTTGATTTTAATTTAACATACCGTCCCAAGTTTTTCTGATTTGCGGTTGTACTATATGTAATTAGATTCACATTAGTCTTGTCAGTGTCTTGATTCCAAATGCTCACACAGCGCTCATCTGGAATGAAGTTTGTCAGGATGTTCACAGCACTCATTTCCCAGATTAGTCTTTTGCCTATTGTTAAACACACACACACACACACACGCTTGCTTCTTTCACTTTTTGTCCCCTAAAATCACTTTTATCTGTTTTTTGGGGTTTTGTGGGGACATTTGAGAGGTCCCCATGAGGAGAAATGACTTTATAGAAAATGTGCTTGTTTTATTTGAGAAACTAAAAGAGATAAAAGATGTGCATTTGGTTACTGAGGATAAGGTTAGGGTTAGGATTAGGTCTAGGTGTAAAATTCTATACATCTAGTTATTATGGGAGCCTATGGAAAGACCTCACAAAGATAGTAATACAGAGACTGTGTGTGTGTGTGCGTGTGTGTGTGCGTACATCAAGAAAAATTTTGGGGACAAATTTTAGACTCTTTACCTGCACTTTGGTGGTGTACCTATCTTTGGGGGGTGATAAATGGCATCTTCATTTGTTATTTGCCAAAATATTTTTGTATTAATTCTAATTTGTTTCCTCCTTAACTCTTTTCTGCACACTGCAATCATGCCATTTCACCAGGAAATGACGGATTGTTCTTCTTTCCCCCTTAACTCCACAGTTTTTGTCTCAGAGAGACTGTTCATGGCTTAAAACATTATGTTCATTGATGTGGAGGGTTCTACCATTTTTTGTGGACAACCCAACAGCATCCCCCTTTATGTCCTTTCTTTCAGATAAGGCCAAAAAGTGAGGTCAGAATTGTCCCCAAAAATAATAGGATTTTTAAATCCTTTTTTAAAGCTTTATTTGACAGAGACAGAAGACAGAAGATGACAGAAATGGTTTCCTGGAACTGGTTGAAGCTGTAGCCATGTGACAAGCCGGAATCTCAGCACAACCGGCCTAGCGAGTTGCTAAAATAGGACTCGAATAATAGTCATAGTATCAATATTGAGCCAACATCAACTCCCAACTGGATATTGCAATTTTGGTTGTTCACTTTCTTACAAATCTTGAGAAATCACAAAAAGCTAATGTTTTACATAAACAGGCATGCAATATAATGTGCATAAGAGTGTTCTTCAGTGTATGTGGATGCTGTTGGTAGTATAGCGGTTAGAGAGTCAATCTGAGGGTCTCCGGTTCAAGTCCCGGACCAATAAAGGTACCACTGAGGTACCCCTAGCACTGCTCCCTTGGTGTAGCCAAAAAGATGGCCACTGCTCCTTCATGGATGGGTCAAAGGCAGAGGTCACGTTTGGTTGTGTTGCACTGTGTGCTGTGCTATGCTTTACACAATGACAAATAGTCGTTGTGAAAAAGGTGTAAGTGGGCTTTAAGAATGAATTTCTCCTTCAGGACTTAAAAGCATAAAACAGAACATTGTATGAAACCTTTGTGAGAACTGCATACACAGTTTTTAAGAAAAAAAATCTTCTAAAGAATGTTTGTGTTAATTCTACGGAAGCGTATTGCTGCCACACCATAATAATAAAAAAATATACGGCTATCACATTATAACGTGAAAACATCACGTTAAAACCTGAAAATTATCACGTTAAAACATTAAATATCACGTTAGAACGTAAAAAATAACACTTTAGAACGTGTAAAATATCACGTTACAACATGAAAATTATCATGTTAGAACATGATAATTAACATATATAGAGGAAGAGAGAGTGATATTTAAGACATTCTAACGTAATGTTTAAACGTTATAACATGATAGCCATATAATGTTTTTTTATTATGGTGCGGCAGCAATACGCTTCCGTATAATTCTCAGCCTGCATACCGTATAAAGATTTACAAAAGTACTGAAAGTGTTGATAGACGTGCATCCAAAATAGTTCCCCTAGCTCAACCCAGATCTTGTTATGAGAAACAGCAAAATAGTCATAATGCCACTGCATCCACACCCTTTCTGTGCAAGCATGGCTTCTTTTCTAAGACACGTCATCTTTTCATCCTCTCATCTTATTCTTTCTCTTTAGCAGAAAACAAATTTATGAGGCTTTAATGTTCCTGCTTACCTGCCTAACCGGTCCAGCTGCAATTCAGAACTACACTGCTGTAGTGACAAATGAATTGCAAGCAATGTTCAGTATTTTTACATGTGTATAGTATATGATATTTAGATTACAATACTGTAATTCTAAAGCACAGCAAGTCACTGTAATTTCTGGATATTTTTACTGTCATGACCCCCCTGGACTTTGGCCATAACAGGCCTCCAGTGACTTTGCTTTGTTTCATCTGGTTCTTGTTTGTTTCAGTCCAGCCCCCTGTTTCTATTGGTTCTCCCTTCATTGGTTAACCTAATTTTCTGATTGGTTTTCCCTTGTCTGATTAATCCTGTTCATTGTTTCTCTTCCCCTTTCTAAGCTCTGTTTTCCCAGTGTCTCCTGTTGTTCTACGCTCACACTACCCTCCCCATGTTGGCGTGCTGTTCGTGTTTTTCAAGTTCCAGTCTCCAGAAGAAGAGTTCTCTTTTGTTTGTGGCCCTCGTGCCATTTTTGTTTGAAGTTGTGTGAATAAAATGGCTTGCATCTTTACCTTGCCTTTTGGCATGAAGACCCACACCGTGACATTTACCTTATTGTGGGGTGTTGACTATTCCATTTTTTCCTGAAGCAATATTTCACATATTATGTACTCAGCTGAAAAGAAAAGACATTTTAATAAACATTTTGGAATGCAGTTTAAAATGCAATTATATTTCACCTACTTTTAGCTATGTTTAGCTACACTGTATTTATCAAACACATGTCACTGTAAATGTATTTCATATTTACAGTAATATTGCAACTCAAAACAATAATTCATGCAATTTCAACTAACTTTTATGAGCCTTTCATGGCTCTGCTTGGGAGCAATACACCTAAAAGGAACTTTACACCCCAGGATGACTGAATTTGCAAATGAATATGTTCATCTGCGATATCACAAAGTCTGCTACAATACAATTTTCATTTGACTCAATTTAGGAGTCAAGAATTGATTTAAGATAATATTGTTCTAAGCGTAGAAAGGTAAAGGTATTTTCAGTAAGTTCAAGAGAGGAGGTGCTCAGATAAGAGGCCCTTGAAAACGGAGAAGGATGCACATGTTCTGGTGGCCCTGGGCAGCATATTCCATCAGTGGGCAACCACAAAGGAGAACAGTCTGGACCTGGTGTCCTTTGTGCATAGGGTTGGCAACAAAAAGCAACAAAAATATCATTTGACATTTGTATTCCTGAGCTTTAAGGGACATTTAAATGAAAGGTAATCTCCTCATGTAATTAAAAACAGACCTCCTGAAATGCTATTACAATGTACTGTACATGATTTTTCTTTCATTGTTATGGACTTGTTGATCATTTAATCAATGTATTGCACACATTACACTGTAATATAAGTGTATATTTAGAGCATTTACATGTACAGCAATTGGTTACAGAGAGAGACATGGGGGATTGGTAGCTTTGAAACAAAGCGCTCTCATTTCCGTCCATTAAAAAAGGTCAGTGTTGTGTACTGGTGTACTTTAGTACGGTTTCGTGGAGGCGTTAATAACGCAGCCGACGCAGACATTCTTAAGCACTGTTCTGTTTTATATACAATTCCTGCCTTTACGTTCCGTTAAATACAGCGTTAAGGGGGTTTTCATAGTCCTCTGCTGCCATCTGTTGGCGGAAGTTGATAGTGTTTCAGATTGAGGAATTGACTGACGTCACCTCAGGAGGTTATTTTTTGTTGGAAACAAGTAGCGAAACACGGTGCTTGCTACTCCTTTTGTTAATACCACTGTTGTTTCTTCCTTGCCTCAAGTTAGTCTTTGAAGGCACCGTCGGTATGTTGCACTTAAAAAGGTTATAAATGTTAGAATAACTTTAATTCATTTAAGGATTTTCTCTGTTTATTTACGTTGGAGTGATAGCGAAGTTAACCCTGCCTCTAAGCTATTTTTTGTAGCACTCTGTTAAATTATATTCTGAATGGAATTGTATTTTCATTTCCTAGTTTTATCTACTTCATCACCATAAAAGGAGAACTGAAACTTCTTGTCCGTGTGGTCTATGGAGAAAGGTTATCTGGCTGTCAACCCTGGCAAGGCGTTAGGGCAGAGGGCAGCACACCTTTTATTCGGTTGCCTCATTTTTACAATGCTTCTATCTAGAACAGAGTCAGTGCCATCTACTGGTTAGGCATAAAAGTACCAAAGGTCCATACATAACAGTCAGGACGGACAAATTCAGAAGGATTTCTGGGCGTGAACGATTCAAATCCTAAATCCCCCCGTTTTGTAAGAAAACGAGAGAGGCTCTGGGCTTATTGTGAGAGATATGTAGCGATATAGGTGAGCGTCAAAAGAATTTAAAAATCAATAGCTCATAACTCTCTGAAAGTGAGTGGTATTTCAAGAACGAGAGCCAAATTATCAGGCCGCCCATTGCAGGGTGGAGTTTCTCGACCCCCTCTAAGAAAGAAAGTAAAAATGGCTGAGATATTTTTCAAGATAAGAATTTTGGTTTTGACATTTCTCTATAAGGCTTCTATAATGTTTAATTAAAATACAGCAATATGTAGCAAGTCCTTTTCTAACTTTTTTTAAAGCTACATTTTAATTTTATAGAAGACAAACCATTTTTACTATGTAGTTTATAAAACACTTTGACAAATGATGGACTTAAAGTTTAAAAAGTTGTTTAAACTTCATATTGTAACAGGACTAAACATTAGGTATGAACATTGTGTAGCAGAAGTGTAAGTAAATTTAAGTGATTTATCATTGTGAACACAGTGTAGTGCAACCAAATGTGACCATCTGCAAAGGAGCAGTGGCAGCTTTTAGGCAATGCCCAGGAAGCAGTGCTTGCTCATGAGTACGTCAGACGACCAGACGGGAGAGATTAAAGAAAGTGTTCTTTAAGAGAAGTCACGTCTGATGTAACATGATTGGTTTGCATCAGTCGGTGCATTTTACACTCAGTAGATGGTAGATGATGCTGGTGAATACCATGAAGAGCAATCTGATGTTCTCATTAACAGATGCTTTCTATTTGTATTGTCACGGTGGCGGTCGGCATGACACGAGGCGAGGTAACTTGGTTGCAAGCCATTTAATTTGAAGACTCAAACATAAGCCGACACGAGGGCCACAAACAAAACCAACCACTTCTTACTCGGAAACCCACATAGCACGCCGGGACGGGAAGGGTAGCGTGAGGGTGGACCGACAACAGGGAGAAGCTAAACTTTTATCAGAAAACAGAAACAAGGGGCTGGATCAATTAAACAAAGGGGAACCAATCAAAAAGCAATCAGAAACAATCAGGATAAATCAATGAAGGGAGAACCAATCGAAACAGGGGGCTGGACCGAAACAAACAAGAACCAGGTGAGGGAATTAATACACAAGGATCAACCAATGGGACACAAAGGGTAGGTGGGAAAACGGACTTGACAGACAGCGAGCACGAGACCAACCTGAACACATTAAACTAAACAATGGCGGCATCTGCTGGCCGCTCAGCACAGTCACAGGAGGCTGGTATGGCCAAAGTCCAGGGGGGCCATGACAACTGTAGTACAAACACATTATCTCCTTGTTGCAATCAACTGATCATGTCCGTTCTGTTTAAGTTCACTTTTAATTATATGACACGATCATTATGATTGTCATCTAGTTATATTAAAGTGGCAACTAGGAGAATAATAACTATAATATTTTTAATGTGTAGTTAAGCATTTTGATAAGCACATTATGTATTTTCAGAAAATTCTTGCAGCCAGTTTTTGTGTTTGTGTGTGTGTGTGTGTGTGTCCCCTCACTGAAATGAAGGGAATGATTTCTTTCTCGTTTCTTCCACTTGTTTCTTTTATGCAGGTAAAACTTCTAAAACTTGTTAGAATATAAAAATATAAAAATTATTGAATATAAAAAATTCAATAACTAAAACACAGAAGACACAGTATTGAAATGTGCTTTTTGTGTTAGGATTTTTGGTTTTAATTTGTAAAAATAAGTAAATAAATAAATAAATGATGGAGTGGTTAGAAAGAACAAAAATATTATGATAGCTAAAGAAGTTGGCAAATAGCAGAATAAGGTCAGACCAAAATACACAACAAGGACAGAAAAAGAGACAAAAAGAGGCAGTTTTATTGCAGTTTAGAGTGAGGAACATCATTGTCTCCTTCGACACGACAGGAAACTTTGAGTACAAATTAAAAACAGTTAGAACATATTATAATTAATAAAGGCTAAGAATTACGAATCTGAAGCCTTCATGGGCCCTTTAAAACATTTTAGAGGAGAAAATAATTCAAGGTCGTAACCTTCAGAGGAGGGCAGTAACAGTTTCACATCCGGTTTGGATTAATCACGTTGAAGACACAAAGATGGTTGGGCGGAGAGACAAAACTGGTGTCGGACTAACATTGGAACTGGACATTGGCAGTAATGTAGCTGACCCGGTTAGGTTTGTGTACCTTGCGTTCAAAAATTGAAAAAACACATTTTTAAAACGAGAAAAAAATAGATTTCAAGACCAAATTCATGTTTCTCGCTTTAAAACAAAAAATTGACAATTAATTTGATTTCAATTCATTTTCTGAACAGCTTAATCCATATCGGGATCGCGGGGACCCGAGCCCATCCCCGGACTACGAGCCCGATACGGGGACCAACCCTTGGCGGCCGCCAACACCCCGCAGGGCACACACTCTCAGCCACACACTACGGACCCAATTTAGATTAACGAATTAACCTATAGTGCATGCTCATGGACTATGGGAGGAAACAGGAGCACCCGGTTACCATGAATTGGGTTTCCAATGCAAAAAGAAAACATATTTCAATACCCAATTTGAATTTATGATTCAAAAACAAAACAAAAAAAGTAACTGATTTCAAGACCCAGCTTAGTTTTCTGATTCCAAAACAATTGCAATAACGCATACCTGATTTGGCATTTCGTTTCTAAAAGTAAACATGGAAAATGGATTTTAAGATTAAAAAATATTTAAAGAAAAAACAAATCGGAAAACATTTCAGGGACCAATTTGGTTTTCAATTCTAAAGCACAAATTACAAAATGGATTTTGTAAAACTGTTTTATTGCCCACTCAAAGAAAATTAATGTCAAAGCATTTTGTGGGGAAAACAGAATCATACATAGAACTATAAGAGAACTATTTTTATTTCCAACTTTCCGTTTTTATTTTTTTAATTTACCCTGAAAACAATGTTAAGCAAGCAGAATGAGGAGGTACTCAAACATATTCCCTTTTTAAAAGCATTCTCCAGGATACATTTATGGGTCCTTTTTATTATTTGTAGAATTTAACATAGCAATTTATATTAATTGCTATGATAAATATATATATTTTTTAATATAGTGATTTATATTATGTCAAATACTATTGAAGAGAAAACAACCAAATTATGTTCGGGCGGAAAAAAGGCAAAGAAATTTCTATATTTTCCTACCATTTTTCGTTTCGTTTCGATTTTATTTTTGGGAGTTGGGAATCTGATGAACGCAAGGTAATGCATGACTGTAATGCATGTTTTCTGCCGATTTCTTTAAAGGGAAATTAGCCGGTAAGTGACGAGACCGAGTTCTTGGCACATAGCTTAAGTCGGTCGGTGCATAGTCCACAGTGCAGCGTCCGGCTAGAATAAGCATGACGTCTGACCAAAAAAGCAAAGACACTTAGAGACACAGGGAGAATAAAAAATAACGAACAACGGCCGCGACCGCCGTTCTCAACAGTCAAACTCAACAGTGTGGTGTGTTGCATCCAGCCAGATCATTAAAAGCGGGAACGTTTTCGGATGAAAGAGCAAAGACGACGAAGAAGGGAAATGCAATTTGCGTGCGGAACTGTGAGTCCAAAAAGCATTACCCATAACTTTGTCAAAAGACTATCATTGTATTCAGTGATAAATCTGTCACAAATTTGATATTGTATTATATTGTTCACCGTACCTTAAAGGTGTAGCTATGATATCTTGAGAAATATCAAAATTATTAAAATATTGCCAATAAAGCATCACTGAAAACGCCAGCTGAGCAATGGTGTTGATCAGGTGCCCGAGTCCGTGCGAAAAGACCTTCTCCTGAATATACTTCTTCTTCGCACTTTTTGTTTATTTTATTCCTTCCTGTTTTTGTCATAGAGACACTGTTCATGGATTAAAAATTCCACCTCATTAAGAAGACATTCACTGCTGTATTTCCTGTCAATTGTCCAACTGCAACCTTCTTTATCCCGTTCTTTTTCAGGTCACAAAAGTTGCCATTCTCTATTTTGATCACAAGGGTGCATCACTGTTAAAGCTGTCATTCCCTAATTCGGCCACAAAGGGAGTGAATTGATTAAGATTAGGTCAACTATCATCAGCAGAAACATCTAAGCAGCCTTTATCATTTCTCTTTTTTACCATTTCCACCCTCTTATCCCTTTCTACTATTTGGTGCACATAATTCTTACATTTTCTGTGAGAAACTCTTTCCATAGTTCTTGTTCTAAGGAGACTGTTCGTGGCTTAACATATTCATACCTCCACTATAATTAGCAGAAACATTTAGAACTAGCATTTATCATTTTCAAATTCTTCACACTTTTTCCCTTTCTTTTTTGGCACCCAGCAATCACATAATTTCTTCACAAATTGCTGGCCTAGGATAAGAATATCATTGTTTGTGGCAACTGTGTCATCACAAGATATTATAGCTCCACATTTAAGGTATTGCTTTGTTGCAACTTGAAATCAGAATTCAACAGTGAAAGAACTGTTGATGGTTGCTCGAGTTATGGTCCCCTTTGTGACTCACAGTGGAAGTATTTGGCCAGAGTCTTTGGATGCCTTTTGCTGACAAAGTATATTTCTGTATTGTTGTGTGTATGTTGGCGCTCATCACTGTGTGAGTGGAAGTGGTTTTGGCATCCCCTAGCTGGGTGTGAGGGCAGGACTGGGCTCTGCACTAATGTTGACCAGGCACTCGGTGGATCGCAGGCTGGGGAGCGACTTGCAGCTGGGCAGAGAAGCCAGAGAGCCACACAGACCCAACATAGAGGGAGTGTAGTCTTTATCTGAAGAGGATGAGGAAGAGGAAGAAAGAAGAAAGGAAAACATCAAATTTAAGTGGCGAGATTCTGATTAGTGATACGCTTAAGCAAAAAATATCATGGTATGATGAATACAGCTCTAAAACTGGATTCTTCTAGATACATTAAAAATAAAAGTAGTTTCTAAAATAACTAGTTTGTTTTTATTTATCTTTTTTTTAACTGATTTATGGCAACTTTTATGTGTATCTTTATCGCAGAAGCAATATGATCATGACGTGACTTCGTGAAATGACACACGATACAAAGGATAATATTAGTTAAAGAGAGGGTAAAATAAATGACAGTTACTACTTTTACTGGGCTTCCTGACACATTTTCACATTTTTTTTTGTTCAGAATAAGGATCCAAGCACATAGTATCGTTTTCATAGTGATTTTTAGGTGGCTTTTGTGCTTGGGCCCCTCTTATTGCTGCTTGTGGTTATATTTAATATTATTTCTATTATTAAGTTTAATTAATAAATTTTTTGGGTCACATTTTTGAGGAACAGTGCAGAGACATTTCTGGAACATTATCTACCCGCTGGGCACCATGGCTGACCATTCCTCTTCCCCTCGGCTTTCTGGGAGTCGGATTCCAGGCTGATATGTGCTGACAGTGGATCAGGACTGGGGAAACTTCCTCTATAGTGTTTTTAAGTAAAAGGACAAACCAAATGAGTTAACTTGTTAGCTAATTGTTGAGTATAAATTAGTAGAGGCAAGTAGAGTTGCAGTAGACCTGCGGTAGAGTTTGCTGTCCTCCTGGTTGTTGTAGGTATGAAGTGTTGGCCACTGGTTTACGAGGGGGATGGACATGTCCTTGGACAAAGGATGAGACTCTCCAGGAATCAGACTTGTCCTACGATGAAATGTAGATAAAATTTTGTTATTATTTCAACATTTTATTTTGTTTTATGCTGAAGTAATTTTACAAAAAGTACAGTTCAATAGTATTTTAACAATCTTTATTATTTATTTACGCACAGAACTGAAGGGTAGTCTAACAGTAAAATAACAGTAATAAAATAAATGTTGTTTTCTTGTTTCAAGTAAAATAACTTTGCATGTCAAAATCACAAGCATTTTGAAAAAGCCATTTTAGAATAAAGTGCTAATAAAATGTAACGTCTACCGTGAATGTGAGAAAAGCACATTAAATATGACTACCGTATTTGGTTGAATAAGACTGGTTAGAATAAGTGTGCTCTAAATGCAAGAAAAGCTGGATAGATTAAAACAGAAACATCAAAATTAAAGAAAAAATCTGGGTCCTTAAACAGAAATTGCCGATCTCTGCACAAGACCATGCTGAATAAATAGAAATGGTCCAGCATCAGTACCGGGCCTCACAAATGATGATGCTGTACCAACTTTACTCCATCATCAGTTTTACTTTTTCAGCTTCAGCAGTTGTGAGGCCAGGTACTGATAACAGACCAGCAAAAAAAGATGCTGGATGAGTAGAAGTGGTCCAGCATCAATACTTAAAAACACTGGCTTAAGAAATTATGATAATTAAGATGCTGATACTGATGATGCTAATACTAATGATGATAATGATGATGATGATGATGATGATGATGACCAGTTCTACTCTTCCAGTATCAGTGTCTGGCCTCAAAAATGCTGATGTTGAACAGGTAGAACTGGTGCTAGATCAATAGAACTGATGTTGAACAAGTAGTTTTCATGCTGGATGTGTAAAACTGGTCCTGGATCGATACCTGGCCTCACAAATGATGATCCTGGTGATGCTGGTTCAAATTTACTCAACGAGAATCAGTGCCTGGCCTGAATAATGCTGATGATGGACAAGTAGAACTGAAACTGAGAAACTGATGCTGGAAAAGTAGAACTGTTGTTGGACAAGTAGAACTGATGCTGAACGAGAAAAACTAGTCTAGCATCATCATCATTATCACCATCACCATCGTCATCATCATCATCATCACCATTTTCCTTCTGAGTCTGGATGAGTAGAACTGGTAGCTATATTCGTCCAGCATTGGCATCACCTAGTAGAGAGCAAGTAGCTGGACAAGTAGAACTGCTCCAGCATCATCATCATCATCAAGATTACCATCATGAGGCTGGATAACTTCCTCTATAGTGTTTTTAAGATGTTGAACAAGTAGAACTGGTCCAGTATCAACATTAAGTCCACAGCCTTGGATAATATAGCATGTGTGTGTGATTATGCTTGTATTTGTTTGTTTATGTAATTTCTCACAGTTGCTCCTGCAGTTCCAGTATAATTCCCTCCAGCTCTCGTTTTTCCTGGTGACTTTGGAGTTGGAGCTCCTCCAGTCTGGCATTCAATCTTTTATTCTCCGTTTCCAAATTCTTTAGCTGAGACTCCCGCAGGCGCACCAACTCCTCTAGGTAGCCCTAGACGCAAAAACCAGCAAGACGTGAAACAGAAACTTTCAAAGCAACTTTCCCCAACAATCCCATTAAAACGTTTCATCATATTCAATTGGTCAGCCAAACTACAAACCAGGCATGAGTAAACTCTGCTTCTCACCTGATTTATCAATATCTTTTGTTCTATATTACACTGTATTTATTTTGTGGCACAGCAAACAATTTACAACACTGTTTACAACAATTAGCAGCAGGCAAATGTAGCCAAAACATGTGAAGCAATCTTGCCAGAATTATACCCTAAATGTATTGGAAGCGATATGACAGTATCCATAGTGATGACCACCGTCCATTTTGGATATTGCAATGTATAGTTGATACTGTTCTGTGAAACTGCGGAAAAGTCTAAAAAATTGATGCTACAAATTTTCCTGTGGTGTTAACGACAGAACATTGGTGTGTATTTTCCAAAAAATCACAATGCAACAAACAAAGAAACTTTCAGTTGATCAAAAACAGAAAACTGATAGATTTTGTAATGTGTAGGAAATAATTGTGATTAGGGCTATAATTAACAATTATTTTTCTAATCAATTTCATTTTCCCAATTATTCAATTAGTTGGTTGTTTAAAAATAGAACTGCTGAATGCTTCTAATGATTCCAAGTTTGCTTTTCGAGGGCAGAGTCGAGCAGACCTTCTGGGCATTGACAATTTTGAACCGCTGCTCCATCCTTCGGCACTTGTTGCTCCAGTTCTCCTCGTCGGTGACCAGTGGGAGGTAAGGGTGCTCAGGGACACTATCCTCACTGTTGCTGCTGTCCACACTCCGGCAGTCCTCATCTTCGCTCTGGTAGTCATAGCTGCATGGCAAACAAACATAGACAACGGTGGACCATCTTTTACACTTAAGTACCAGAAAAGTTGTGTAAGTAAAAAAAACAAGAATGTAAGAAATGTAAGAATGTAAGAAAAGATGGCAAGGTATAAAAAAGATTACAGTAAATGTTAGCAAGACTGACTAGGTTAAAGACTACCGCAAATGCAATAAAAGCTGTGCAGGTTAAAATTATAACCTATTCTTAGAAATGCCCTTTTTCTCCTCCAGATAACTGAAGGAAAATGCTGGCAAGATGTACACTACTGGTCAAAAGTTTTAGAACACCCCAATTTTTCCAGTTATTTATTGCAATTCTAGTCGTTCAAGTCCAGTGAATAGCTTGAAATGGTACAAAGGTAAGTGGTGAACTGCCAGAGGTTAAACAAAAAGGTAAGGTTACCCAAAACTAAAAAATAATGTATATTTCAGAATTATATAAAAAGGCCTTTTTCAGGGAACACAAAATGGGTTAACAATTTAAAGTTGTTCTGCAGCATTGGAGGTTGAGGAGGTTTTGCTGGATGACTTGTACAGAGTGAGACTTGTACAGAGTGAGAGGCACCATGAACCAAAACAGCTACCACAACATTCTGCAGCGCCATGCAATACCCTCTAGTATGCGCCTAGTTGGTCAGGGGTTCATCCTACAGCAAGATAATGACCCAAAACATAAGTCCAAGCTATGCCAGAACTACCTCAGGAAAAAAGAACAAGATGGTAAGCTTGAAAACATGGAGTGGCCAGCACAGTCTTCAGACTTAAACCCCATCGAGCTGGTTTGGGATGAACTGGACAGAAGAGTGAAAGCAAAGCAACTTACAAGTGCCACACATTTATGGGAACTTCTGCAACAGATATGGGAAGAACCTTCTGAAGAATATTTGATTTCTATTTTAGAAAGAATGCCACAAATGTGTTCAGCTGTTATATCTGCCAAAGGTGGCTACTTTGATGAGTCAAAAGTTTAGAATACATTTTGGTCTAGAAATTGATTCCATGATTTCTTTTTTAACTCCAATTATTTGTACTATGCTTTCATTTCAGAGTGCAATGAGACATTAAACTGAATAATTTTCAATAAAAAACAGGAAAAATTGGGGTGTTCTAAAACTTTTGACTTTTACTGTAAGTGTAAGCCTTTTTTAAGGACACCATATCCAAGTCGATCTGGATGACACTAGTCCCAGTTAGGTTCCAGTGGAACTTTAAGTTATGTTGGGGTGAATTTGAGGCACTGTACCCTAATATGCCCATGTTTTCCAATATTCTCACCTCTGTGTGAATTTGAGATACGGAGTGTAGTCGATCACGGCGTCCGACTTCCCGTCCAGAGCCTCTCCCTTTAGACAGAAGCTGCTCAAACAGTTAAAAACAGTACAGCAGAATATCTTGAGTCCCCCCAAAAATTGCCTATTATTAAACTATTATTTGCCAGCCAAATCAACGCCAGACAGTTGGTACATATTTCAGTGTAGTAAAAAAGATGTGTTTAGTGGAAAATGTGCTATATCATGATTTTTAATTGTATCGCAATACAAGATTTCAGTGATATCACACAGCTCGACTTACTCACCTGAAGTCAATGGCTCCGAGGCCAATCAACATGCCAGTGAGAACAGTGGCTTCCTCTCTGAGCATAATGGCCCCTTCGTCATAGAACCTCCTACACACACACACACACAAATACAAATAACAGCACAAATGCAAGACCTGAAGCAAACAAAAACAAAAATTCTCTGTTCCTGACTCCCAAAAATCCTACATGGAAATGATTATAAATTAGATATGATTCATTTCATTAGCTAGTCAAAATTTTCAGAAATTGTCTTAAATTGTCTTAATAGCTTAATTTTAGCCATTTAACAGTGTTTGTTAACAATAATTGCCATTAACATCACATAGACGTTCTAATCAGCATTCACTATCTGTATTTAGATAGTGTACATTATTCTTTTGTTCCCAGAAACCATCAACAATCTGTATAATCCTACGATCAAGTCATAAGTTATAAAATATTTACACATGATAAATTAGATAAGTTTTTTGCATTTTGGCTAACACAAATTTGCAGTGATATCTCGTGGATTTGCTAATTAGGTAGTGGGGCTTATTATTTGGTTCACGGAAACAATTTTTAATTTGTGAAATTTGCCACTAGCTAGCCACAGTTATCGGAAATTATCCCCGGCTTAATTTTAGTCTTTATTGACGATTTTGCATCATATTCACTATCTAAAATTAGCTAGTGGATATGATTCTTTTCTTCCCAGGAATCATCAACATTTTGTGTAATTTGTCAACCAACATTTATTGAACATTGTCACTAACTACTTTTTGAGTTTTACTAGAAATAATAATTTACATTAGCATCTCACAGATAATTCACTTTCTGAAATTAGCTAGTGTGAAACTTTCTACTAGCAAGCTGAAACTGTTACATGTATTGTTTGGTAGATTTTTCACCTGGTGGTCCGACTGTCTCTCAGAGCAGTGGCAATGTATTCGGACAGTCGCTTTTCCATCAGCGCAACTCGTATCCATGCTCGGCCCTGCGCTCAACAAATGTAACAGTTTACTGATTTAAGTCAAGTTTTTTTGTTTAGCTAATTACAAACATACACATATTTTCCGCACCAACCTTGGCTCTGGAGGAGTTTATGTTCTCCATGTTCTCGATACTGGCTATGCAGTTATTCTGGACTTTACTGCAGGCAAGACGAATGAAGTCCCAGAAACTTCGCTGGCCATCGAACCAGCTGCCTGAACCTGTTGGGACAAATCCAGATATCTAACTATACATATATAGTAAATATATGTAAATACTTTATGTATATCTTTAGCTTAATATGTTTCTATATTTCTAGTCATGATCAGGCATTCGCAAGTGCCACTAACTTGTCACTTTTGTTACTCTCAACACTAAATGTAACTGGATAAATTTGTCATTTTTTGATCATTTATGCCAACAACAATTTCAGTCGATCGATTTGACACTATATAATATGTTGACTTAAGCAATCACTTCCATACATTTCTTCTTTTTAATAAAGCTAGCCCTCATATTCAGTATAAAGAGTGATGGTACAATATCCAAGATGTCCGATTGATGTTTTTAAACAGACACCGACACAAACACAGGAATCATGGTGTTCATGTATTACGTTTAATGGCAGCAGTCAATATAACAACTGAACAAATATTTGATTATTTATTATCTTCAATAATATAATGGTAGGGGAAATACTGATGTTGGCCCTGATAATAAGTCAACCCCTATTTTCTATTCCAACCTTTTCAATGCAAAGCATCTGTAATTCTTTAGTTCTTCTGTAGTTTTTATGTTTTTGTTTACCTTTAAAGCGGTGGCTAAGGATGTGTTCAAGGATGGCAGCGAAGTTGATGAACTCCTCCGACGAGTCATCAATGGGCTCGGCTGTATATTTTTCCAATAATGTCTTCACCGAAAACCTATAACACAAGCGGCCAAATCAGTTTCCTACAAACACTTTCAAATGTTAATGAGAGAGAAAAATACAAAGGGTTCAGAAAGAAAAATAACTGATTGCCAGTTTTACTGCACCGTCAAACCTAACAGCATGTCTTAATAAAAGTGTTGAAATGACATTATTTAATACTCAAAAAAATTGAGCCCGCTTATTCCAAACTTAATTGAACTAATAACTCAGTAGATCTGAGTGTACTAGTTACACTGAGTCAGTTTTTTAAAAAAGTTTAGAAAAAATTAAATATATGAATGCAGAAATATTTAACTTTTCAAATAACCAATTGGATTTGGTACTCTTTACTGTACTTACCTACGTTACTTAACACAGAGTACATAACTGTAACAGTAGTTCTACTTAAGCATTTTTAACTTTTAGTTAAGTTTTAGTTTAGTCTTTTTTATAGTATGCACATGTACAGCTACTGTTTATAATCACCATCTCTATTTAGGAATATATTTTAACTGTTATTCTTTAAATTAGGTTCTAGTAGGGTAACTTTAAATTAACCCTACAAATTAATTAATTATTCTTATTAGGGGGCCATGCAGTCGAACACTGCGTGGTACCCTATTGTTATTGTGCCGATTTTTTTTTTTTCCTGCCTTAAAACGCGTTGTGGAGAAAAAACTGTAAGACCTACAGCTTTGAAATTTGGCAGGTAGGTCCAGTACCCCACCCACTACTCAGGCACAAAGAATTGCACCAAAATAAGCTATTTTGCGATTTTCCAAAAAAAATTGCATTTTTTCAAATAATTTTTGAACCCCATTTCCAATTCTCAAAAATCTTATATCATCTTATTCCATGGTTTAAGACAAATTTTTTAGACCCTCGGATCTATTTCTGCCTTATTTGATTTTTCGCTAATTTGCATAAAATGAAAACCAAACTTTTTCGATCTCGTCCCTGGATTTTTGTCCAATCTGCATGCAACTGGCATCATTTGAATCCCAAGACACTCTTCTTTAATTATTATCGAGCACATTTTTAATTTAGGCCTTCATTTTTCTGTAATGTGCAAATAAATGTGGTCGGCTTGGCAAAGGACTGCAACACCACACACCGAGTGTCATAGAAATCTGGCTCTGGGTGGGCTACAGCTTTGAAATTTGGCAGGTAGGTCCGGGACCCCACCCTCTACTCAGGCGAAAAAAAATGGGCCACTCTGCCCAAACCCCAAGAGTCCAAACCCCACCCACTACTCAGGCAAGAAAAAAAAATTGCACCACTCTGCCAGTTGGGGGCGCTAATAAGCTATTTTGCGTTTTGCCTAATAACTTTTGAACTGTAGCTCCGATTCTCAAAAATCTTATACCATCTTACTCCTTGGGTCAAGACAAATCTTTATAGACCCTCGGATCTATTTCCGCCATATTGGATTTCTCGCTAATTTGCATAATATGCTAAACCATCTCTTGCGAACTAGACGCTAGATTTATATCCAATCTGCATGCAACTGGTATCATTTGAATCCCAATACACTCTTCTTTAATGATTATCGAGCCCATTTTTAATTTAGGTCTTCATTTGGCTGTAATATGCAAATAAATGTGGTGGGCTCGGCATAGGACTGCAATGCCACACACTGAGTGTCATAGAAATCCGGCTCTGGGTGGGCTACAGCTTTGAAATTTGCCAGTGAGGTCCGGGACCCCTCCTACTACTCAGGGAAAAAAAATTGCGCCACTCCCCCGAAATTCCAACAGTCCAAACCCCACCCACTACTCAGGCAAAAAAAACAATTGCACCACTCTGCCAGTTGGGGGCGCTAATAAGCTATTTTGCGTTTTGCCTAATAACTTTTGAACCGTAGCTCTCATTCTCTAAAATCTTATACCATCTTACTCCTTGGGTCAAGACGAATCTTTATAGACCCTTGCATCTATTTTCGCTATATTGGATTTCTCGCTAATTTGCATAATATGCAAAACCATCTCTTGCAAACTAGACTACTCAGGCAAAAAAAAACAATTGCACCACTCTGCCAGTTGGTGGCGCTGATGAGCTATTTTGCGTTTTGCCTAATAACTTTTGAACCGTATCTCTGTTTCTCAAAAATCTTATACCATCTTACTCCTTGGGTCAAGACGAATCTTTATAAACCCTCACATCTATTTCTGCCATATTGAATTTCTTGCTAATTTGCATGATATGCAAAACCATCTACATGCAACTGGTATCATTTGAACCCCAAGACATTCTTCTTTAATTACTTTCAAGCACATTTTTAATTTGGGTCTTCATTTTGCTGTAATATACAAATAAATGTGGTGAGCTTGGCATAGGACTGCAATGCCACACACTGAGTGTCATAGAAATCCGGCTCTGGGTGGGCTACAGCTTAGAAATTTGGCAGGTAGGTCTGGTACCCCTCCCACTACTCAGGCAAAAACAAATTACACCACTATGCCAGTTGGTGGCACTATAATAAGCTATTTTGCATTTTGCCTAATAAGTTTTGAACCGTAGCACCCTAGATAAAAGGATGAAACGTGTCATATTTCAACGTCTGTCCACTTCGATTCATCAAAAATTGATAAAGCTGCAAACTGCATGGACCCCGTAATCACTGCTTGCAGTTATATTTGACATTATTTCTGGCAGCAGGCTGTAACGAGCAGTGAAATCATCACCATCAGTCCAACAATGACCCACTTCAGGGCTGACTAGACAATACGCTGTTATTCACCACAGCCGAGTTCTCCAAATGTCCAAATTGTCTTCAGAAAACTCAGAATAATGGCAATGTTGTGGAAGCTACTTTTAAATGGTATCTTTACAAGCTACTTATGATTAAAAGTTGCCAAGGTCCTTTTTTAATATAATAGTTAGCTTCACTCCAAGCTCCTGTTTTAATCTAGTAGTTAGCTACAGTACAAGCTAATAAACACTATATATCCATCTTTGTAAAGAGAAAAAAAGTACTAACAATACATTTTTCTTTTTTGTTTTAATAGTAGCTTTGCTATTGATTACTTACTAAAAAAGGTAGTTAAGTAGTATCGCTAACTTTACTCCCAAACACTAGATTTACAAATGTGTCTCATCACTGTTTTCTGTTGTTCTCTATATCGGCACATTTTCAAAGTCTAAACTGATAATTGTGCTGCAATATTTTTATAGAAAATTGAAAACTGACAGCAAAAATGTCTGGCTGGAAAACATCAGGAACTTTAAGCAGTTGTGGCCTGTAATCACAAATTTCCCATAGTGGATTCAACATAAACATTCATAAGTTGTTTAAAATCATTTTGCAGGTCTGGATCACAACAACTGCTGAAATTAAATCTTGTGGAAGTGCTAGTACATTCAAGTAATTGAGTAAAAGTACTTGCACTTAGTAATGATTGTAATGATGTTTACAATCATTACTCACTCCTGAGGAGGTCTACAAATGGTTTGAGACATAACCAGAAAAAATCACATCTGGTTATTAGTCTGAACTGTATCCAGAAAAACTTAAGACCTTTTTTGTCTGACAAATTTATGATTTTATTACAATGTCATGTAATACGTGAGTGTTTTGTTCTTAGAAAATTTCAGCTTCAATGTAGTCACATTTATGAATGTAATCTCTATCTTTAATCTTGACCTACAACTGCCCTAGTATGCCGTTCGTACTTTCTTTCCCCCGTTAATCTCTCCAGCCCCCGCCCCACCCCGTCTGTTGTCGGTTGCCCGTCCTTGCCCTGAGAAGGTTGTCGTCATAGCAACGACATCATCCGGGAACCGAGTGACGTCATGCGTCTCGTGAAGCGTCTCTCGCAAAATAGAGAAGACACAAGACGGAAAAAACGCGACATTCTAAACCGAATTCACTCTGAATTATTATTATTATTATTATTATTAGTAGTAGTAGTAGTAGTAGTAGTATTAGTAGTATTAGTATTATTATTATTGAACCGGAGTACAGCCTCTTGGTCGTTTTCAATGCGGAAGGAGAATTCCAATTTAAAATGAATTGATAGTTTTATACTATGGAATTAAAGACTGCACTGACTTCTTCATGCGTCTACAATAATTTAACAATACGTAATTATTAATGTTTAGCATCTACATCTTAATGTCAAAGATTTTGGGCGGTAAGATTCCTCCGTCTTGAAAAATAAAACTGAAATATTCACATCCCTCTATCCGTCCGCCACCTCCCTTCCTATTTCTTTTTGTCATTAAAATTTCGACATTCATAATTCTGGAATAAACCGCGTCACTGCTGGGGGACGATCTATAGATTGATGTGATATGCCGTAAAGCTGGTGATAAATTGTATTGTTTTACTGCTTTGTTTTTGTAGGCCCTCGCCTCGACTCCCTGATTATTTCATCTCCACCTTACCTGATCTATTTTCTTGTAAACGGACCACAAGACACATTAATCATTTGACTTTTCAAAAATAAACCCGTTTATATAATAAACCATGTCACACTGGCTGACATTCTTTTATATAAAAATGTCTCCTTTAGTTTATATATTTTGTATATCTGTATGTTTTGTACAGGCTTCTACATAAAGATGTACAAAATATGGATATATACAAAGTTTTTGTGGGGGGGAAAGAAGGCTTTAAAGAACAATTCCCTTTACAGTTGTTTCTTTGGTGTAGTTAATTTAGAACAGTCTTGTTTCCATCGGGATGAAGCTTTAAAGGTTATAATTTAAAGGTTATTAGGAATAGATAGGTTGTTCGTTTTTAACGCACCTGCAGACCGTGATCAGGTTCCTCCGCTCCACCGTGACGCTCCGGGAGCAGCTTTTTTTCGACTGCGTGCACATCGCCATCGCCGCTTCGCTCCGCTCCATCCGGTACCGGCGGCGGCGGCGGTGTCGCGGTTCCTCCCTGCGGCCGCCGGCGGCTCCAAAATTACACCGGCGCGCGGCGCTGCGATCACGGCGCACAGCAGAGTTCCGCTCCGCCGCCGCGTCACCCTCACCCAGTCCCTCCCATATCCATCCCTTCCTGGGTCAAATAACACACAAACATTGATAAAATAATAACAAATATAACAGTAAAAAAGTTTAATAAATCATTAGGATTATTAAAACAAAATATTAAAACATTACTATCAATATCTATTTATTTAATTACTTGCAGAGACATCACATGGCCTTTTTACTATAAATATTACGTTTTATAATTTATTATTTTTTTTATTTATGGACACTACCTAGCAAATTTTGAAATATTACTTTTATATATATCAACATCAACTCTTTTATTGTATTGTCAAATTTAGTCTCGGGCTCTGTCTTGACGTCATATCGACGTCATTGTCGTCGTTCCCGTTTTATCCAGTCAGCAGCTGCCGGAAATGCATTTAACGTCCTGAAGTCATGCCAGCTTGTTTGTTAGGCATATTGGGCAAAAAATCAAGTCAGTCTGGTAAATATGGTCGAGACCCCTTTTGGGGATGGATGGATGGATGGATAAGTGGATGACTGGATAGATAGATAGATAGATAGATAGATAGATAGATAGATAGATAGATAGATAGATAGATAGATGACTGGATAGATAGAGAGATAGATAGATGTTAAGAGGAAGAGCAAAAGAAAGGTGAGGGGGGGGCTGTGTGTGTGTAATGCAAGCTAAAATAGTGAGCTGCTCTCATTTAGATCTGGAACTTCTGTGAAATTCCTGATGGCAGTGAGAAGACGAGTGAAAGCCGCTTACCTGCATCTGGTCACCATTTCAGGGCAATTTCTCAAAGTAGAAAGTAAGAATGTAATGACACATTTATCTACATTGATACATCAATTAAATGATCAACAGTTCTTCTGCTGCTTCTTCTTCCTTCCACTTCTTCCACAGTTATTGTTGTAGAGACATTGTTCATGGCTTAAATATTTCATCTCATTAAAGAGACCCGTTCGATTTCATTTCTGGAGACCTCATTACATTTCTTGTTAATAGCCAATCTGCATCTCTCTTTTCCCTCCTTCTTTTTCAGGTCACATTTCAAACAAAACTGGGATTTTCACCAAGTGTGTTCAGCCACCTCATCCAGCTAATTTCATCTTTAGCATCTTTGTTAAAGCTGCTCTTATCCACAAAAAATCATATTATTTTTAATCATAGTCATGATTAATCCACTTTAATGACCGGGGGAGCAAATAAATTAACATTCATCTCTTCTTCATCCACACTCATCAAGCCCTATGCTGGATATGACATTTACATGACATTTTTTAAAACATTTTTTTGATATAAATTTGGACAACGACTTTAAGACACAATTACAATGGGCTGATATTCACACAGTGAATAAATAGCTAAATACTCAACTCAGTCAAAGTAAGAACATGCTCTCATGCATGTTCTTACTTTGACAAGAGAAATCTGTAAAAACCACTCCAGTTTCTTTGGATTTAGACATTTAACAAGTTGCAGGTAATTAAGGAAACCCAGAAGTTTCCATGTCTTCCATTTTTATACAATCGTCTCGACTTCTTTCAAAACCTCCCTAAGACCCGTCTCGGAGCTGAATTCTTGTTCTGGAATGTGTTGCATTGTGGGTAATGTAGTTTCGGGTGAGTCATCAGGTGAGAATCCGTCTGTGTTAAGGAGAGGCCTGGTCTGGCCTTGTTGACCTCTGGAGCCCAAGGCTCCACCCATGACGGACGGGCCCTTGGTGGCGCTGACGCTCAGGCAGACGCTCTGATTGGTGGCGTGGGACGTCATGCCGCCATAGTAACAGCTTCCGCCCCCAGCACTGCTATTGATCCGAGATTTGTGTTTGAGGTCGAGAGTCAAACTCCGCCTCAGCCATGCCTTCTTCACCTCCGCCTGCACCTGGGGAGGGATTATCAAAGATGATAAATTTAATTTGGGAGATTTGGTAGCATACTTTTGTTACTTTATTTGTAGTAATTAAATAGTATTAATAGTAGTTATTATTAATAACCATAACATTTAATATGCCATAACAACCTCTCCATTGCAGAAACAGTAGATGAAGGCCACAAAAGATCCCTGAAAGCGAAAGAAAGGAGAGTTTATATTATACTCACTTCTTTGACAAAAAATAAAATAAAATGAATTAGAAGAAAAAATCATAGAACAGAATAAAGTGGTAAAAATTTTAAGATAAAAGAATAAAGTAAAATTGGTGAAAACTGAGAAATAAAGTAAATTAGGTAAAAATGAGAAATAAAATCAAAAAGGATGTATAATGTGGGGAGGGGATAAGATTCATCATGAATGTGCTTTTTTCTAAAAAGTTACAGAAAAGCAGAGTCTCTGTTCACCTGTAGGGAGTTGAAGAACATCTCATAGTGCATCTGCACCTGCCACAGCAGCCCGCTCACCTCTGTATAGGGAAACGCCATAAAAACCATGTAGTGAACCCCGAACAGTGGCATCAGCACCAGTGTCGACTTTAGGAGCTTCCTGCCAAAAGAGCACAGGAGGAAACCCAAAAATTTGTAAGAAAAAAAAAAAAAGAAAAAGTAATATACATGTAGTCTACCTACTGCCATAATTAAATCAGGTAGCATAAAATTGAATGCTGCCTTTATTACAATGTCTAGCATCAAATCTATGCTGCCATTATTAAACTGGCTAATGTAAAAATTGTAATGATAGCAAACGTATAAATGGCAAATAGTAATTGCCATTTCCTTAATAATTGCCATTATTAATTGACTATCCTTAAGTTTAATCCTAGCTTTATTACATTGCCTAGCAAAACATGCAAACATGTATAGCTGACAAATAATTTCTATTAGTAATTGGTTAACGTAATATTTTAACAATTATAAACATTTTTATAGTAACCTGCCACGTACTAACTATCCCATAATGAAAATGACTGAACATAGATGCTGCTGCTTCCCAGTAGAAAAGTGCTGGCTGCTAGGAGTGTAAATCCAGAGTTTAATTACAATGCAATATTCTAACGATTCAACAGACGAACAGACATGTTTACATTTTCTACTACAATACTGTTTTTACTTGATTTGATTTGACTCAGGAGCCAGTAATCAATATGAGACAATCTCATATGCTGATTAACCCTTCTGTTATGTTTGTTTTCAATTTGTTTCAATTTGACCCGGGGCTTGTTTAATTATTCAAAAGTGTCAGAAACCAAAAATCCCAATAAACATTGTTTATATCTAATTATTAACTCCATTACTAACCATTTCAATCAATATTAGGTGTAATGGTGTTATTTACCTCTCACAGATCATGGTTTAATGGGATAATTCACTCGTTTTTCATAAAAAATGCATTTTAAAACTTTTTTTAATGTACATTGGAAAGACGTAGATATAAAACACAATAGTTTAACATGACATTGACTATTTTAAATTCTAATTGATCCGAACAGTATCTACGTAATATAAACATGCATGGGGTTTTGCACATATGTGTAATTTTGATTTTATATGTTGCTTACCCTTATTAAGCCAAGCACATGAAGTTTCATACTGACATACTTTCAACTATTTTCAGTCTGACCCACAACATAACAGGAGGGTTAAACACCATCTCAGTTCCATTCATATCAAATCACAAAAAGCAAGTGAAATACCATTTAACATTTTCTCCTGAATTCAACCAGACATTTAAATAAAAAATATATTGGGGCGGTTTCCCAGACAGGAATTAAGACTAGTTCTGAACTATATTTCTTTTTCAATGGAAAATCTCCATTCAAAACACTCTGTAATCCAGGACTAGTCTTAATCTCTTTCTGGGAAACTGCCCCATTATCTTTTAATAAAATAACAAACCTCTTGTTTAATAAAAATTGACATTACAACATGTATGTTGTCTGATCAATGTTTTCACTACATTGACCAATTCATTACACCTCTACTGACCTGTACTGCTGTCTGGGGTCTAGTTTCCCTGTGTTGGTCTCCCACAATTTGGAAGCTAGAACTCGGATGATGTTGAGGAAGAGAAAGAAGTTGATCTTAAAGAGATTAAGAGAATTAGTCATATCTAGGGAAATTTTGCTAGAAGTAAAAGCTGCACTGAAAAAATAGTTTGTGACCATCTTACATTTTAAATAAACGTTTCAATGTATATAAAATAAATTCTAATAAATCTTATATAAAAATACATGTTTTAGAATATACAAAATTCTACTTTATTAAAATTTAAAAGAAAATTAAAAAAACTAAAAAGTTAATCAAATTTAATAGTACTAATTGTTCTTAGCAGCTCTATAATAACTGAAGCGCTATTTAATGTAAGAGATGTATTTGATCTGCATTACAAATCCACACATTAGACAGTATTTTCATTTGTAATGTACATACTGTCTCATAAAAGTTATATATTTACATTTATTAATATTTATGAAGACAGATTGTTTAAGGGTCCAGACTTATTAAGATTTACATTAATCAAATTACTAAACTCTAACTCTTGAACAATATAAATTGTGTAATTCTTAATACATAAGTCACTTTATATTAACATTAACACAACATAACATTAATTTAATTGTAATTTGTCATACATTTGAAAAATTGAAAACATTTTTTTTCCAGTGTGGCACGTTGTTGTTATGGTGTAAGAGGGATTTGCTTACAACAATAGCTGCCAGGATGGGAACCTGATAAATCCATTTGAGATTGCCTGCACTGATGTCCCAACACCTATAAGATTGGGGTCAGTAGATCATCATTTCAGAATGTTTATGTAACGTAACCTAAGGTCAAAAGTATGTCCTGACCAGCACACCTATGTGAAGTTCTGGGACATCGCATGATGCTGTATAACAGCAGTCACCTTGGTCTCTTCTTTATTTTGTCTTCTTTTTCTTCACCTTCTTCCCACTCTTTTACATTTCTTTCTCTTTTTTAACCACCACTTTATCATCATAATGGTTTAATTTCAGCTTTTCATCTTTTATAACTTTATTTCTCTTTTTAACCTTTTTCACCACTTTATTTGTTATAAAGATGCAGTTTCTACTTTTTTTAAATCTATTTACTATAGTCCCCAGTTTTACTTCTTTTTTTTTTTTTTACCTTGTTTTTCCTTTCTGCCTTTTTACTTTATGTCTCCTTTTACTTTCTTAGTTTAACTTTTTTTACTTCACTTTTTCTTTTTACCATTTTTACTTTCTCTCTCCTTTTCACTGTATTCACCACTTAACTACAGCAATCACACAGTTTCTCTAGTTTGGCGTTTTAACATTTAGAGGCTTTTCACAAGGTTTCGGAGTTCATTTGGTACTGGTGTGACTTGATTGATGGCCAAGAAGAACCAGCTCATCGTCACATCTTTGTTGCTTTGGACACTTTTGATATTGTAGCATCAGTTGACCAAATCCAGTTCCATTAAGACAAGAGTTTGATGAGTTTGTCAGATAAACTCAGGTTTCAAGCTTATTGTTCCTCATTCCCACTTTTAAAACAAATTATCATGGCAATTGTGAGCTGGCTCTTCTCGTCCAGAATCACTGACTTGGCTTCACAAATGTTTTTTGGCTCCAAATTTGGTGGAAAGCCTCCCAGAAATGCATTTGCTGCAACCACAAAAGGGCAGTCAAATCCGAGTTATCGGCATGTCTGAGGAGCTCCCATAGGCGTAAATTCTGGGTGTTTTTAAAGATCCATATTTTTTAAGATCCAAGATTCTTTATTCGTCACATACATAGTTATACAAGTACAACATGTATTGCAATGCACCCTAATTCTTTAAACTGCAACTTAAAATCAAATTGTGGAAGTTGTAATTTAACAATAGATTAGGTTAAAAACCTTACACTGAAACTAAAGCTAAAGAGTAAAAAATAAAAAGATATAGTGAAAAATATATAGAAAAACAGGCTCCTAAAAGAAAATTTATACTATAAACATTAACTGTACTATATATACTAAGTGCAGTGTGCCTTTTTTGCAAACTGGGCATATAAGTATACAAGTCTTAAATGGCAATTATTTTTGGTCATCTCTGTGTGAAAATACTTACTGTGTATCAGCTAAAGATGCACGGACACTGACCCAGATTGAGACAAACACCGCAGGGAGACCTAAGGCGAAAAGAAAGAGAGAGAGAAGAGAGAGAGAGAGAGAGAGAACATACAAATGTTTTCCCACTGTCTCCAACCCCCAAACATAGCAATCTTCCAAAAATACAGAGGAGCTTTCTGCAGAAAAGCATTGCTTACCCCAGCCGATAATGGTGAGAGCCCACAGATAATTCTTGTCAGAGAGGAAGGCCATAAAGATTAGGCTGTGCAGGTATAAACCCTCCACCAGGATCCAGTAGTGGTTGGTGGCCAAGAAGTACAGGAAGACTGTCACTGCCAGCTTGCAGCCCGCCTGGCAAATTGGGCAAAACACACACTTACTACAGTGACAGAGAGATTGACGGTCTATTAGGGCCTTTGTAGATTACACAGAAAAAATGGAGAGGGGTAAAATTCTGAGAAAAAAACAAAGAAATTGTGAAATTAAAGTCATAGATTTCCGAGAAGAAAAGTCAGATATTCTCTGAGATTAAAGTGGCAAATTTTTGAGAAAAACTCACAAATTTGTTTTTTTCTCACAAATTTACAACTTTATGATCTTGGAGAATATCCAGTTTTTAAACCATAGCATGTCTCTGCATAATAACAACTCTGCAAGCCAATAAAACATATTGGTCTTACTATTTCTAGTAGATATATCTACAGTTTCAGCACTTTTATAGTAGGTAAAGCTAAAAAAAAATGTAAACAATTCTACAGGCGCAGGTCAGTTATTCATCAGAAATGGGCTGATTTCAAGACTGTGTTCACATTTACACAACAAACTAGTAGTGCAGTACGTCCTGAACACAAAAACAACACAACATAAGTATTTTCAGGTAATCTTTTTTCCGGTCTACTGTATGGCGCTAAAGTGGTGAAAACCACTGAGTGAACATTCATGTTCAATAAACAAAGCCATGATTTATTCATTCGTAATTATACATGTATGATTTTGTGAACATGCATGTTCCCATACAGCATGTGACTGAAATGCAATTGCTCAAAAGTATTTCTCTGATTTTGAAAATATAGAAATGGAGTACAGAGTACATATATTTTTGCTGAAAATGGGGAAAAGAGGACTACTCAAGTAAAGCATAGCTGAGTCTACTCAAGTGCAGTAACAAAGTATCACAGAGTATATAAGAAATATAAGAAACAGTTATTTATTTATTTATTTTTATCTTTCCCTTACCTCCTTTTCAATTTGTACTGTAACTTTATTTTATTTTATTTTAAATTTTATTTTATTTTATATTATTTTAATTCTGCCTAAATTGCAGTCAGGAGCAGATCAGGATACATTTCACTGCATTTTGTACTTGTATAACTTGCATGTGACGAATAAAAGAATCTTGAATCTTGAAAAAAAAAATCTTGAGTAATCACAAAGTTTTTGTATGTGTATACCATTTGAGGCCTGTCTCCCATTGTAACATGCTCAGGTTTGGCATCATCTATGACGCTGTAGAGAACGGCATCTTTCACAAAGATACTGATGGCTCGGCAGATGAAGGACGTGAACAGATGAGTGTGGATGTAGTTGCGAGTGCAGTGCAGACGTCTAGAGAAAAAGAGAGAAAGAGAGAGATGACAGCACCTGAGTACCACGGTTCTGGTTGCTGTAAGTTTAATAAGTTTTGTGGCAAGAAAACATACTTGAAGTAGCAGAGGATGAAGACAGCCACCAGTAGCGAGGCCAAAGAGATGGAGTAGCCGGTTGTGTACATCAGGTGAAGCCGTCGAAACACTTCCTGAGGTCAAGAGCACGTCATGTTTATGTTTGTCTGTGTGTTGGGTTCCATACATTAGTAAATGATGGGGTTCAATTTTGGGACCAGTATTCCACAAAATAGAGTTATTAGAAATTGATTTTTGAGATATAGGCTTAAAGACCCAGTAAGGTGAAAACCGTCCTTGGTTTGGTTACATGTGAAATGTGTCAGAAAACTGCAACTAAAAAGATCTGGAAAACCTCTGAAGTCAGTTTTATGACGTTGTGGAGTTATGCAGTTTAACAGTTTTTCACTGCTTTTCACAGTAGAAATAAACACAGCTAGAAATGCAGATAAAAAAGAATGATCCAAAAACTTCCAACCCACATTTGTCAAAATTCCAATATTACATACAGAGGATTTATGAGGAATTGAATGCTGAAATATGGGTTTTATAAACTATAGCACTGGACTTTGAAAGCTAAAGAATAAAAAGCATCCACAAACTTTAGACTTTAAATAATCACTTCAGCTCAGTTAAAGAACCAATATTCTATAGAACAGAGAACTGAATGTTGACATATACATAAACAGGTAAAGAAATATGGGTTCTATAAAAGCAAAATCCAATAACTTTGTACAGCAATTTCAAATTATTAAAAGATTTTATTGGGTTTTACTAGAACACACACACCTCCTCCTGGGTGCTGTGGTTGGAGTGCAGGTACGTGGTACACTCGCTGTAATTGGCCCAGGTGCGGTTGATGCTGGGAACCTGCTCCCAGTTACCTGCAGCATCGCAGTTACGATATGCATGCCCTGAAAAGACATGCAAAAATGGATACAGCATGATGTTCAACATAAAAACTGTCTCAGATTCAAGTTGGGCCCCGATATTCCACAAAACAGAGAGATTATAATGAACTGCATGCTGAAAATGGTATCAGACTTAAAGTAACAGAAAGAAAGGACTTTGTAGGTTTATGCACAGACCTCAAAACAGATAAGAAAGAAGCATCCAAAAACGTTGGACCCAAATTTCATGTCAAATTACACTAAAAACTACTGGGTCACAGCAGCTCAAACTGGGGACCGATATTCATAAAACAAGAGGAATTGAATGCTATTGGCTTTAAAAACTAATGTACTGGACTAAGCCTTAGGACTTAGTTGACTAGTTGAGTAAAAACTAGACAGTCACACCAACTCAAACTGAAGACTGATATTCCATGAAACAGAGAAGAAGAAGGAATTTAATGCTGAAACATGGACTTTCTAAGCCAAAGGACAGTCTAAATATCAGGCAAAAAACTGCTTGTAAACGTAGTAAAAACAGTGTGTGGGTTTTTTTGTGTTTTTCAGGGCTGTGGGTGGGACGGAGTGGTGATGCACACCTCGGTGGTTGAAGTCATAAATATAATCGGGGCAGAGGACGGCTACCAGTTGACTGGGTTTGCCTTTGGGCCAACAGATGATTCCGTCCCACTCCGGAACACAGTCGCCTTCTAAAAAAAAAAAAAGGAAAATATAATAGCTTTCAACCAGAACTATTATGATGTTTCATTATTTGAGGAAATTGAGGTTATAAAGTATCTTAAATGAAATGTGCTCAATATGACTAATTAGCAATTAATCATCTAGTTATAAAGTAAAAGAAAGGCTCCATAACAAAGACAATGACTCCAGGAATAGTCCCATTAGAGTCCTCCTTGAGTAAGAGTACTACAGTAGTAGCACTGATGTGAAGAGTACTTAAGTATTAAAAGAGTTAGAATCCTACTTGAGTGCAAGCATTTAAGTATCTGATATGAACAGTACTTTAGTATTAAAGGAGTTAGAATACAAAATACATAAGTACTAAAGCATCTGATAAGAACAGTAATTCAATACTAAATTTGTTAAAATTCTGTACTTGAACAGTACTTATTAGAAGACTAACTACTTGATTTGAAGTATTAAAGTATGTCATATGAAGAGTACGTAAGAAGCGTATCTAAGTCCTCCTTGACTAAAAGTCGCAAAACAGAAGCAAAGCAACAAAGATAAATAATTAGATTTACAGTTATTTGACTGTTTTAGTGCCCCCTTTAAGCACAGTTTTTATACAAATTGCACAGAATGGCATCAGAGAGAGAGTTTTGACGAAGCAGATTTGAGACATAGACTAGCCAAAGAGGGTATGTCAGTCATATTTTTGACAAAAGGTGCTGCAATCCTGTTGATAGAAAGTTGGGCCAACAGTTGTAGGAAAATAGGCCATCGCAGCATTGTCTTATCTTAGCAGCAGCATTGCGACTGTAAGCATCTACAGAGACTCTTCAAAGATTTACAAGCTATTATTGATCTTCACTTCAGCCTGGATCATGAGAATCATCTTAATCATCCCATAACAACATTACAAAGCCTCTGTGCGTCAGACGTCAAATGTTTTGGACAATTGCTGCATGTACAATTTTAATGCTACTTAGCAATGAATATCCCAATCTGTGAATCTCAATCAATACAGGTCGCTTCATCTTCTGTATTTATGAACGCTATTGTGGCCAGGAAATTGGATCAGTGCAGCTTCTGAAAGGCAGGAAATCACAGGCTCTAAATCAGACAAACCGACTATGTTTTAAACATGAGTTTATGTCACTCAGTGAAAGGAAAAGAGCAACTTTGTGGCTTACCAAAGTAACCAAAAATAATGCTGGAAGAAATTACCAAAAACCATAATGTCACAATATCAACAATAGGTCTCTTTCATCAATATTTTTCATATATTTGTTCTTAAGAAAATTAAGAAATTTAAAGAGTAAAATATTATATTATATTATATTATATTATATTATATTATATTATATTATATTATATTATATTATATTATATTATATTATATTATCTTTAAAGCAAGAAGCATTTGATAGATTTGTATTTCTTTATTGTTCTTGTTATGATTTATTTATTATTACAAAACATAGTATAAAAAGGATGTGAGCATGTTTGCTTGTCGCACTTGTAAATCTACTAAAATTTAAAACGTACACTACTTAGAAGTAAAGAGTCAGATCATTGGCATCACGTGCATTTCTACTTTTTAACATTTTACTATTTATTTTCTTTCTCACTTTTTCTGAGCACAAAGCAATCACAATATTCCAGGGATTTGAGTGTGAGCTAAGCACAGCACGATTTTCCCTAGCGAAATATGACCCTGCATTTGACCCATCTGTGAAGGAGCAGTGGGCAGCTAACATGGGCAGCACCGGGGAGCAGTGCTTGGAATGGTGCCTGGCCTTTACCGGTCCTGAGATTCGAATCATTTTCAGACTTTAAAAATATACTACTGACCTAAGTAGTTCTCCTTAATGTAGATGCCCCTTGTGACCAAAATAGACAATGACAATCTTAATGGAGGCACCCCCTTGTGGCCAAAATAAAGAAATTAAATTTTTATTGACTAGAAATAAAGGGAAAAGAAGGTTGCATTTGAGGTATTGACATGAAGCACAACAGTCCTAAATTCCTAAAGTGAGACAAATAAGCCTAAACTGTGTCTCTAGAACAAACAAAAAGTTAATGGACCAAAAGTGGGATGAAGAAGAAGAAGAATTAATAAAGAGTATATTGTAATTGCTAGTACTCGCCAATTTGTTCTGTATAATTACAATGTTCATTAGTATGATAAAATAGTTCATTTCTAATCATTTTTTGCATCCCAAATTTTCATACCTCGTACTGATCGAAGCTGGGCACGAATGCTTCTCTCGCACTTGGTCCGTGCACCAATCAGGAGGAAAATCTGCTGGAATCTCGGTGATGACATCATCGAATCAATCTGAAACATATTGGTTGGAAATTATTTTTGGTAATGCTAGAACAAACTGGGTTTAACTAGATTTTGTGAAGACACTGGGCCTTATTATACTTTTTTAAGTTTTTTTATAAAATTTCTAAGAAAGTTAAGACATTTAAATAAGATGATATTATACAAATCTGGGCAATTGAAGAGATTTATGGATGACTCAATAGTCAAAATTAAATCAGTTGAAATAAATTAGTGAATGCCCATACAGTATTTATTTGAGTTTATTGGTTATTGATTGACTCCTTTGTAGATTTTGTCTTGACCTAAGAACAAATCTGGAAATAAAACATTGGCAAATGAAAACTATGTAAAGTGGATTTGAAGAACAAATTGGTTGCACCAAGCAATAGTGCTGAACAGTAACCTAAAAGCCTTCAATAACACACAAGGATGGCTTATAAGTTTAGCAACAACATACGTAGAATTTAAAACTTTAAATCAAATTGTTTTTTTTTAATTGTCAATCTCAAAGCTGTTGCAAAATATTTTTTGCAGTGCCTAAATGTCACGGCCAGCATCTTTGTACTGGCCCAGAAATCCCTCCTCTGGGCCTTCTTCAGATTTGGAGGATGGACACAAGCAACATGCCCCAAAATGCTTTTCACAACCACTGAGGAAATGGGGAGACTAACTGACCGTTTGACATGGAGACAAGTGGTGTGTGTGTTGTGTGTACATGTATTTGGGGGGTTGTGAAAACGATTATTGTCCATCTTTTTTTTGACTTGGTGGGGACATTTTTGGTATGTGAAGACTAGTTATAGGGAAAAAGGTTTTGGAAAAAACTAAAAAAGGTAAAAGGTGTGCTTTTGGTTACTGAGGTTGAGGTTAAGGTTAGTGTTAGGTGCAGCTGTAGTATTTCTTACATCTTTTAATAATGGAAGTCAACAAGGGTGTGTATGAGTTTGTGGGTGTGTGTGTGTTCCAAACACCAAAATGTGAAAAACAACTGAAAATCTGATGTGAAAATGTGTAAATGTTAATTGTGACTGCTGTTCTGATTATTTCCTCCTCTTCCATTCTTTTCTTCTTCTGTCCCTAGTTCTGTCCTTCTTCCTTCCCTGTTTTCCGTTCTTCTTCTTTTCTCATTCATCTCTTTCTTCTTCCCATAGTTTCTTCTTCTTCTTCTTCTTCTTCTTCTTCTTCTTCTTCTTCTTCTTCTACTACGACTACTACTACTACTACTACAACTTCTTCTTCTTCTTCTGCCAATTGCACTGGTTGAGTCATGTCATTAACAACACCTTGCTCCAATTTTATTTATTTTTTTTACAGTTTTTTGGATTTGCAAGGAATTATAGATACATGTTTAAGATAATTGGCTGCAAGCTTCTTTACTAGTTAGTACCACTGCCTCACAGCAAGAAAGGAGTTCTGGGTTGATCCTGGATTGGCAGTGAGATCTGTAAGAGAGTCGGCAATCTTTCTTGTGTGTGGAGTATGCATGTTTATCCAGGTGCTGCAGTTTCCTGCAAAACATCGCTGTCAGTTGATTAGTTACTCTAAATTGCCCCCCATAAATTAGCAGATGTGAGTATGTTTGTGTGAATCATGTGTACTGCAGTGCGTTGGTTTCATACATCTCACACCTGACGCTCCGAGATATGCTTTGGTCCCTGTGAACTTGATCGGGATTAAGCGGTTCAGATAATGAATGATAATTATTAAGGTATGGTGGTGTTGACATAAATCACTTTAATTTTAAATCAATTTCTTACTGGAGAAACAGAAAGATTTTTTTAATTTAGCAGCATTTGAGGTCGCTTGTAGACTGTTTTGACCATGTAGTTCTCCAAAGAGTATCATGGAAGTACATTTTCCTCATAGTGCTTTCACTGCGCTAGTGGAAATGTGCAAAGAGTCTCTCTAGAAACTGTCCAATTATTTGTGATACAAGAGTTTGCTAAGTCTGCGGAGTGAAATAGGCCTAAACTCATTTGCAGAACATCAGTACCAGGAGAAGATCATCTCAAATCTTTTCGTGACATATTGGTTTTTCTGCTCCACTGAACAGGAAACTCCGGACTACTAATTAAGAATGTCGGGATCTCACACATATTAAGACCTTTTAATTAAACAGTCAATAAAGATTTATTACATTAGATTGATTTATAAATTATACGCATGTGCAGTCTTTGCTTTATAATGGCCCCAATCATTTTATTTGTTCTATTTCCTCTTTTAAGTAATGAATTTAAGATCAGTACAAAAAGCTGAAGACTTGGTGGACAATAAGGAATATTAATATGATTAAGAAAATGTGTTGTCCCAGAAGAAAAGAACAGATCTTGATGTAATTTTTTATCATATCTAGTTTATGATTAATTTTCCTCATGAAAAGAACTTTCATTGTGTCAACATCACAAGTTATTTTTCTGCTTCTCAAGAAAGCGACTTTGGTTATAGCAAGGTCACAAGTAAATAATTTCTGATCTCAAAAAGACAAGAAGAAAAATAATGTTAACACATGTTGTATCTATCCACTTCTGTTTAGAATAAAAACAATAAGTCAAATTTACAGGGAAAAAAAGCATAGCTTAAAGAAACACAACAGGAATAACTCATGATCAAAAGTGCTAATGAGGCTTTCACTCATTTGTATCCAAATTGACAGATTTTTTTGAAAGTTCCACTTTAAATAACTGCTATCTTAGACCTTTTTTAGTCATTCTCATCTATTCAAACATTTCTGTCTTCTTACAGCAAGTTACAGCAGGGTAAATGTGAAAGGTCGGACATTGTTGTCTGACAGCTTCTTAGACTGAGGAATCCACATGTTTAAAATAAAGTCTCTGGTCCAGTCAGGCACAAATCATATGATGTCTGCTGTTGGAAAATGGAGAGCTGGAGGAGATATTATCTTAGAAATTTTGGAGTTTTTTTCTTAAGTGTTTTCAATAAAAAGTGGTAGTAGATATGGAAGTTATAATGGAAGACAATAGAGGACACTAGCCACTACATTATTTTTTCTTATTGTGAGTTATTTTCTTGTGATCTGGAGTTATGATCACAAAGATTTCTTTTAAAGTAATCTTAAAACAAGGAAGGTCTGTATAGCAATTATCTGATGTCTCTGGTGATCGACACTATTATGATAATTGATGTCATCATTTTCACACTTGTGACAGTCCATGATCAAAGTAAAATCAGACTTGTTTTTCCATGATGATAATAATGTTTTGACAAGATGCTTAACTTGTCCAAAATAGGTCATCATCTCCAGAAAACAAGTTTCCTTAGCTCTATATCACTAGAACAATGACTTAATGCAATGATCTTGACATAATAGATATTGACATAATGGAAATTGCATTTCTCAGGATGGAGCTGAAAAGTAGGGCTGGCGAAGAGATTATGATAGCATTACAGTATGGCCAATAATCTGCAAATATTAAGGTGATAATTTTCTTAAAGAAGCCAGATCATATGATCAATTTTTCTTGAACTACAGGTGCACTAAAGTGATGTTTTATCCTACTGATGTCTGGTATATTAGAGCAAAAAAAAACAGTCTCTTCATCATGAAATTTTTAAGGTGTCCAGATGGAACAAAATTAGTTCTTGCAGTTCATTATGAATGGACAATTAAAAAAAACAGCTAGTTTTTCTTTGCTATTCCTTGCATGCATTTCTTTATTCCAGTACCATATGCATATTTCTTTTGATCTAAGTTTAAAAGGTTTTTAAACTTGCGATTAGTTTCTGTGATTAACATGTTGGTGGGGCTATAGCAAAGGAAAAAAAGTGTTACAGAGATTGTAGAGGATCTTAAACCACCCAATTATTATACAAACACTGTTAGAGGTTAGTTTCTTTATAAACACAATTTATTGAACCTGTCATAACAAAAAAGAAGCTTCACTACCAGAGTCATAAATTTCTATTTGCATTTGAAATTCATTCTCCTGTCATTTCACTTTATGGTTCTGTTTTTATAACTTGTCTTGATTTGATTCATGTAGTTATGTGGTTTTATCATATGTTATTTTACTTTATTGTTATACGTTCTAACTCCTTATGTCTTGATATTTTTTAATGTACTTAGCAAACCTTTAAGATATGGAGAGGAAATATACAATGATAATTTTGAACAATAGGGGATGCTAAACGCTACATAAATGTATGTGATTTCATAGAGCTTTTTAGGTTGGTTTGTTTGTTTGTTACTACTAATTTTGACTTCTGACTTCTATTATTGCTGATTATTGCTACCTATTGGACCCTCTTTTTGCTATTAACTTTATTATTAATAACGTTTTTTGGGTTACAATTTACACTTGATTACTACAAGGTATTTTTAAGACTGGATGTTTAAATATACCTAAACACTGTAAAAATATCCATCTGGTTCAGCTCATAACAGAAAGTTCAATTTCCTTATGTTCAAATGTCAAAATAAAATCAAACTGGATACAGGCTAATAATTATTTCCTCATTATTTAAAAGTCTAGCTTTCTGTTGCTATCTGCTGAAATCCCTGGTTTCGTTTATCAGTTAATATGAGTGTTATATCTAACCTATACGTCAAAATAAACGTAGCCATGCAAACTCATAAAAGTTTGTCGCAGTAAAAATATGTTACGACATGATCAAGTAGTATTTTACAATCGAGTAACTTGTGTTATGACGCAACCGTCAGGTTTCTATGGAGAAATAAGTGCAACGTCATAAACGGGCAACCCTTACCAAATATGTCTTCATGACAAGTAATTCTTTACACAAAAGAAGGTTATTAATTCCTTTTTTCCTTTGCCCTGCAGCTTTTTCCTCCAAAAGCTTCAGCTAACCACTCGAGTCTGAGTTTTTGTGTGTGTGTGTGTGTGTGTGTGTGTGTGTTTTATTCAGTGCCAGTGTTTGTTTGTGTGCAGATAAGGGTTCAGCACCGCATTCAATCTTTCTCTGCCTCCACATATCGATCCCTCATAATACTGCCCATGGGACATGTTTTGAGTATTGACCAAAGTTTTATGGCTCACTCCTAACTGAATAACAAGATCCAGAGAATGGGAAAAGAAATAATCATAACAAATAACAAATATATAAGGAACAAATATTTGTTATGATAGTACTTTTATTACTTTTATTGGAGAAATAATTATTTTCTCCAATACTGTCACACTAAGATACATTTTATTATTATAATTATTATAAATATTATTATTAATATGTAAATAAAACTGATAAATTAATGAATCATTATTTAGCACACAAGGAACTGTAATTATCTTATCAATATGTTTTCTAGTTTTTATATCAATTGTATAATAAAAAGCTTGTTATTATTATTATTATTATTATTATTATTATTATTATTATTATTATTAAATAACTCTGCTTATCCTAATGCTCCTTATACAATCAATTGTAGTAGTTATTAATATATTATTGTTAATAAAGTAATAATAACTAATTATTGAGTTATTCCTCTAACCTCTTCTCTGAAAATTTATTTATATTAATATTATTATCTTTATTATTTATTATTATTAGATAATAACAAATTAATACTGCTCTCATTGGACAACACCAGTCATGTCAACATTCAATAGAGGACACCATTCAATAGAATTTCAATAACCATTTTCCTCATGTCATTTATTTATTCTATATCAATGAAAGGAATAGTTAGGAAAGGAAGATAATAATTTAAGGGACTAAAACCCCTAAACAATGAGAAATGTCCTTTAAAAATGTAAAGAAGGAACATGACTGTTACAACCAGAAAACAACATCAATAATTCAGATGCACCAAAGGCCTTTGCCTAGCCAATCATCGATTATCCTTACCCAGTGCTCTGGCTGTTGATGCTTACACCTACAGCAGCACCAGGACCTCGGATGCTCTTGAGGACAACATTCTTTAGCTCCCAGGCCTCAGGCCCCTGACCCTGTCTTTCACTGCTCACCCAGATGCCCTGCTAAAGCCCCAGTCAACCCCCCTCCACACATCAGGTCAGATGTGGCATCAGCTCAGTCCCTCTCGATGCCATCCTGCCTCGATGCCATTCAAATTGCCCCTGTTCGGGTGGAGTGGCACACCTGGTTTGTTCTGTTTGCAGACAGGCAGAGGTAAATCCTGCTGTCTCTCCCCTGTTCAAGGAAACATGAAGATAAAGGGATGACAAGATGAAAATGTCTAATGCAGACCAGAGTTCATTCCGTCTTCTTTTTGCTTCTTCCCAGTTGCTGGCTTCGAGTTGTAAAGTGTGTGTGCTGTTCACAGATGAGTGTGTATGTATGTGTGTGGAGGAGGGGTGGTTTGTGTGTGTGTGTTTGGTAGGTTTGGAAAGACACCACAGTCTGGAGAGGGTCTGTCTTTCTGTGTCTTTATTTCTTTTGTGTCTGCTTTCATTATTTCTTTCTGTCATTGTTTCTTATCTTTCTACCTCTTTCTGTCCTGTCGTCTCACTTTCTTCCCATTTTTTCTCTTTCTCTCTTTTTTACCTACATCATTCTTTTTTGCCTTTATCTTTTATCTCCTTTTCCCTCTTTCTCTACTTCCTTCTATACATATCTTTCTCTCTCTCTTTTCTTTGCTCTATTTTTTCCTTTTCCCTCTTTCCTCACCCTTTCTCTTCTTTTCTTTCTCTGTCTCTTTCTGAATCTCTCATTTTCTTGTTGTTTCTTACACTTATTTTCACTCTTTTTCTCGTTCTCTCTTTTTTCCTTTCTTACCCTCTTTAATCTTTCTTTTTCTCTATCATTTCTTTTCTCCCTCCCTTCTCCCACTTCCTTTAACTATCTTTCCGTCTGTGTGTCTAGTTGTCTGTCAGTCAATCATATTTAATGCAGTTTAGTTACATAACCCCACTGTGATTTTATTTTTTAATGCTCAATTCAGCTCGAGAATTCTGTATTATAGTGTCAAATTACTGCACTGCATGAATCCTGCGTCATATCACACCATCTTACATTGCACGGTTTGACCAGTTTTCCACTGTCTTGTACACCAATCGCAAGAATGAGGCCAAGTTTGACTTTTATTTTGACATAAAACACTGCAACGGAAACGACGCAAAGTGCAGCTTCGGAGAGAGTTCGGGCTGCACAATGCAGCTCGATATCAGAGACATGTAGCGACGCGTCTGGTAAGTAAAAAGGCCATTTTAATATTTATTTATGTCGGAAAGTTTAAAAATAAGATTTGAACAATTTATTGAAGGTAAAAAAGCCTCTTTTGTGACGGGAAACGAAGCGTAAGTTTACCGGGCAGCCTAGCATGGACAAATAGATTAGAACAACTAAATGTTACATGTAAAACTAAATACTGAAACGTATGACGCAACGTTTACTTGTGTAATACTATGTACACAGTTGTAATAATAAAATGTGCTCCCAGTTTGACCCAAGGGCAATGTCGGGCAGCGTGGTGTTGCGTCTTGTAGCGTCCGGCTGCGCCCGGCGCTCTGTGTGCATGGTTCTGCCGTGGGGCGTGGTCAGCGCAGTGCCATGGCAAGGGCTACATGGGGGCGGGGCGCTGTGGGCGGGGCATAACAAGTGGTCCAAAGTGAAGGATATCAAGATCCCGAAAGACTGGCGGCATGAGCAGAATGACTGCCAAATACGCCATGATGATCCGAGTAGCGGTCAGAGGTACAAATCAACAACTCATCCTTCTAAATCTCTTCATTTCTTTACTTCTCTCTCTGTCTGTCTGCCTGTCTCTCATTCCCCTTCTCTCTCTCTCGCTCTTTTTTCTCTCTCTCATTTCTCTCATTGTCTCGTCTTTCTTTCTTTCTTACTTTCTTTCTTTCTTTCCATGTCTTTGTCTCTCTTGCAGTGTTTCTGTGTATCTGTTGATACTTCCTCTACATTTGTGTTGCTGTCTTTCTTTATCTGTCTATCAGTTTTTTTGTCTTCTTGTATCTCTAATGTCCCCTGTCTGTTTTGCTCTCTCTTTCTATCTGTTTTTCTGCCTGCTTTTTGTCTCTCTATTCATAGCTCTCATTTTCTGTCTCGATCTATATGTTTGTCTGTCTCGTTCTCTTGCTGTGTATGCATCTATTCATCCATTCATCCTTCCATCTCCTCTGGCCTCTCTTTCTCTAATGGCATGTGTGTGTGTGTTGTGGGAGGGTCTAATCCCACTTGATTTAACGTGGCTCTGGCTCATGATAGAGCAGTGCAAGTAAAAATCTGCCCAAAGCCACTATCGAGGCGGCGATTAAAGGAGCGGTAAGCAGCAGCAGCCAACATAGTGTCGTTCCTTTCTCTCCTCAAAATTTGTAGAAAACTTGTTACCATGTAGTTCCACGTTTTCTTTGCCACTATCTTATATATTACAGGATCAGGACTTCATGTATAACAGCTGTTATAAAGTTTCAGTCAAATTGTACACAAGGCACACTAGAGGGGGTCAGAGAGCAGGAAACCAGAAAAATTAATAATGACAATTTACTGGCAAAACCGAGTGGTGTGAAGCCTGAATTATATATTGTCATATGGCATTTTGCACAATAGGAGAAAGGCAAAATGGTACATGACTTCTCCCCAGTAGAGTCCGGGAGAGCTGCATGCTGCTGATTGAAGTTCTAACCGACAACGCTTCACGAACACACCAGGAGATCAAAAAAATCCTCAGCAGTAACGGGTCAGTACGCAAGCTGGCGATTAGCAAACCACAAGTTTTCATCACAATACCATAATACACCCTCAGGACCGGAGGTGCCCACCCGTGGCTAGCCTTTACAGAACAATATAAATGCCTGAAATATCTTTGTGATCAGAAATAATAAGACAAAATAGTATCAATAATAGAATAATAACAATAATCATGAGTAGCCTACTGGGAGACAATATATCGCCTGGCTTCTTTTTGGAGTAAAAATTGACTAGGACAAAAATTTTTGACCGCATTATATAGATATTTGCATTCTGAGCCGTATCGTAGCCCATTATAAATTAGTAACCTTTGTGGGTAAACATGAATAAGCAAATACATGATGATGCATATACTATTTTGATATTTGAATTTGAAACTTAAATTAACTTAGGCTACATGTGCACAACGTAATGAACATGGCAGAGTGAGGCTGCAGTTCAACTGCGCCGGTGTTACGCCGAAAAATGCGTCCCTGCAGGAGCACGCACCACTGAAAACAACAGAGGGCTTATCTTCCTCTTTGTAGCATTAATAAACTGATTGTTCCTGTTCATGTAAACTATTAAAATTTGTCATCTTGGCGGGACGATGCGTGTTACAATATCATATTTGGCTAAATACCCATATACAACTTACAAAATAAAAATAGATGATGGATGCTAAAGCATTTGTACCTGCTTCCTGACAAACGTTCATGGCAATAAACTTCATTCTGATTCTAAAATAGTGTTGCTAGAACAGCCCATAAACATGCTGAGGATCAGTGTAAATTTAAGTGTTAGAATATTTGTTTTCTTATAAAGCTTTAAACACTGGGAAACACTGTGTATGCATTACAATTAGTAAACTACATTTGATTCATTGTAGGTTTTTTTGTTGATCTGTCAAATGGGAAAAGTAACTCAAAACAGCAATCTAGAAACAAATTCATACATGTTTGAACTGTGAATTGTTTATGAATAATGAATTGAGTTTTAATCGAATTGTGAGCCCAAGAATCGGAACTGAATTGAAATGGGGAGGTTTTCTGAATCGTGCACCTAAGCTCCTGCTTATAAATGTGTGACTTCTTTTGAGTAAAAAAAGAAAAATTGCATAAGAAAAAAGGTTCAATGCGAATTGCACATCAGGATTAGAATTTTGCCTGGGCCGATTTTTGGGGGCCAATATTAGATATTTGCCGATTGGTGTCAGTGTCGATGACGGTCAAAATTAAACACCGATACCTATAATTGTGTCGGTGTTTAATTTTAAACCGTCATCGATATTAAGTAAATCATAAGGTGCGCTACTGTGGCTCTGCTGCCGTCTCTTCTTTCTGTGCCGTTTGCTCTCGACTCTGTACTTCATTTAATGTCCTGCCCACAACAGTCTCTGATTGGCTATATGTCAGACGAGTAGTAGCCAGTCAACGCTGCAGTCTTGTTGTCATTCACACCACCCTCACACACAAGCGCAGCATGAAGCTCCGAGAAGGAGAAAGGAGAGTTTCAGCTTGGTGTTTGTAAAATTCATAATTTTGACATTAAATTTTTTTCTATCGGTTCCAAATATCAGTTATCAACGACACACAACTATATGCTGCGTTAATAAAATGACCCTGAAAACCAGTATCCGTCGACCTAGAGTATCCCCCCATCCCTAGCTAGTTGGTCTAACTGTGCTTGTCGCTTGTGTCCTCAGGCGCTGTGTGACGGGGCACGCCACAACTTTGTCAGGAAGGGGTGGTGTTGGCAGTGGGGGCGGAGTTTCCCTGAGAGAAGCGTTGGAGCTGGCCATAGGCGGGAGCTGAAGGCGTGCAGGAGACGGAGGAAGAGGAGGAGGAAGAAGAGAGAAAGATCCTGCAGGTGAGAGGATTTAACACACAGAACCATAAGTTTTCACATTCATCAAAATCCAACTGGACCAGTGTCCAAAGTTTTTGAGTCCTGCTATGCTTCCAAGTTCTATCCAAACTCTTTCGCCTGCCTTCAGATTTTCCTTTTCTCTCCTTCTCCAGTTCCTTCTTCCTCTCTTTTGCACTTTTTCTGTCTGTCTCTTTTTCTTACCCATTCTCTCTTTTTTGCTCTCTCTGTTTTGCTTTTCCGTCTCTTTTGCTCTTTTTCTTTTGCTCTCTCTCGCTTCCTCCTCCTCTCTCTTTCGTTCTTTTTCTCCTCCCCTGTTACTCTCTTGCTCTGTCTCTCTCTCCCTTGCTTTCTCTTTCTCTCTCTCACTCTCTCTTTATCTGTCTGTCTTACTCTCCCTCCCTCACTAATGATCTAATTTCCTCACCTTTGTCTCTATCTCCTTTTCTTTTCCTAAGTTCATCTGTGATGTTGGCAGTAGCAGGGCGGTTCGTGCAGCACTGGAGGCAGCTGGGGTTCGAACCCTCAGCACCGGGGTGGAGTTCATCAGTGTCACACACGCCATGCTGCCCACCGCCCAGCTCTGCGCCAGCGCTGCCCTGCTGGAAGCAATCAACCACTGCCCCGATGTTGTTAAGGTGTGGGACAACGTCCAGGAAACCCAAGAGTGAGGTTGCAAAAATGTAACTTGATTACACCAACTAGACATTTTTCTCAGTTTAAAAGCAAAACATTGATTAACCAGTTGAAGCCTGTTTTTTGGCATGTCAAAGCATTTCCTGACTGTTTGGCGATTGGCTGTTGGCGATTGTTGCCAATGTTTGCATTGGAGCCAGGAAATGTGCTGGTTAATTTGGGAGAAGATTTGCGCAGTGCTACAGAGAAGAAGAAATGGACCCAAAACTTTCTTCCACCTCCTGCGACATCTTGGCAATTTTCCAGAGCCTTCTACATATCTTGGACGTGTTAGCGAAGCTGCATGGGTAGAATGATTTCTGTGTTTAACTAAATAATAAAGCGTGTTAAAAAAATAAAGCTATTTTCGACTCCAGACTTTCCACTTTCCACTTGCTCTGAGTAAGATCATAAAACCTAGATTAAAACAAAGATTTACTTAATCAGTTGAACCTGGTTTTTGGCCTCTCACTGCATTTCCCCTCTGCACTTCCAGCGATTTGGGGCCATATTTGGTGCAAACGTTTATCTTGGAGCAGTGAATGTGCTGGACCATTTTGAGGGAAGGTTTGGGAATTGCTACGGATAAAAGAAACAAGACCCAAATCTTTAAGGTGCTGCATGGATTGAGAAAGATTTCTTAATGATAGTCTGCAGAATACCCATTCAAAAAATAAATCTATATTTGGCAGAAATACAAGGACTGTGAAACTTCATTGAAAGCATAACTTTTTATTGTGCCTTTCTCAAAAAATCAAATCAGTTTTCACAAGTGATTTATTTATTTCAAATGCAGAGCCGATGTAATATATACATTTGTCCTGCATTTAAAATAAATAAATGAAGTGACCCATGCACTATATGGACACAAGTATACCCACAGAGACTTTAATGATATTTCAGTTAAGTACATAGACTTCAATATGAAGTTGGTCCCACTTTGCAGCTTTAACTCTTCTTCGAAGATTTTGGAGTATTTCTTTAGGAATCTGCGTCCATTAATTCTGTAAAACATTTATGATGTCAGGCACTGACGTTGGACAAGAAGCCCCGGCTCACAATCTCCGTTCCAGTTTATCCCACAGATGTTGGATGGGGTTGAGGTCAGGGCTCTGTACTAGTCAGTCAAGTTCTTCCACACTAAACTCACCCAACCATGTCTTCATGGACCTCGTTTTGTGAGCTGTATTGTGGTCATGCTGGAATGGAACAGGGCCTTTCTCCAAACTGTGTCCACAAAGTTGGAAGCATAGTGTTGTCCAAAATGTCTTGGTTTGCTGAAGCATTAGGACTGCCCTTCACTGGAACTAAGGCGCCTAGAACCCAAACCCTGAAAATCAGTCCCACATCATTATCCCTCCTCCACTAAACTTCACAGTTTACAAAATGCAGTCAAGCAGGTAGCGTTCTTCCAGCATCCTCAAAACCCAGGCTCGCCCGTCTGATGGAAAAGTTTGATTCATCACTCTGTGTTTCCACTGCTCCACAGTCCAGTGGCAGTGAGCTTTACACCACTCTCATCCGACACTTGGCATTGTGGCAGGGATGTGAGCAGCAGCTCGTCTGTGGAAACCCATTCCATCAAGTTCCTGCTGCACAGTGTGCTTACATTAATCCAAGTGTAAGTTTGGAACTCTTCAGCTACGCGTTCAGCAACATGAATCTAAGCAGTCATTTACCCTATTCTGGGACTTTGTGATCTTACATGTCATGGCTTCTGTTGTTCCTAAACACTTCCACTTAACAATAATACCGTTTAGAGCTGACTGTGGAATATCCAGGAGGGGTGAAATTTCACGAGTCATTTTAGTGCAAAGGTGGCATCCTATCTGAAATACTGAGCTTTTGTTTTACAAGCGTTTGTAAATGGAGGCTGCATGCCTAATTGCTTGATTTTATACACCAGTGGTAATGGATCTAAATATATTCATTCTAAAAATGTTTGGGGGGAAAATGTTTTGGTTTTAATGTGAAAAACGAACAAACAAATATAGGATTCTCCAGAAGCTTCTCCATCTTTCGCCTCAGTGGTGACGACCCACAGCTGTCCTGTCGATACGTTGCCTGCATTACCCACGTTCGATGCAGCCTATATCCAATGCCAATAGATTGACTGGGGGATGGGGGAGTAGCCAGCACTTTTCTACTGGGTGAGGTGGGGAGGGGCAGGTAGGGCATGTACAGTTATTCAAATGTTACACTAACCAATTTAGTATCTACTCTTTTGTGATTGTTTGCAGTCATGTGCGGTCCAGAATGTGCAAGCATTCCCAGCGGTCCAAGCATTCCCTTGACTGCCACTTAACTCTGCCACGCTCTTGTTCCACATTTTTTTCAGCTGAAACACAATAAATTGATGTTCCCAAATACCTCTGAAACAACTCCATTTAAATAGCCTGAGCCAACTGTTGTTGGTTGTTTCCAGTTTTTCTGCTGTTATTGGATAACATTTCGTCCAAACAAACATCCAACTAAATCACAATAAGAACAAGTGTTGCAAAATAACTCTAAAACAACTAACTAAACAATAGACTTTAGTTAATTGTCTCAGAGTTTTTGTTTGGCCACCATCTAGCTCTGCCACTTGTTGAGGACCAACACTGATTCTTCTTTTGCTTCATTGTTTAATTGGTCCTTCCAGATTTACTGGCAGTTCTTATGATAAGACAAACTGCCTTTTTTACTGTACAGGCCATAAGCGTTGGCAGTTTTGTGGCTGCTAACGACAGCCCCGGAAGGATCTGTAGCATTGATTTGTTTTACAGCGTCCCTGCCTTTGGTACAGAATTGATCCAGTTCACAGTTGCTGGGACAAGAGGTTTACCTTTACCGACCTCCAGGCGAGTCAAGCGGATTGTTCAGAGTGCAAACACAAAATGGGTGCTGTGATTCAGTAACATTTAGTTTGGATCTGTAGCTGCTGAAGTTTTGGAACACAGCGAAGGATATGGAAACCCTCCTGGGGTAAGAGCATCATTGTTGTTGTACCATTTGGTGAAATTTGGTTAGTAGATAGTCAAACAGAGTGTGATGAAACGGTATTTAAATCAGGAAAGACCTTTTCAACTCAATTCAGACTTTAATCTTCACTGGACCGTAAATCATAACAATTTCACCTTTAAGGATAGATAAATCTCAGATATTTTCTGAAATTATTAAACTTTAATTTGTGAGAAAAACGTCAAATTTCTGGTATTCAATTTAGTAGAATTTATGAGAAAAACATTCTCGGTGAATGAATTTGTGAATAATCTGATTAAGTTAAGTGGATTTGGATATTGGAATGAATGAATAAATAAATGTCCACATTTGAAGTCATAAATTTCCATGATAAAAGCTTAAATTGTAACATCTTGAATATATGAGAAAAGTTGTAAAAAACATTTGTCTGACATTAAGCATTCTCTAGCAAATTTGTAGGAAAAAAAAGTCATTTATTTAGCTTGATATTTAAATCATACATTTACAAAAGAAAAAAAAACTAGGATGTTCTCTCTAAATTGGTAGGTCATTTAAGACTTAATTTATCTATCAAGATTGTGATGTTGAACCTATTTCTCAATAAAATCCTTTCAATTGCGTTAAAAACGAACTACTATATACTTTTGAAGTCCTGATCGAGGCCAACTCAGATTTGTCACAGTGTTGCTGAGAATATTAAAAATATATTAAACAATTGGAGCTTGACTCTCATAAGATTTCTGATTTTTGTCTTGGAAATTTATGACCTACCAATTTAGAGAACATCCTATTTTTTCCTTGTAAATGTATGATTTAAATATCACAAATAATGACTTTTTTCCTCACAAATTTGTCAGAGAATGTTTTTTAATGTCAGACAAATGACCAATGAAAATTGTGAAATGTTAACTAGCTGACTTGTCTTTCCTAAGATTCAACTTAAAATCTTCAGACATGATCCACTCTGTCAGCTTCAGACAATCATTCTCTTTCCAATGGGTGATTCTGACGAAACTCTTGGAGTCCGCTGTGATGTGAGGAACTGAAGAAAGTGCACTTTCCAGAAGAAGTGAGTCTTTGGCATTCCATTAGTTGACAATTCAATGCAGATTTTGCAAATCACAATACAGTTTTCATATTTTATTTTCCTGTTATTTTTGCAGTTTTACCAACAAACAAATAAACAATATAAAAATATTAAAATAGATATATTAATATAGCAATCAGTATCGTAAGATAGTAATAAACAATTTAAAACTAAAATATAATAAAAAATTATACATATATAAATATAATAAAAATTAATACAAATAAAAATCAGGAGTGCATAATTATTTGTAAATTTGTTTTACGAAGCTTTAAGAATTTTTTTTTTTTAATTTAGCTACCCATATTCCATTAGGTAAGGTGCCTTTAGATTTTCATTCTTCAATATTCAAAAGATGTTCAACTCCCATTTCTTTCATCCCTGTCTCTCCCAGGTTCCACTTCTTGCTCCTCCAACCTCCCAGATGAAGTGTGGCATTGCTGACCGTTTCCCAGGGTTCCCCCTCGGCTTCCAGCGTCCCAGGCGGTCCTCCTCTGTGGTCAGCCATCCCCACGACATCGAGCTGGTTGCTGCCCCCAAGGTGAAGGAACGTACACTGAGGGTCACAGAAAAGGTCACCCAGGTAGGGCTTTAGGGGGCAGGTATGAACTTCAGGACAAGTTAGATCGGATGAGGAAAATCCGATTATTTGCCTTTGTCCAGGTCAAGAGAGAGAACAGGGCTCTGAACAGTAGAGAAGTGAAGAAAAAATTAGAAAGTCAGGCATGTTCATGAGAAAATATCACTTGAGATTTTTTTTCTGCACTTATATCTTGTCAGCACGTTACTTTTGCATGTGTACATTTTCTCATGGGCACAATTTTCTTGTCAGTACACAATACTTTCATGTTACCACACATTACTCATGAGCAAGATACCGTCGTTGTGGTGCACTGTGTGCTGTGCTGTGATCTGGTTTGTTCACAGTGACAAATAATCACTAAGTCAAGGTGTTACTTTCTAATGAGCATGCATTACATTTTCATGAGCACACCATATTTTTAGTGAGCACTCATACGTTTTCGTCAGCATCGTTACTTTCTTGTGAGCACACATTACTTCCCCTTGAGAAGGCATTACTTTTCTGTGAACATGCGTTACTTTCTCATCAGCACACATTACTTTCTTGTCAGCCCATCATCCGTTTCATTTAAGCACGTTACTTTGTGGTAAACACGCCACACTTTATGTGAGCATTGTTACTTTCTAGTCAGCACACATTATTTTCTCCTGAGTATGCGCTACTTTTTCATGTGCATGCCATACTTTTTTGTGAACATGCATTACTATCCTATGAGCATGTCTTACTTTCTTATGATCCCGCGTTTTCACAAGCATAGGTTGCTTTCTTGTCAGCACATATAATTTTTACATCAGCACACAAAACTCAAGTTTTTTTCATCACTTGCTTCTCTGAGATGAACAATCCTAGATATTTTTTTTTAAAAATGGATATTGTGAACATTTGTATATCTGGAGGGAGAGGTCACCTCTGCCCTACTGCTGGGTCGGTTGGCACATGGACACCAATGTGGTCAAACCCACACCCGCTAGCGGAAAGATCGTTAGGACACAGAGATATAAGCCCTGGGGATGGTGGGAGATCCATGAGGTTAGCGTTGCATGTGTGCACATGATGTCAGATTGGGTCTCTTCTGGTTCCTTTGGGGTCCTCGAGGGAGAGTGGTTCTAGGGGTCAACTAATGTTTTTTTTCTGGTACAGTACCAATACTGATTATTGTTAATTGTGGAGAAGTAATATCTGCATTAAAATTCAGAGTAACAAATGGCTTTTAGCACACATTTAATTCCGAGAACCTTGCAGTATGTGTTTTACATTCCAAAAGGTTCTTAACATTCCCAGGTGTACTTGGGAGCTTCCAGCTTCTGTATCAGAATGTCAAATATTCAGGACATTTAGCCTTTGTTGCTGATAAGCTAAACCTGTGGAGTCTAACCAATCAGATGAATGCAGTTTCTTCATTTGATCAAAATATCGGTTTAAAAAGTTACCGATAACTAAATAATATCCACTTTTAGGGAAGTTACTTTTAAATGGTAGCTTTTCAAGCTGCAAGCTACTTCTGACTAAAAGTAGACAAGCTACACTACAAGCTGCTGTTATAATATAGTAGTTAGCCACACTACAAGCTGCTGTTATAATATAGTAGTTAACTACACTACAAGCTGCTGTTTTAATATAGTAGTTAGCTACACTACAAGCTGCTGTTATAATATAGTAGTTAGCTACACTACAAGCTGCTGTTTTAATATAGTAGTTAGCTACACTACAAGCTCCTGTTTTAAGATGGTAGTTAGCTACACTACAAGCTGCCGTTGTAATATAGTAGTTAGCTACACTACAAACTGCTGTTGTAACATAGTAGTTTGCTACACTACAAGCTGCCGTTGTAATATAGTGGTTAGCTACACTACAAGCTGCTGTTTTAATATAGTAGTTAGCTACTCTACAAGCTGCCGTTTTAATATAGTAGTTAGCTACACTACAAGCTCCTGTTTTACTATAGTAGTTAGCTACACTACAAGAATGCAACCATAAGAGGTCACAAGCCAGTGATTCTTTGTGCCGGTCCCAAGTCGGGATAAATGCAGAGGGTTGTGTCAGGAAGGGCATCCGACGTAAAACCTAAGCCAAATGAAACATGCGAATCACAAACAGGGATTTCATACCGGATCGGTCGAGGCCCGGGTTAACAACGACTGCCACTGGTGCTGTTGACCTACAGGGTGCCAGTGGAAATTGGGCTACTGTTGGTCGACGGAGGAGAGGAGGAAGGTGTGTGTGTAGGCAGAGAGAGAAGAGGAAAGGCAAGAGTGTGGAACTGAAAGTAGGGACTTTGAATGTTGGAACTATGACAGGTAAAGCTAGAGAGCTGGTGGACATGATGCAGAGAAGGAAGGTGGATATACTGTGTGTTCAGGAGACCAGGTGGAAAGGTAGCAAGGCTAGAAGCTTAGGAGAAGGGTTTAACTTGTTCTACCATGGTGGAGATGGAAAGAGAAATGGAGTAGGAGTTATCCTGAAGGAGGAGTTTGTTAGGAACGTTCTGGAAGTGAACAGAGTGTCAGATAGGCTGATGAGTCTGAAGCTTGAAGTTGAAGGAGTAATGATCAATGTTGTTAGTGGTTATGCCCCACAGGTAGGATGTGAGCTAGAAGAGAAGCAGAATTTCTGGAGTGAGCTAGATGATTTGATGCAGCGTATCCCCAGACTTGAGAGAGTGGTAATTGGTGCAGACTTTAACGGACATGTTGGTGAAGGGAACAGAGGTGATGAGGAAGTGATGGGCAGGTTTGGTATCCAGGATAGGAACGAAGAGGGACGGATGGTGGTAGACTTTGCGAAAAGGATGGAAATGGCTGTTGTGAATACTTTCTTCCAGAAGAGGCAGGAACATAGGGTGACTTATAAAAGTGCAGGGAGGAGCACACAGATGGACTACATCTTATGTAGACGTTGTAATTTGAAGGAGATTAGTGACTGCAAGGTAGTGGTAGGTGAGAGTGTAGCGAGACAGCATAGGATGGTGGTCTGTAGGATGAAGCTGATGGTGAGGAAGATGAAGAGAACAAAGGTGGAGCAGAGGACCAGGTGGTGGAAGCTGAAAAAAGAAGAGTGTTGCGAGGTTTTCAGGGAGGAGTTGAGACAGGCTCTTGGTGGCCAGGAGGTGCTCCCAGATGATTGGACAGATACAGCTAATGTGATTAGGTAGACGGGTAGGAGGGTACTTGGTGTGTCATCTGGAAGGAGTAAAGTAGATAAGGAGACTTGGTGGTGGAACGAAAAAGTCAAGGAGCATATACAGAGAAAGAAGTTAGCGAGGAAGAAGTGGGACACTGAGAGGACTGAGGAGAGTAGACAGGAGTACAGGGAGATGCAGCGTATGGTGAAGGTAGAGGTGGCAAAGGCCAAACAAAGGGTGTATGATGACCTGTATGCTAGGTTGGACAGTAAGGAGGGAGAGAATGAGTTGTACAGGTTGGCGTGGCAGAGAGATAGAGATGGAAAGGATGTGCAGCAGGTTAGGGTGATTAAGAATAGGGATGGAAATGTACTGACAGGTGCCAACTGTGTGATGGGAAGATGGAAAGAGTACTTTGAAGAGCTGATGAATGAGGAAAATGAGAGAGAATGTAGAGTAGAAGAGGTGACTGTTGTGGATCAGGAAGTAGCTGAGATTAGTAAGGATGAAGTGAGGAAGGCTTTGAAGAGGATGAAGAAGGGAAAGGCAGTTGGCCCTGATGACATACCTGTGGAGGTATGGAAGTGTCTAGGAGAGGTGGCAGTTGAGTTTTTGACTAGGTTGTTCAACAAGATCTTGACGAGTGAGAAGATGCCTGAGGAATGGAGGAAAAGTGTTCTGGTAACGATTTTTAAGAACAAGGTAGACATACAGGATTGTGGCAACTACAGAGGAATAAAGCTAATGAGTCATACAATGAAGCTTTGGGAAAGAGTGGTGGAAGCTAGGCTTAGGTCAGAAGTGAGCATATGTGAGCAGCAGTACGGTTTCATGCCAAGAAAGAGTACTACAGATGCTATTTTTGTTTTAAGGATGCTGATGGAGAAGTACAGAGAAGGTCAGAGAGAGCTGCATTGTGTCTTTGTAGATTTAGAGAAGGCATATGACAGGGTGCCGAGAGAGGAGCTGTGGTATTGCATGAGGAGATCTGGAGTGGCAGAGAAGTATGTTAGAGTGGTGCAGGACGTATGAGAGCTGTGAGACAGCAGTGAGATGTGCTGTAGGAGTGACAGAGGAATTCAAGGTGGAGGTGGGACTGCATCAAGGATCGGCTCTAAGCCCCTTCTTGTTTGCTTTGGTGATGGACAGGCTGACAGATGATGTTAGACAGGAATCTCCATGGACTATGATGTTTACAGATGACATTGTGATCTGCAGTGAGAGCAGGGCGCAGGTAGAGGAAAGGCTAGAGAGGTGGAGATATGTGCTGGAGAAGAGAGGAATGAAGATTAGTCGCAGCAAGACAGAATACATGTGTGTAAATGAGAGGGGCACAAGTGGAACAGTGAAGTTACAGGGAGTAGAAGTAAAGAAGTACTTAGGGTTTACGGTCCAAAGCAACGGAGTGGAAAAGAGGTGAAGAAGCGCGTGCAAGCAGGTTGGAATAGGTGGAGAAAAGTGTCAGGTGTGATGTGTGATAAAAGGGTTTCAGCAAGAATGAAAGGAAAAGTGTACAAGACAGAGGAGAGACAATGAGTACATAGGTAGAAGGATGGTGAGGTTGGAGCCACCAGGCAGGAGGCTGAGAGGAAGACCAAAAAGGAGAGTTATGGATGGGGTGAAAGAGGACATTAAGTTAGTTGGTGTGAGGGTAGAGGATGCAGAAGATAGGACTAGATGGAGACAGATGATTCGCTGTGGCGACCCCTGAAGGGAAAAGCCGAAAGAGGAAGAAGAAGCTACACTACAAGCTCCTGTTTTAATATAGTAGTTAACTACACTGCAAGCTGCAGTTTTAATGTAGTAGTTAGCTACACTACAAGCTGCCATTTTAATATAGTAGTTAGCTACACTACAAGCTGCTGTTTTAATATAATAGTTACCTACACTACAAGCTGCTGGTTTAAAATTGTAGTTACCTACACTACATTCTACACAGGAAAAAAATAGCTAACTATTTCCAAACTGTTTTATCCAGTAATAATATTTGCAAAAATGAGAAACATGTTGTTATGTAGCAAATGAAGTCATATGAAAATCTATACATTTTTTAAAACATGTCAAAGAAATTTTGGTAGTAGAGATTTTTGGCTTGTGAAGTTACACTCAAATATGTAAGTTTTATATATAATATAAATAGTTTTATTTTATCTTTTAGATTCATACATTTTGGTAAATATTTCTTCCTATGCTGAGATGCAATGAACATGCACGTATCAGAAGCCACTTCTACCATATTAGTACCAATCGGAAACATCTGCTAGTTCCAGATACCTGTCTTTGTAAAGAGAGAACAATATTTTTTTTACAATGTAGTGTTTGTCACTATTTTTTTTTTAAGTTACTGAGATAGCTGCTTTTAAAATGCTACTGATTTTACTGATAAGCTAATGAAAAAGTCATTAAGTTAATAGCATTACCAAATTTAGTAAGCTACTGGAAATATTGGCACAGATGAATCGGGGCACAGGTGCAGTCCAGGATACAGCGTTAGTCTACAGAGATTTTGTGTGTGTGTGTTTGTGTGCGGCCATGTACTTATCGCATTGTGGGGACCTTTTGTCCCCTAAAATCACTTTTATCTGTTTTTTTGGGCTTTGTGGGGACATTTGAGAGGTCCCCATGAGGAGAAATGACTTTATAGAAAATGTGCTTGTTTTATTTGAGAAACTAAAAGAGGTAAAAGATGTGCTTTTGGTTACTGAGGTTAAGGTTAGGGTTAGGATTAGGTGTAGGTGTAGAATTATGTACTTTAGTCATTATGGGAGTCTATGGAAGGACCTCACAAAGATAGTAATACAAGACTGTGTGTGTGTGTGTGTGCGTGCGCGCATGTGTGTGATAGTAGTTTATCATTCGGCACATTCAGAGCTGTTGATGCAAGCACAACTAACTGCTGTGGACGGACACAGAAAAGTCCAGAAAGCACTGGACTGGCTGATGTTTTGGCATTTCCAAAGGAATGGCGACATGATGGTAGGGAGGCTGTTGAGCGACTGCTGGTTGCAAGTTGCTTATGTGGTCATTGGCATTTCGGAGTTGTTGTAAGACGAGACTTTATGGATGCCAAATCGGTCAGTAATGTCTCCTCTATGAAAAGTGTAGTAGGCAAAAATGCTTTCATCATGGCAAAGCCCTAAAATATTTTATCATGTAGAATTTTGTTGGTTCTGGTGAGTTTTGATACAGGGCCTGAATAATGTAGCTATGTTCTTTCTTTTTTAGGAATGTTACAAAATTAATTAATCTGAATTATGAAATCTATTTTGAAATGTGGATTAAGGCATTGACGTGTGGAGGGAGGGAGAGGGAGGGAGAGGCAGACAGACAGAGAAAGAGAGAGAGAGAGAGAGAGAGAGAGAGAGAGAATAAACAGCAGCCATGTTAGTAACGGACCCTCCTAAATTAGGTCAGAGCACTTTTGTGTGGGAAATGATGACTAAAATCCCTTGACCCCAGTTTATAAAATTTAACTTGAAAGTGTTCAGTGCTAGAATTGAATTTTTTTCGTTTTTTATATGTGTTATGTTATGTAATATACTACAGATTTTACAAGAAGACTTAAATAATGATTACTTGTGAAGAAACAGACTTCAGTGAAGGTTTAACTCCCCCATTCGTATCCTACTTCAGTTAAAGTGCTTAGGTATTTGCTTACGATTAAGTATTCCTTAGCAGAGCATTTTTCTGCCATGAATAAGTGATTTATAAGCCTCATTTGATTATTTAATTATACTTTAAAGATCATTAAAGTGTCCACGACAGTGTTAGATGAAAAACATTTTCAGATAGATAGATAGATAGGTAGATAGATAGATAGATAGATAGATAGATAGATAGATAGATAGATAGATTGAGATGTATAGACATATTTCAATGCATTATTGAATATGATATAGCATGGCAGTTATGCACCTTCACAATACATACTTATACTGGGTGTAGTTTGATATTAAAGCATCATAAAGCATTCATACCTTTAATGAGCAATGTCTTTAATGTGCAAATACCTTTAACACACAATATCATAAATATATATTAATAGTATTCAAAAGTATGTCAAAGTCAAATGTGAATTCAAATGCTTCATGTTGTATGCTTGCTTGTTGCAAGTTCAGTTACATTTCTTTTAAAACAGATCCAGGGAACAAATTACACAAAATCCATCCTCAGCATGGTAGTTACATGAAGCACAACACTCACTTAGAGGACTTGTGAATGGGATATATTTATCATAACTACAGTATGTTTACTGTAAAAAATAATTTGATCAATAAGTCATGTTAACATAATTGTGTAACATAAAACAATAACTTTTCATGAGTTATGTTGTTACAATGTAGGTTTTTATGTCGGTTTAATGAGATTAAAATGTGAAAATGTCAAATAAAATGTAAGTAGTAACTATGTTAAAAAGTAAATAATGTTAATACTCCACTCAGGAAAAAACATATCTGATGTAACCAGCAACTAAGTTGTAAGAGTAGAATTCTGCTGAAGTAAAAGTACTAACATATCTTATATGAACAGTGCTTAAGTATTAAAAATTCAATTCTATTTAAGTAAAAGTGGATAAGTATTACACGTTTTAGTACTCAAGTACTGTATACATCTGTGTACCATTTGTTCATTTGTTTTTCACATTAACACCAAAAAACAAAACCATTTTTATTTCATTGTCTTTTTCTAGCCAAAATGAAAAAACCATCATTTTCCAAATTCCCATTGTGCACTCAAATACAAAACGGAAACCACAATCATATTCCATGTTTTTCGTTTGGCGGAAGTATGGTTACTCTTCTGCATATGTAATTTTTCCTACTTTCTGCAGTTTTTTATGTTTGATTTTTAAAAATTAATATGATTTTTTTATTTGAATAAAAAATAAACACTCTCATTACACTAGAACACCCATTGGTACAAACTTGAAATATATATATATATATATATATATATTCTTTTTTTTTTTTTCCCCAGGCGCTGTCCCTGGGTGCTGACGTGCTACCTGAGTATAAACTTCAGGCTCCGGATGTGCACAGGTGGATCATGCTCCACTATAGCCCCTTCAAGGCAGCGTGGGACTGGCTAATCCTGCTGCTGGTACTTTACACAGCCATCTTCACTCCCTACTCAGCAGCCTTCCTACTAGATGAGCTGGAGGAGGGGCGGCAGCGCACCTGCGGCTACACCTGCAACCCGCTCAATGTGGTGGATGTGGTGGTGGACGTGCTTTTTATTGTCGACATCGCCATCAACTTCCGCACCACCTATGTCAACCGCAACGATGAAGTGGTGACGCAGCCCAGGCGCATTGCCATCCACTATGTGAAGGGCTGGTTTTTCATTGATATGGTGGCCGCCGTGCCCTTTGACCTGCTCATCTTCCGCTCTGGGACTTTAGATGAGGTGGGTGAAGGGCTAATGACCGTAAGCATGTTGTACCACTAAGAACACTTCCATGTCTTTTCAACAGTGCTGGTGCTGGTTCTGGTGCTGACAGGGAGCTGATTCCCAAATGACTGCTCTAACAGTTTTGTTAAACTATGCTGGAGCCAGTTTCTCAGGCATGGCACCAGGGATTTCCACTGGTGCCATGCCTGAAAAACTGGCTCCAGAGAGGCGAGGGGAAATCAGAACTGGAGCAACTCAGTGGCAGGGCACCAGCACCAGATAATTGGGAAATCAGAACTTAGAGTCTTTATCAGTGATGGCAATTCCACTCCCAGAGGGACAGTATCCAGCAGATTTTCCATCATACATTTATAGCACTTATCAGCCAAGCTTATCCAGAGCAACTTCCATTTCCTAATTACAGGGACGGTTTCCATGGTGAGTCTTGACTCTTGCTCAGGGACCTAGTGGTAGTAGTGCTGAAGGTACAATTTTAACCTACAACCTCCTTTGTAGGCAAATGTCCTACCGTTAGGCCACCCCAACACTCCCATACTTAATTTCAGAACATTCACTCCTGGTTCAATGTAGATACTCATCAAAAAGGATGCAAAACCCCCAGGATACTGGCCCTCTAGGACTGCAATTGCCTATCCCAGGTCTATATAATTACAAAATATGGATGCCTTCGCTTTCCCCAACTTGTCGCCCTCCCTGGTCTTAATCTCAGACGACGACCACCCTGATTGGCCTGCTGAAGACAGCCCGTCTGCTGCGACTGGTGCGCGTGGCCAGGAAGTTAGACCGGTACTCTGAATATGGAGCTGCCGTCCTCTTCCTGCTGATGTGTACCTTCGTGCTGATTGCCCATTGGCTGGCGTGCATCTGGTATGCCATTGGGCATGTGGAGAGGCCGTATATGAAAACGGGCTGGTTGGACAACCTGGCGGACCAGCTGGGCAAGCATTACAATGACAGCGATTCCAGCTCTGGGCCATCCATAAAGGACAAGTATGTCACTGCACTCTACTTCACCTTCAGCAGTCTGACCAGTGTGGGCTTTGGGAATGTCTCGCCCAACACCAACTCAGAGAAGATCTTTTCCATCTGTGTGATGCTTATTGGCTGTGAGTATTTTCATTGCACTTCTCAAGTTCTGGCAATTGCCAGGATCTGTCAATAGTGATGTGAATGATTCAGGGGTGTTGAGGCAGAGGTTACACCCAACACATCTGAACCATTCATGGGATAGACGATTAAATAATGAGTTGGATTCCCTGAAGATCTCTCTTCTGTAATGTGTTGATTCTAAACCTTAAGGTCCAATTCCTCTTTCAAATGATTTTCATTTCCGGGGTTTTGCCTCCACTCCTCGTAGCCCTCATGTATGCCAGCATATTTGGAAACGTCTCAGCGATCACACAGCGCCTCTATTCTGGCACAGCACGTTACCACACACAGCTGCTGAGGGTGAAGGAGTTCATCCGTTTCCACCAGATTCCCGGAGGTCTGAGGCAGCAGCTAGAGGAATACTTCCAGCACGCCTGGTCCTACACTAATGGCATCGACATGAATGCGGTAACAGGACGGAGAAACACTTGCACATATACAAGCTCTTCATTTAAAAAAAAGACTACCACAAAGCATGCTACTTATGGACCCACTGATTTTAGGATGCACAGTCTAGGACTGGTCTAGGTATGATATAGCATCTGTCGTGGTGGAACATCATATTAGTACTATTTCTGCTAGTGCTTCTTACCAATAATAATAGTGGACCTCATTCACCAACCATTAAGAGGAACTTTGTTCGAAAAGACAGTTTTCACAAAGATTCCGAACTTTAGCAATGATTTCTTATTTATTTTTCTTATTAACAAAATCAACAGATTTTGTTAATACTCTTATGCAAAATTTCGTGCATGCCTGTTTATGCAAAACATTATCTTATTGAGTTTTCTTCAGTACTGCAGTTATTTAATTTCAGGGCAGTTGGTAGTGTAATGGTTAGGGAGTTAAGTCGCCAGTTTAAGTCTTGGACCAGTAAAGGCAGCACCGAGGTACTCATGAGGAGAGTACCGTCCGCAAGCACTGCTCCCCGGGCACTGGCACTGCTCCTACATGGATGGGTCAAATGCAGAGGTCACATTTGGCTGTGGTGTACTGTGTGCTGTGCTATAGTGTGTTCACAATGACAAATAATCACATATTTAAAATTTGTCATATTACAGTGGTATCTCTGTTCCCAAATGGTTCTAAGCTTGTACACTGTGTCCACAATTAGGATGCAGAGGGTGTTGCCTAAAGTAACACCCTATATTAAGATGTGCAAAATTATTATGCAGCGTCTTTACCGTAGGCAAAATGGGACAAAAAGAGAGTTAACTGACACTTAAAGTCAAAAGTCGCTAATGCTTTTCAAAAGAATGCAACACTCTTGAAGTAGCCAACCTATTGAGGCATGATCATAGAACAATCAAACATTTAATTGCAAAAAGTCAACAGGGTCATAAACCACAGGTGGAGAAGAAAAGATGCAAATGAGCTACAAAAAACTTGAAAAGAATTAAACATGAAGCTACCAGAACCCATTCTCCTCCAGTGCCACTATATTCTACATCCTAGCTGGGGTGTCCAAAAGTACCAGGTGTTCAGTGCTCAGAGACAGGACGTTTGTCTTCATAAAAGTAACATGGCTATACCTCTCGGTCCTAGCACAGGTCTAGTGTAGGTTCTGTTTTGACTTAGATTAAAGTGAATGTCTTACATTATTAACAATCATATAATTTCACAGCATACTGGTTACACTCTTTGCCTTCTTTCAGGTTTTGAAGGGTTTTCCCGAATGCCTTCAGGCCGATATCTGCCTCCATCTGAACCGCAGCCTGCTGCAGAACTGCAAGGCCTTCAGAGGTGCCAGCAGAGCCTGTCTGAGAGCGCTGGCCATGCACTTCAAAACCATACACTCACCCCCTGGCGACACCCTCTACCACCACGGCGACATCCTTCACACCCTGTACTTCATCTCCCGGGGCTCCATTCAGGTCTCCTGCAATGACGTGCCACTGGCCGTTCTGGGTGAGAACAACTTCAGGCACAGGGTGGCCGAGTGATGGTCTAACCTCCTGGTGTTATTTACTACATGTGTCCCATGTTTTTATTTATTCCCATGCAGGAAAGAATGACATCTTTGGTGAGCCCATTAACCTCTACACAGGTCCTGGCCACTGCAATGCTGACGTGAGGGCGCTTACATACTGTGACCTTCACCGAATCCAGAGGGATGACCTTCTGGAGGTGCTGGATATGTACCCAGCTTTTTCTGAAAGTTTCTGGAAGAACTTGGAAGTCACCTTCAACCTCAGGGAGGTGAGAACTCAGATAGCTACAATCTTTAGGTAAACGGTAAGTCCTGCCAAATTTACCATCTTTACCTGTTCATCCTGCTATTGGCAGTTTGCCACTTAAAGCAGGAGTGCTGGATGACCTGCTGGATAAATGGGTAGAAGGAAAATGTGACAGGAATCATTCCTGAAACTGGAATATTCCACATAGGTACATGGCATGTACCACATAGTCTACACGTCCAGGCTGTTAGCTTGAATGTTTCCTGTACCATCAGGTAGAGCCACTTCTTAACACACCACACAGTGAAGATTCTGACTGCGGTTACCATCAGGGCAGGTCACGCCACCGCAGACACTTAATGGACAGACGCAACAGACCAGGTAAAAAAAAAAAAGAGTCACAAACTCAGTCACTTTCCAGAAAAGTATTAAGGTATTAAAAGCTTTATCTTTTCACATCCAACCGAGTCCAGATGGCATGGATCAGGACGACTCCTACCCACTTCAGACCTGTTCGGGTTTTGGTCATCACCACTCCACTAACCCTCATACTCACTGGGAAGAGTTGTGCAGTTGCGCTGTCTCCCTTGAGTCCCAGTCCAGCGAAGACCTGGATAAACCACTGCTGTCCCCTAATCAAATCTACACTCCTGGAGGAGACCCCGAAGATTACCCACCACAAGTGGTACGGCTGATGCCACCCAAAAGCAATGCAGGGGTGGGAATGGAGCCAGGAATGGACAGAGGACACCAAGGTAGGGGACATATCAAATGTGATTTCCTAGACCTGGACTATTCTCTTAATAGAATCATGTTTCGGTATGTATTTTTGTAGGTGGTCATCTGAGTGGACTGTATCGCTACTGGCCGGATCGACGGTTAACACGGTGTACAAATTGCTCACTCCGACCCACTTCTTTGCAAGCTTCATACCATCCATCTCCATTCTCAGAAGATCATCCCGGCGAACTTGAAGCCAGACTAGAGTTGCTGCAGAGCCAACTTAACAGGCAAGGTTTCTTTTGTTAAAGTGTACTTTACTACTGCTCAAATAGATCAACAAATTCACAACCTGTTGGTGCATATCTGAGTGTCCGACCACTAGGCCACCTCCCCCACAAACTTACCTTGATGGTGGAGGCCCAGTTTCTCAAAGATATTATCCCCTACCTGTTCAGTGATGTGCCCTGGCTGGATTTTGACTCAACAACCTCTTGACCTCCTGAGCAGCCATTTCTAGTAAAGTGATACATCAAATCCAAACAGAGCTTTTCCATGACAGTTGAATGTGGTGCTTTCTCTTGAACCACCTGCACCATGGTTGGACCTTGTTGGAATTTTGAGCCTACATCTTGCTGACTCAGAAAGCAAGGCTTGTAAACTCTTGCATCCCACTAGAGCGCTTGAATTAAAATTGTTTGATTGGAAACTAAATGGCTGATTGTTTTTTAGTATGGTTTAAAATTATTCCAAATACAAGACATGGACTCGAGGTGTGATTTGAACCCATAACCTCTTGGTCCATCAGTGAATATCCTACCACTAGACCACCCCAATTACTACTCACTGTAGTCCTGGAAGCCCAGTTACTAGAGTTTTTTGAGCTACCTGGCTGCCAGGTTCTGGCTGGATTTTGATCCAACAGCCTCCTCACCTAGTAGCCATTCTAAGAGACAGATACTTACAAATAAAATCCAATCCAAGCAGAGCATTTTAAAGACAGTTGAACGTGTTGGTGTCACTTGAACAATTTGCAACCATGTTTGAACCAACTTATACCCTTACGTCAAATTTGGACTCCCACTTAAGAACTGGAAACAAAAAGGCTCATTGGCTTTCACCCTGGCTAAAAATCTTACTAAAAACTTGCAGGACCTGTTCAGCACGTACCATATTTGTGAATGAAGCAGCATGCTTCAGAGGTACCTGGGACTCCAGTTACCTCACACTGTTCTGAGGCATGTGCTGTAGGTTGACTGGCTTCACCAGATTGCTCCCATAGGTGTGTGTCCATAGTTCCAGGATAAGTTCCAGACTAGGATTTGGTGTTTCAGATAATGAATAATAAAGGATTTCTGGTTTCATGAGATTTCAGCCATAATCAACATAAAAACAACAAAGATGAATGAATATAGCATAAGTGAAGGTTTACTTTTTGAATAATGTAATGAAAATAAATGACTTTTTCATATTCACATTTTGCATTAGTAGATCTACAGGACAGGAAAGGTTAGTATAAAGCAAAACTTTTCCTGTGTTCTAGGCTGGAGACAAGAATGACGGCAGACATTACCGTGATCCTACAGCTTCTCCAAAGACAGATTATTGCTGTTCCTCCAGCATACAGCTCTGTGTCCCCCAGTGACCACTCCCCTGACCCCTCCATCCTGTACAGATCCACTACTCCAGTGCTCCACCGTCTGTACCCTTTTCCCAGTCTTCAGCTGGAGAGCCAACCCGCCACGGTCCAGGTAAAAAAGCAATCTTTGTCTCTCTTTCTAGTTTAAAGTTTTACATTTATATTGCACTTCTAGTTTAAAGTATATATTTTATATTCTATTTATATATTTTATTGTGCCTTATTTGTTCATTGTACCTCGTTCTTTGTTGTTTACACTGTTAAAACTGGAGCCACGTCGTCTCATCTCTCTGTATACTTGTACAGTATATAGCAGAAATGACAAAGTTTACTTTAACTTCGACAATGCTACAGCTAGGCATGGGTCAGCATCACATTCTGGCATATGACAAGCTTAAGCAGAAATAGTAAAGCTTCACATTATTGCAATCACAGCTCTAAAATGTTATTTTGAAATGTCTGCGTAAAAAAACAACCTTTTCGTCTGAACACTTTTTCTCTGACTTTCTTTGATGAGTCACAAAAGCAACTTGTACCTCAGGACCAGTACAGTTTTGATTGGTTGGTCTTAATACTGTGACATTTTCAAACCACAGTAAGACCTTTAAAAAAAAAACTGGCCCATGCCTAGCAACAGCACTTGTAGGTGTCCTCGAAGTCAATGTTCCAAATATTTGTACCTGTACTTCAGCAGGGTGCAGCCCAGTCAGAGTCAAAAATCAAATCAAGGTCCCAAGATTCCCTGCTTTTGAACAGTGTACATGCAAGAACTGTGACGGATGAGGGCAAGAGTTTGTGCATCAGCGCCTCTAAAGAAACGAAGCTGGCTGCGGACAATGCTTGGCTCCGAGGTTCACCGCGATTCCCCTCCTTGCCTGGCAACTTGGACACTTCCTCCGGCCTGGCGGAAACCCAAAATACGTCAAAACACGTATCTGAGCCCATGCTGCCCGTCACATGACAACTTGCGGCAAAAATCATTTCAAGAAGCTCCAGAATTTGTCTCAGGTTCAGGTTCTCCAGTTCAGAGATCTCAACCGGCACTTCACATCCAGGTCAGGATCCCAGGGTTCTCCTGGCAAAGTTCAACAAACTTCACATCGCCAGGTGATCCGGTTACGTGGAGATCTCAACTAGAATTCACATCCAGGTAACCAGTTTGGGATTCCAGGGTTCTCCCAGGGAAGTTTGAGAAATTTCACACCTTCAGGTAACCCGGTTAGCTGTATATGACGTGCCAGCTGAGATCTCCAGGTAACCAGGTCAGGTTCTGTCTGGGGAACTTAAAATTCATATCTCCAGGTTACATGAGATCTCAAACCAGCACTTCACATCCAGGTAACCAGGCTAGAATTCCAAGGTTCTCCAGGGAAAGTTCGACAAACTTCAAATTGTGCCACAATGTAGACCAGCACAAATGAAAGTTAGTTTTCACCAGACTGGGACAACGTGACAATGGAGGCTGACTTCCTGAGAATTTCTTAAAATCACAAAATTGGGAAAGAGTTCTTGCCATCTGTACAGTCCTGAAAACACTGAAAACCATGCAAAAAGTTCTTTTTGATTATTCATCTTCATCATGATTGCAAGGTTCTAAGCATCTTTACATTTTTAAAGAGCTTTATGAATTAGGAATTTATGAATCTGAGCCTTTCCACTTGCTCTTTTATTAATAACTTTTGTTGTGTTTGTTCAGTTTAAGTCATGACAACCAGTGCAAATGAGACAAGTTTTTTTTCAAGTTAGTTGCTCAGATTTTAAGCTGTTTGTTACAGGAGAAAGTTTCTTATTTGATGTCACTTGCAGTTTCTTGCCATTTTAGACAACGTATTTTTATTTAAGCAGTCAAGCCCATGACCTCATAAAATCAGCTTGTTGTTTTTATACATTTTCAGAAACTTAATGTTCAGTTCTTTGTAGAGACACAAAAGTTCCAGAAAATGTGTAACAGAGGATTTCGAGCTAGTCCTTAATAAGCAGACTAAATAGCAAACACACTGATTTCAAACAACCGGCTACAGTAATAATTATTATTCCAGAATGTGTGTATGCACACATCATTCCCATGTTAACCAATAAAGTTTCATCAATTTCACATCATAAAGCTCACATTATTAAAAAAAAAAAAAGTGATGAGAATTTGGGTTAAAATAGCATTGCAGAACAATAAGATTACAGCCCCTGCAAATGAAATTGATCCAGAAAATGAAGGTAAAAGAACAAGAACAACTTGTTATAAAGCGTCATGTCAGAGTAATGCATCAGAAGAAACAAGAATAGGTTTTAAAAAAACAGCACCATTGAGATCAAGAAGCCTAAACTGCTTCCGTTTCAAAGTCCAAAAAGTGGAAATTGGCTCTAAAAACTCATCACAATGTTCTCTTGCAGCGTCAGTTCAACAGGACATAAAAACTGCCCATGCAGCTCAGAGCAGCTTTAAATGTAAATTTTAAAAAATCATGTCACAAAAAAGCAAAAAATAAAAATCCACAACATATACTGAAAGCTGAGCTGGGCTACTCACAAACAGTCTGCCAAGGTTAAAGGGATAGTTCAGCCTAAAACCTAGCAATACTAAAATGTCAATGGAAACACAGTCAATTTGTTCTTAAAACTCACCAAGGTTCTGCCATTCACCAGTGTTTTGTCTTATTCGTTCTTAGGTAAGAACAGAAGCTACAACTGTAGAAGCACTCTTACAGAAATTTTATTGCATGTGTGTTTGTGCAAAATATTAACTTATTGATTTTTTTTTTTCAATTCTACAGTTGTACAATATCATACTGTTTAAATGACAAAATGAAAAAAAAACAAAAGAAAAAATCTCAGCGAATGCAGAACATTGTGGTAAGTTTTCAGAATTAAACGTAAGCCATTTCATTTGTAATAATCAGTATCAGCCCTGAAAAAAATATTAGCCCAATCCTTAATTAAAAAGCTAAGCTATACGGAGTTCTATAAGTAGTTACTTAGTGATTTTCCTTAGTGTGATGTTACGTGAACTACTATACATTTCCACTGACTGTTAGCATTGTTAACTTTTATAACCAGCTAATTTGGTGAAATTTCAAGTGCCTGGCAAATTCACAGGAACAGCAAAGCATTTAAAAGTGGGCCGAACTATCCCTTTAATGAGACTCATACTCATATGGCTATATTTGGTGACAGGTTTCCACACTATGTTGCATCACCCAGACATCATAATCCAGTCACATGACTCAGGTTTGAAATATACACAAAAAATACAATACACACAAAAAAACTGACCTCTGTACGTTTGTCTTTAACTTTGGCATGTAAACATATTTTTCACAATTCTTTCAAAGTTGCATTCAGGCATGAATTGACAACAAAAAGATAATTACATTATTACAAAACCACCAAAATTACTAATTTGTCTAGAACAAAGGGTAACTGATGATCAGTGACGTTGGCAACTTTGTATCCATATCCATGCAACACTTTTAACATGCTTTGCAACTTTTAATTGCAAAAAACATTATTGCAAAAATCACTTTGTTGCATGTTTAATTCTAAATGCAACAGTAAAAGAATTCTGAAGTTATAAGCAAAGGTACTTATGTCCCTTTTTAACTTACAGTGTATTCATGTGTATATGTTATATATCTGCTTTAAAAGGTGTAAAGAGTGTGAGCTTCTAATATACTAGCCTTAAACGTGGCTTGGAGAAGTGTCTGACCTCAGGAAAGAGAGAGAAACAGCTGCATAATAACCTCAGTCCCGGAGCTGCATGACACTGGAGAAGAAAAATTGATACTGCAAGATATTTTTATACAAAAAACACCCAGAATTTTTAAACCCAAAATGGAAGAAGCTAACGGTGATGCTTTATGGAAAGTACATCTGTGTAAAGAATTAAAAAACGTACTTTTGTTGTGTGAGAACAATGCCTTTCTTGACCTTTGTTATGCAGGAAAACCACAAGTGTTGTTTAACCACTCTTTCCTGTAGATTGGTCGTGGTAAATGAGTAGTAGATGAGTTCACCTTCTGTGTCAAGTAACCATAAAATGCAATATTACATGGTATTATTTGTCTAACTCTACATTTTACTTCCTAGAGAACATGGGTGGGAAAATCCAGCAACCTGGAAGATGTTCCGCCCTACCTGGCAATTATCTACTGGGGTGTAATCAATCCAGAAGGAAAACATTGATCAGACATTATATATACTGTAACATCACTTTATATTGAACAGGAGGTTTATTTTAATTAAAAGAGAAGATTGTTGTTCATGCGTATGTCTGCTTGAGCTCAGGAATAAAAATCTGGATTTGATATGAATACCAATTCAGTAAAGAATCTGACGTCGGTCATTCTCACAAGGTCTGCTATGATACAAATTTGATTCAATTCAGGAGCTGGTGATTGATATGAGACAATATCATATGTTTATTTAACACCACTGCTTTTGCAAATCACAAAAGCAAATAAAATAAAATTCTTGAGCTCAACCAAAGATTTCAATAAAAACAGACGCACTGTTCAAAATAAAGGGACATTAGAATATGTGTAACATCTGATACATGCATATTTTATCAAACTTCATTGCAAGGCTCGCTGATCATTTAATTGATATATCATTACCGCCAGAATGGATACCAGGAACTAAGTAACCATCCCAGAAGTAAGTGTGTACAATTCTGTGGATTATTTACATCCACTAAAACAGGTGAAAAAAAACAAAGTGGGAAAGAGAAGAAGTGCAACCTGTAGAAAGAGTAAAATCGGACCCAAGTCAGTGTAGAATTAACCATCGTGAAACATTAAAATAAATACCAAAATACGAGAGATCAAGGATTGAGTGAGAGCTCGAAAGAGAGTTTTCGTTCTGATGTAAACTCCACCCCGACTGTAGGGCCGCCCCCTGGAGGTTGGGAGGAGGTGAGGAGGTCGGCGCCGTGAAGGAAACGGATCAACACCTGAGCGTAGTGGCCTCACACACGCAGGATCTCCAGGCAGTTGTTGTAACAGATAGAGATCCAGTCTGGCTGGGTGGAGGCCCACTGCACGTTGTTGATCTCACCCTCGGCCGTGTAGGCCAGGATGGGGTCCTCAATGGCACGCGGCATCTGCTGGATGTCCCAGATCAGGGCCTGGTGGTCGTCGGCTGCCAGGAGGAAATAAAAGAGATGGCGCAAGAGGAATTGTCTGTCAGCAATGCATGCTGCTTTAACTGGTAGCGTGTAAACGGCAGAAGTGTCCAAATGAAAATGCTGGCATGGAAAGTTAGGAAACGCTGAGTGGAACAATGAATACTAAATATTAATATTTTCAATAGCTTTTACAAAACAATTATGATTAGATTAAGAAAAAGTACATAATCTGATCTGGCAAGTCACAGCGATCCAAAATTCTAATCTGAGGTTTTGATATGACTATATGATAGACTGAAGTTTAAATTGTTTCAAAATATTTATATAAATTCATATTTTAGAACAGATAAGATTTAGAATAATGTGACGGATGTGCATCTGGAATAAACCCTGAAAGTGGCTGGTTTAGCTGATATTATTTATCAGCTAAAATATGAGTTTTGTCCATAATAAAAAAGGAAGATTTGACTGACTGTTTTGATCTGACTGTTTTACAGAGTGATGGTGTTCCACATGAGAATCGGGGATGCTCACACACACAGCGTGTGTTTACATTGTGAAAAACGTAATTAATACATTTTAACGCAATTACTTCTATTTTTGTGCATGGAATATCTGACAAATAATTTCACATACAGAGGAATCAATATAATGTCTGTTAATGTCTTGTGATTCTCAGGGTATCCCCTTATGTATGTTAAAGGGATTCTGAGTAATTAAAATTACAAATGTCAATGTGTGGGTTTTGATGGGTTTCAAAAGAACAGGGATGGATGTTTAAACATCAGTGATCAGGACGTTTCAGGGGAGACCAGGAACATAAGGGAAAACAGTGTTTATTTTGGCCATTCTTGGTAAGATTTGAGAGTTGTGAGTCACCTTAACAGCCATTTAAGTATTTTTACACAAATATCTTGACTATTAAACCTTGGGAGATGAATTTTGAAGACCTTTTCTTTCATATAAAATAAAAAAAATCTGTATTTTCAATGCTTTTTAGTTTTATCAGCCTATGTGACTTTTGACTCATTCCTCCAGATTGGGACACATATACATTATATTTGGAAAGCATTTCAAATAAAACAGAAAATTGATCAATTAGTGAAAAAAGTAAAAACAGCAACTATATACAACTTTAATTTCTACATTTTTATAGCCAATTAACTTTATAGACATTATAGACTTGTCATCAAGGTTAGGTTTGTGTGTTTGTGTACCTGCAGTGCAGATGTGGCAGGAGGAGTGTGGGGCCCATGCAATGCCATTCACACAGGCACGATGATTATTCAACCTGGCAACTGGAGTACAGGGCACACGCACATCCAGAATCACCACCTGAAAGAGAGTGAGAGAGATCAGACAATGAGACAGTTACACAGACAGAGACAGACAGAGGGAGGAACAGAGTGACAGAGACAACTTAAATAAACTGTAGCTACAACACCAGAAGGAAGTCACCTAAACATACGGATGCAGGAGTGTGTGTGTGTGTTTCTGTCTCACCTCCATGCCGTCCATCGCCATGGTGGCCAGGTAGTTAGGGTCCTGTTTGTTCCAGCAGAGTCGCAGCAGTGGGTGGTGCTGGGGGTCCTCGTAGATGATGGTGCTGTGCTCCAGGTGGCGCAGGTCGAACATCCGCACTGAGCCGTCTGCCCCCACTGACGCAAACATGTCCCGACCTCCACCCGCACGACTGAATGCAATGTCATACACCTGCATCACAAAGAAAACCACATCATCACACCACCCCGACTCGACTCCCACCCCAAACTTAGATGCACCCTGACTGAGATCCACCGACCGGATCACACCTCATCCAGTCCAGGCATTACCCCAGCCCAGTGCCACCTTGATCTGGCTCCAACTCAAGCAGACCAAGCTCCGCCCAGACTGGGCTCCACTCCCACCAAGCCTCACCCTGACCTGGCACGTGTCTAAAACAGGTTCCACTCAAACCGGGGGTCACCCCAGCCAAGCTCCAACCCAATCAGCCAGGAGTCCACCCCAGACTCTGCATTACCTGGGCTGAGCTTCTCCCTGACCAGGTCCCACGTCGACCCAGCCTCACCCTAGCCAGAACACGCTCCACTCAGAGGAGACCAAGCTCTACCCTGCCCAAGCCCGGATCCTGCTCCGTCTCCGGTACGAGTGTCACCCTAAGCCCCAACCATGTATCAGCCTGAGACCTGACCAAGCTCCACACCAACTTAGCTTTACCCCGAGCCCTGACTGAGCTCCACTTAACCAAACTCCACCCTGAGCCCGACCTAGACTGCACTGAGCTCCATGCTGACCCAGCTCCACCCTGCTAAGCTCCAGCCGAGCTCCACCCTCCACCCATCCCAGGCCCACCCCAATAAAGCTATGCCCCGACTGGATCAAGATTCACCAGGACTGAGCCTCTAAATTGCTGAAATAGCTTATTACTGCTGAGCCAAAACAAACAGCATGCTTCAAATAAGTGCCAACATTCTGAAACCCAGCTCTAGAATGCTATATAAGCTTACTCCTGAAATGTGAACTGGAACACAGCTATCCAAACAGCTGGTTGCTAGGCAATGTTACCTCCTTGTCGTGGGCGATGAGCTGCGTTTTGACATGGCCCGACACCAGGTTAACTCTGCCCAGCACCTGCCCCGTCTCCAGCCCCCAGATGGTGCAGGTGGTGTCAATGCTGGACGTACCTGCCGATTCAGGACGAAGGGTCATAGGTCAGGTGGGGCAGATTTTATAGTGGTTTCGCTAAAGTGGAAAGCAAGAAGAGACATGTTCTAACCCAGCAGGTTGGGGTCGACCTCATTCCAGTCAAAAGAGGTGAGTGGGGCACAGAAGTCCGAGTTCTTGTTGTTGTTCAGGAGACACTCCAGCCTGGTGTCTGTGTCGCCCACCTGTTGGAAATATTGTCAGGATTTTTATCAACACTGATAATTCTCAATACTCTTACTGATAAATTGTCAGGAATTTGAAAGTGTCCTATCACTTTGTTGTTTTAAAAAGGTTTTATAATCTTCTCTTTACTTTGACTTATTTTTGTAATTACTTATTACACTGAGAAAGACCGCTCGTCATTGGAATGCGACCGTTACCCAAGTTTCTGGAAATAAAAAATTTTGGTTCACACACCCACTGGAAAGCCATACTGCAGAGTGCGGTGTTGAGAAGAAACAGATTATAACTACTTATGAATGACTTATAATTACTTACTTATGTTTATTGTATCCTTATTTTTTCACTTTTTAAACTATTTCCACTACGTGACTACACAGCATGCAGTTTGGGACATACCCCTCAGTTTGGAAACCTGTTACATGAGCGATCCAGAAAAAATCTGTAATCCTAAATGATACCAGTACTGTGTGTGTGTGTGTGTGAAGTACCCTCCAAATGCGCAGATAGTCTCCGCTTGTGGCCAGCAGGTCCGGATAAACCCCCTTAACGTCTGGAATCCACATGATCTTGGTGGTAGGGTAGGGGTGATCGAACGTGTTCCTGCACACAAACTCCGAACTTTCCTCCTCCAGCCCCACCAACTGGACCTGACAAACACAACACACAACCAAAGGCAACGTGAAGGTGATCTGTCACATTTAGAGATGGAAACGGCTCACAGGACAGGTTTTGACAGATCTATACACTGGTTGTAAAATCTGTACTGCAATATTTGCAGTTGTAAAAAAAAAAATAATAATAATAATTATAATGATCCTTCACAAAAGATTCACAAAAAGTTTAATTCACAACGATGGCTTTGTTTTTTTCCCCAAACGTGAAGTCTGTAGGGCAGATTGATAAATCGGTTGTTAACTGGCATTGCAATATTGAAAATTGCAAAACGTTTTAAAGGATGATAAGACATGAGGGTTTTCACTCAATTACAATAAATGCAAATAATTTTAGACAAAATGGTGCAACACAATCCACACATTGCAACATGCATCCAAAACAGGTGTTATGTCCCTGTAGAAGGCACGTGTGTTTGTTGTTGTTTTTTTAGGTGCCTCTCCTTGTCGCTGCGCTGGAAATGCAAGATAGTGATTGACGGCATCACCAGTGAATAAGAAAAAACGCCGGGGGCGGTGCTTGGCATTTAAAAGAGAAAAGTGCTGGAGCGGCAAGATGGTGGCGACCGGCTTTTAAGCTATCATCTACTGATGTGGAGAGTGGCGTTGTATTTTGTTGTTTGCTGTAAGATTGTTGTTCGTGACTCTGAGGTGTGAACTGACGATGCTTCGGTAGTGTTGGGCGGTGTATAATAATACCTTTAATAGAGCATTGTTTTCGTGTGTATTGGATACACTTTGAACCTCTCAAAATTACATTAGAACTATTAACGTGGTGGAGAAAGTAGCCAGATTGTGCGTGCACATACACCAGGAACAACTTTGCTGTATAGACACACTAGGTGTAGTGGACGGGCGCCACTATTGTATGTTTTTGAACTTAGTTTAAGTTAGCATCTGTCCTGTGGGTTAGATTAGATTAGTGACAGGCTATAGGAATCTTTTACTAAGTTCTTTGATTTAGCGCTGGCCGTCCTTTCTTTACTCCTCCACTCCTTATTTTTTTTAAATAAACCTATATGCGCATTCAAACCATATCTTCAGTGTTGCGTGAGTACTTCGCCTGTGTGGCCCACACGGTTGCGTCTAATTCCATACAATGTTCACTCCCTTACCCTAGACTAAAAACAAGGGTGTGTAACACAGGTCTTTTTGGAAAAGTCTTGTTTTAAGATGGAAGTGGCCCAAACAGGACAACAAGGTTTTAGGGCACATTGATATACTGGTTGTTAATCTATATGGCAATATTGAAAATAACAAAAAAGAATCCTTCAGTTCCCATGCACAGCAATGTTGTGGGGGTCATGTGGACATTGGGACAAAAGGAAATATTCATTTGATTGCTCAAAATGCTAATTTTAGCCAAAAATCTTACTCAGGTAGGACTATTGTTACTTTAGAATGATATTACTCAAGTAAAAGTAAAAAGTAGTCACCCAAAAATTTACTCAAGTAAGAGTAAAAAGTACCCAGTAAAAAAACTACAAGTACTGAGTAACTTCTGAGCAAATTAAAGATTAATTGGTTTATCATATAATCCAGTATGCAAAAATATAAAATAACAATGTACAATGTGTTTGGATATTACCAAACAATATTACATTAAAAAAAACTTAACAACTTAAAATCTATACAAAGTAACAAAAATTAAGGCTAATTCAGCTACAATAAACAGTACAATAATCTGTAATAACTTAACTTTTTAGTTTAAACAAAAAGGCTCAGCAGGCAGAGATTACACAGTAAAACAAGAACAAGTCTGCCTAGCTCCGTTTGATTGGTGGAACGGTCATTTAGGAGGAAGTTTTCCGACAAAACAAACAGATTGTGTATTGGATAACAGTTGAATAAAAATAAAAGTAGCGAGCAGAATGTCGCTCAATGTAAGGAAGTAAAAGTAGCGTTATTTCTTCACAAATATACTCAAGTAAAAGTAAAAAGTATGTTGTATAAAAACTACTCTTACAAGTACAGTTTATCCAAAAAGTTACTCAAGTAAATGTAACGGAGTAAATGTATCGCGTTACTACCCAACTCTGCTCACAGTTCTTGTTCTTTCCCAAATTCTATGGGAATTGGTTACTTTACAAACTTTTACACAGACTGATACATAGGTTTGAGCAGCAATTGGTTGATTTGGCAGCTGTAGGCAAACAGCTTAAACATTTGTCTTTTTAGGGTGCCACTATCATGTACACAGCCTTTGACTGCCGGATCAGTATCCCTACAGCATTTGTTTTTTAAATGCTGTGCAAGGCTCAGAAGAACTTTCTTACATACGTGAAACTGCAATGCGCATACAGAACCTAAATATCCTGCAGGAGCACAAACTTAATGACGGACACGACTGCAAACACAAAAACAGTTCAGGTTAAACTCATACTGAAGCAGCCCACCTTGTTGTTGTATTCCTCCACAAAGCTGCCCAGCGCCAGCCGGAAGCGCTTGTCTGGTCGGACGCTCCAGTTCATGGCATACACAGTCCATGGCGCCTCGTATTTGTAGATTTCCTTTCTCTTTCCGTGTGACATTATCACCACGCTGCCAAAGTCCAGTCAGTCTGGAGATGGGGTGGGAGAAAGAGAGAGAGAAAGAGGTTATTTAGTTGTACTGGTGCAACGTTGCACTTCTTTAAGTAATGGCAAGCTCTTTTTAGGCGGTTATAAGTAGCAGTCGAATGATAACTTTATTCCGGGCCAATACAATATGAATAAATAACTTATTAGACGTTTTTAAATTAGGACATGCTTTGATAATTTGCTAAGACCTGGAGTAAGACCCTACTAACGGTTAGACATACATCAATCTACATCATCCAGGAAATTTTCCATCATACTTGATTTCAGAACATTCACACCTGGCCTGGATGATCATCAGAAGCGACACTCCAGGTAGGATGGAAAACCTCCAGGTTAACGGACCGGAGTTGTCCACCGCTGATCTACACTAATGCATCGATTCAGTAATCAACAAGTCTGTAACAGCGATCCAAAATGAAATCACTGATCAGGCATCATATATACTGAAATGTCATTGATACTGAACAGGATGTCTATTTTCATTTAAATGTCTGGCTGAGCTCCGGAATTGAAAAAAAAAAGTCAAATGATTGGAGTTGCTTTTCGTGATTTGATATGGACTGGAAGTGACGGTGTTAAATCAGCATGTGATATTTACTGATCGCCGTCGGCCCTCAGCACAAGCCCACAAATACTAAAAAGACACAAAAACACCAGCTTCACTTCTCACGCTCACACACACACACACACACACTTCACCTTAGCTTAGCTTCATGCTAATTACGAAATAGCTTCTGACGCCAGAGGCCGTTCGTTATCTTTAAATAACAGTAGTTAGCGATAAAGAAGTATTTTTACCGTGACGAGAAACTATCGGCGTTTCTTCATTTAAAGCGCGTAATAATGCAGAGTCGCGAAAGGGTCGGAACAGCGAGACATCGGCCAGAGACTTTACGACAGTCGATGCGCATTTACGACGTCAGCGCGTTGCTGTTAGTGCCTGTTGCGACGGGCGACGCTGAGAATTTGCGGAAGTCGGGCACGGAATATATAAAGTTTACACACAATGAACACTTTTCATATTGTCCAAATGCTTTGTGTTTATGCGCTCCATCATTAAATTAGGTGTTAAATAATTGAGCCGACCGGTGTGTTTTCGACATCCCTTTTTCAACTCATCTGACTTTTCTCAGGATCTCGATTTAAAGAGAAAAAACGATGCTACAAAATTTCGTAAAAATCGTAAAAATGATCTTATTTATTTATTTATTTTTATTTATTTATTTATTTATTTATTTATTTATTTATTTTATGTATTTCCTAGAGGTTTATGTAAAGTTCCTCCTAAATCAAAATGTTAAATTATTTAATAGCATTGGAGGAATTTAGTTTTACACACACACACACACACACACACACACACCACACATATTATTATTATTATTATTATTATTATTATTTATTATTATTATTATTATAGGTCACCTTGTTTACATACAAAAATAAATTATTTGTTATGATTTGTTATTACCATTAAAAAACTGTAAATGTCAGTTCTTGCTTTTTATCAATATAAAGCAAATCTAATCAAATTAACATCTCACGAAATTTAGGTGTAAATATGAAATATTAACATAATTACACTGGTATATAATAAAAACACAAAATGTACAAATAGTGGTGTGAGAATGTAGAATGACGTGAGGGTGTATCTCACAAAAGAAAAAATCATCCAGATCAAAATATTAAAATGAGAAATATGGAAATGTAAAGATTATATATCCTAATTGGTGTTGAGTATTTTCCTGTTGAACAGGACAAAGGAATCATTTATAATAATATGGCAATTTTTCTAATGGATACAGAAAGATAAAACCTTTATTACTGTAAAAGGCAGAACTTTTGTCAAGAACCATAAAATAAAAGCAAACAAACCAAACAGTGTACATGGGGGTACCATAAGAAACACTTTACACATTACAAATCATGTTTACAAAATTTTACAAACAGGAAACACGATACACTGTGTCAAAAACTTTCTTTTTTACTGCAAATATATATTTTTTACCGTCTGACAAAACACATTGTCAGAGTCACAGTGCAAACAAAATGTTAGCTTTTAATCAAAACTGTAAAAGGATAACTGTACAAACAAACCTAAATCACAATATACAATATGTTAAAAAACCCTAACAACATAGAAAAGACAATCATTAAAAAATCATGACAAAAACTCCTTCAGTGTGCTTCTGTATATGAAAAAAAGTAAAATAATTGATGTACTTTCCTTCTTGCTCCAGCTTTGGTGTGTAACTTGGTCCACTATAATTTTGTAGTGTCAACTAACACACACCAACACACAAATTTGTATGTTGGTTCAAATTTTTTAGCACTGTCATTTTTCTCCTGATTGTCTGAGTAGCTCCAGGAAATCAGAAAACCCCTAAAAGATGCACATTTGTCTTAATCCACAAATTAAGTGGTTCTTATTTTGATAAAATGACTCTAAATCGCTTAAATTGTAACATCAAACAACAAACATCTTTGATTTGTATGATAATTCATAATTTGAACTGTTCTCAATCTTATTTAGAGTGAGCCTTAAATAAATATCAAGCAACATATTTGCAATTTAAGTACAAATCCAGTTTCAGGATTACAGGATTCCCTCAAATTTTAGAAGATTAAATGAGATATCAATAGTTTTCACCCTTTACTTTTCCATCATTCATGTATAATTAAACATTGTTTTAAAAAGATAGGTAATAATAATGAACATTTTTTAAAATAAATTCATTAATTACATTATGACATTGAGATATTTTAAGGGTTTAAAATTCCTTGAATTTACATTTTGGAACTGAATGTCAACTTAATTATATGATTTTAAGATGATTTCACTTTTCATGATTTTGTCACAAATCTGTACCAAAAAACAGTATGTCCCCTGTTGGCTATGCTGAAAAATAAAAATGTCAAAATTCAGCGAATTCACCAAGTTCCGCCCCTAACCTCCGGAACATAGAACCCCTCACTGTTCTGGGAACTTGGCATGCTGTCGTCTCTCCATCTGGAGACTCAATCAATGGGTTGATCTGCGAATGCCAGCATCAGCGCTCCAACACACACTCGTCCTCTACAGCCATCGTCCATACACGTGAGACACACATTCATATTAACTGGAGTGCTGACCAGTGCTCGATTCTATGAATATTCAACAGATTCCACTGCCGCCCACCAATCTGGAAGGTTCCAGAAATTCCTCTGGGTCCATTTGTTCCTCTTCTTTTTTTAAAAAGGGTTTGTACCACAAAAATAAACGCGTAAAAGAACGTGGAAGGCATTAAAGAACGAGCAGGTCAGGGGTCACTTGCCAACACGTCACAGAGAAGGGGGGAGTTTTAAATGAAGTGGTACCTTGTCATTTGGAAAACTGGCGCCATTGAAGCAGGCCACATGAAATCGTAAAACCACAAACCTTGTTTGGTTCAAATTGTCCGTTTTGTTCAAGTGACAATGCAACATTTTTTTCAGCTCGAGTACTGCCCCACCCCACCTCCCAAAAAGTTCAAAGAAAAGAAACTCCATGGATGCTACATTGAATTGTGAATTGGCGCAAGGGATTGCCCAAAGTGTCTCCTTGAACAGTAAAAGCACCAAATTCTGTTCATTCATTTGCTGATTTGTACAGTAACGTCACATACAAACACATTCACACAATCACACTCTCTCAGGTGTAATCTCTCTGCCCACTCCAGGTGTCTGCCAGTCCCAGGTACTCAGGGTTCTCCGCTGTGGGTGTCACGTAGCCGTTCAGCTGCCTGTGAGGGGGTGAAACGCTGCCTGAAGAAGCTGCCGCTGATGCTGATGCCACTGCCTTGGCCTTTGCTACAAGATCAAGGTAGTAGGGGTTGTCAAAAGCGGGTGAAATGGGCGTAGCGTTGGCCATGGGCACCAGGTACTCAGGGTTCTCCACACTGTGGCCGGTGCCAAGGCCGTTGGGGAGGCGTCTCCCTCCCGCTTTGCGAGGCAGGGTGCTGGCCCGCTCTGAAACAATGTCCTGGTTTATGTACTCTGAAAAGAAGAGAAGAAAGAAAAGAGAAGACAAGTGGATAAGCTGAAATGTACTTTCACATTAACTAAACTTGTGTTAGTCTGACACTCACCTGGTTGCACTCGGATTTTGCGTGGGAGCGTGTGTGACAGGTGACTGAAGGGCCCGTCCACTTCTGAGTCCCCATCCATGCCATTAGGGAAGGTCGGGTCTTTGCAGTAGCGTCCTGGACTGGAGGGAGGAATGTCGTCCTCACCAACACCATCCAGGAACACAGAGTCTGAATGGCCGCCTGCTGAGCGATAGGACACACTCCGGGCCAGGACGGGGTGCTGGGACCCAACCCACACTCCGTTGGGCCCTGCGGCAGCAGCGCCAGTGACTGGCCCTGCAGGTAGCATCGGGTACTGACCTCTTCCCAAAGTGCCAACTGAAGCATGGCCGCTCCTCCCGTTCAGGAGGATGTCTGTGTCCAAGCCCAGGTCTGTGCTCTGTTTGGGAAGGTGCAGTGAGGGGAAAAACATCATTAGACTAGCTACAGATGGTGATATCAAGATTGGAACTACTAAACAATCCACACTTTATACTTCGGTATCAGACTACTGGTGCACCACCAGGTGGAGCTGTGTTCTCCAATTTGTTCTACATTTAAGCAGTACTGAAGTCAGACAAAACATGAAATGTTCCAGTTCATTGGTAGGAGTGAATCTGTGAAGACTGGATAGAGTTTTATGGTACTGAAAGAGACTGGAACATCACAAGACCTTTAGAGCATGCACTCGTGATTTTCCATCTCAAGAAGTTGTCAAATCTGATTGCAAAATCTGCCTTGCAACCAAACGTTTACAAGTAAAGCGGGAAAGAGAGACGCAGATGAAGTCTAGGAGTCTGACCCTGTGTGAGTGATGTCTGCTAGGCCCATTAGCTGAAGTCTCGCCCTGTACCCCAAAAAATCCTGGCTGGGGTACCAGGTACTCCTCAGCATCCAAGAGCTCCTTCACGTTCCCGCCCTCCTCCTCCAGAAGCATCCTGAAGAACTGACTGTCCACGGGAGATGACAAACTCATTTGCTCATCATTCTAGAAGAAATAAAACACAAAATCTTCACCGACCAACAGTTTGGTATCAACGTCTACCATACATTATGCAGTCATAATGGCATAGTTCAGGCCACTACGAAGTCAACATAAGTGTTGAACTAGTTTGGCAGTGTAGTATAGTTTTAGCAGTAGTACCTGTATGACCACATAGCGTGGAGGATCCTGTGCCATGCAGGTGAACTCGGACACCAACTCCTTAAACTTGGGTCGGCTCTCAGGTTCAATCATCCAACCTTTAAATCAGATCAATCAATTCAGAAATTAATTATCCAGACTTTCTTTAGTAAAAATATAAGTTCTTTAACTAATCAACCATCTAACCAACCAATCAACCAAATCATCCAGCCACTCAAACAACTAAGTAGCCAATCAAATCATCCAAACAACCTGCCAGTCAACCACACATCCAATCACCCAGCCAGCCAATAAGGTCATCCAGCCAAACATTAAACCAACCAACCAGCCAACCACATCCCACCAACATACCATTCAACCAAAAAGCCAACCAAATCATCCAATCCATGCATCCAAACTACACATCCAACCATCCATTCAAGCAAATCATGCAACTTACACATTCAACCAACCACCCCAAAATTTTAACAACGAATCAGCCAAATCATTCAACCAAATATCCAACAAACCATTCAACCACGTGATCAAAGCATCAAGCTACCTTTAACCATCACATCTAACCAACCATTCAACCATTCAGGTTAGAATCAGACTTCAACCCACAACGTCAAAACTCACATTTGACCATGATCATGTAGACGTCCATGGTGCAGATGAGGGGCTGGGGGAGCCTCTCACCACCCTCAAGCAGGTCTGGAATGTCCCGGGCCGGAATCAGGTCATATGGCTTCATGCCGAAGGTCATAAGCTCCCACACTGTCACCCCTGCATTCAAGCACAGAGGCAAGCCACAGATTATTTTAAACACAGCGATTAAAGGTTGTAATTCTACACCCGCACAGGGACACTGAGGAACCATACTGACCATAACTCCAGACGTCACTCTGATGTGTGAACTTCCTGTGTAGAATCGACTCCAATGCCATCCATTTGATAGGTACCTGCAGGACACCGGGACATTTACCTAGCTAGCAGTTCTTATGTTAAATTTGTAATTATATTAAAATACCCCACAATAGGGCAACCAAAAACACACACCTTGCCCCCGTCTGCATGGTACTCTGTTTCGTCTATGTCCAGGAGCCGGGCCAGGCCAAAATCTGTGATCTTCACATGGTTGGGGCTCTTCACCAGGACGTTCCGGGCAGCAAGGTCTCGGTGCACCAGTCTTACATCCTCCAAGTAACTCATGCCCTGAAAAGATGAGCACAAACATGTGAGATGGTAAGATTAAACCATTCTCAACCTAGAGTTTTAGTTTTCACAAAACTATCTTTGATATTCAATCACTTGAGAACCAAACAACCAGTCAAGCAACCAACCAGCCAATCAAATCATTCAAGCATCCATCCAAACAACCAACCAGTCCACCAAATCATCCAAATACATATCCAACCAACCACACATCAAACCATCTTAACACACTAAGGACACCAAACAAATCATACAACCACAGATTCAACCGACCAAATCCAAGAAACCAACCAAATTATCCACCACTACATTTAAACAAATCATTCATCCATACATCTAACCAAACAAGTCATCCAACCACACAACCAACCAAATCATCCAACAACACATCCATCCAATCCAGTAAATAATCCAATCACATATTCATCCATCCAAACCATCCAACCACACACCCAACACTTAGCTAGCTAACTAAGCCACCGTTCCTATGCTTGTGAAGAGTGTGAACATGAGCCCCTGTGAGTATAGCAGAAGCACGTCTTTGGCCAGGTGAAATTTTTCAAGATTCAAGATTCTTTGTCACGTGCAAATTATACAGGTACAACATGCAGTGAAATGTATCCTGATCCACTCTTTTAACTGTGCAATTAGGCAATTTAGAAAAAAACAAAAATAGAGATACAAATACAAACTTAAATAAGGTGGTCAGGGAAATAAGACAAAAAACTATATCACAAATTTTTTTGTGTTAATACTTAACTTAAACTCATGTCTTGACTTGTTTGAAACTGAATTTCACATTTTTTCAAAGGGAACAAAAACTATAATTCCACCACCACCAGTGCATACTATGCATACTAGAATTACATGCTTAACCCAATGTCAGATGGATGTTTAATACCTCACCTTGGCGATCTGCACACACCAGTTGAGGAGGTACTGGGAGCCGATGTGGTCCTTGTTCTCACGGACGTAGTCCAGCAGGCAGCCATAGGGCATCAGCTGGGTAACCAGCTGCACAGTGGAGGTCAGGCAGATGCCCAGTAGGCGGCACACATAGGGACTGGACACTCCGGCCATCACATATGCCTCCTATGCAAAAGAACACACACCGTCTTTCCATATGTAGATGTATAACTGGCGCTAACAAGTATGCAATGTGGGAAACATTGAATTTTTCGGGCCAAACGGACTTACATCAAGAATCTCCTTGTTGGCTTTGGGTGAGGTGTTCTCACGCAATACTTTGATGGCCACAGGGATCCTAACATTCTCACCATCAGGAGCCCAAATGCCCTGGAGGTGCAGAAAGCACAGAAAAATGTGAGCTCCAATCCGGTCTGCAAGAATCTTTTTAAAGTTGTGATGAATAAATTTTTGGCAAAGGAAGCGATTAGAGCCCCATTAGCTTCAGCTAACAGGATCCTACTGGCTTTCATTCACTGTTAGCCACATCTTTGGCTTCAAGGCGCTGACCTTGTAGACCGTCCCGAATGCTCCGGAGCCCAGAACTCGGAGCTTCTTTAGCTCGGTTTCCTTCAGGATTCGGATCTGGGCCTGGTTGGGCATTGCTCCACTCGGCGTCAGCGGCTCCACTAGCTGCCGGGGACAAATACACCGACCAAAAAAGAAAAAAAAGAAATTGTGTCCCGACAATTGATTTGTTTTTCTGGAATATTTTCCAATTAGGATTTGTTTGATTCATGATTTTTGCAAACCCCTTCTTCAAAGAAATACTGAGTGAAAGATACTTTGTGTTTGGGTCTACCAAGTAAGCATTACAGCTACACCCGCTCTCATTATTTTCGGGTCCAAACCTCGTTCTCCTGCAAGATTCTCCTTATGGTCTCCTTCTTCTTCATCTGTTTTTGTCTTTGGAGGTAGAACACAAGCAGGCCAAGCAAGATGAGGAAGAGCACCACACCACCGATTGCCGCCGCCACTGTGCTTCCGGGCCTGAAAACCAGCGGTTAATTAGGAGTTAACAAGCAGTTAACGAAAAAAAGTACATTCATAGCAAAGGAGGAAAGTTTATCCTTGAAAAATGTAACATTGTGAACTTGCTGCAGCTACTTTGTTGAATCTCTTTTTATGTAGAGAAAACTAATTTGGTTTCTAACTAACAACTCATTCATTCATTAATTCATTATCCGAACAGCTTAAACATGAAAAGAGATTTTATAAATTTAAATTTTACCCAGTTTTCTGATGAATTGGACAGCCTCGCTCGTCTAGTGGGCACCTGGAAGGAAAACAAGAACAAGCTCTAGTTACCCCTGTCACATGATCCAAGAAGTCCCCGGCTTTATTATCAAGCAAAAATTCCTTTATTTCCTGTGAAAATAAAGTCAATCTGTGACATTGTTTTACATTTCAGTAATTCTGTGAAATTGTATAAAATTTCTGCTCTTTACTAATAAAAACAACTTCGCAAAATTGTCCCAATGCTGCCGCCCAAACTTTTGATTGATTATTTCTTCTTTCACGCCATTAAATCATGTTTTCATTCCTGTGTTTTGTGGCAAAGGCACCAAAATTTTGCTACGGAAAACTTCACGAAGAGGGTAAAGGCATCAAGGCTTAAGACCTACCCCTTTAGTCAGTCTTTTGGATATTAAAGTCCCTTTTTCTTAGGTAAAGGCGAAATCTGGGGGTTCATGGCATTTTGAGATTAAAGGTGAAAGGGGGATTGGTGCTGTCATCCGGCAACTCTTGCTGATCGCTTGTTGATGGCGGTTTGGTGTGACACCGAGACCCCTGGAAGACCTCATGTCTGTGGTACCTTCCAGCTCTCCATTTTTAGCCAGGCTGCCATAGTTACTTTAGCACTGCCGGAGGTTAGGTGTAGGGCACTAACTCTCTTCTGTTTCTTCTTTTTTCCGAGCAGTTCCTGAGCTGATCCCAAGCTGATCCCAAGCTGATCCCAAGCAGACGCTTCACCGGCTGATCCCTCACCTGGACTCTATGGAGACCTCATCATCTGGAACCAGCTGGGACTTTTTCGAACCCTATGGACTTGAACTGAATTACCAGTTTAATACTGCACTAATTTTAGCTTAATGTTGCTGAGTGGATCTTAGCAAGCAGCCCCAGCAACAACTCGGGATTAATTAATGATTACTCTTGAACTAATGTTTACTTAAATGTGTATTAAATGTTCATGCACCCGGTCGCCCAGAGGAGATATACAAAAAAATTACATGCTCAATATTGGAAAGAAAGGCCACACCACGATACCACCTCAAATCACTATCACGATTAACAGAACCTTGATTACGATTAATAAACTTTGATTTTGCTTTTGGGTTTTTGCCCTCATAGTTTACTGACAAGGCTTGTACTAATTAACTACTAAAGCTGTAATGAGTTTTAAAATACATGAAGTCATGGAACATATGTTTTTAAGATGACAGTATGGGAACACACAACGGGGAAAAGCCTTAACAGAATTGTTAGCAGAATTTCAAAAATTGCTAAAATAATTTTCATGGGCAAGATTACATCAATTAGAAGTTCTGAATGTCAGTGTTCGATTTATTGTCCAGCCCCAGGCCACACTTTTAAAAAATCTGCCTTGGTGAAAACATATAAATGAAGGTCTATCAGAAGATTTTTTGAGAAGTCATATGTAAAATTTGTGAACTTACGAGACGCTGCAGTTGTTGGGGCAGGGAACACAGTGATTGCTCTCGTTTCCGAATTTCCACACCATGTGCTGGTCTCCCTTCACACCACTGGGGCAGCGCTCCACACATGCCTCGCCGTCCCTGAAGTGCTGACACTCCAAACACTGATCCGCACCCTCACACAGACAAACCCACAAATAAGTTACAAGGTTCTATGTTACCAGACACAGATCTAGACATTTCAGGCTGGTTTGTTAACCCAAAGTGGAACCTGTTTGCTACTAAAACTGCAACTTTTGCTCTCATTAACAGGACCTCTGCTTTTTCCCCCCAATGGGTTAAGTTCCAGATCAAGTTTGCAGTACCAAAAAGTTACTTGCTCCACTGGTTTGGTTCCTTTGGCTTCATGTTTTTACTTTTTTTGAATATGCCTTAATGGAGCTATTTATAAGACCACCAAAATATTTTTGTTGAAATAAATCTAGCTAGAAATCATTAATTTTTCAAATTAAAACCAAAACCCACAAATGTTTTTTCAGTATTCATTTACAAAAACAAAACAAAACAAAACAACAAATAAAAAGGCATAAATGGCATCTGAAGCATCTTACTGGCCCGGTGCAGGAGGAGGAGCCATTAACTGGTCGACACTGTGGGTGACACGGGATGCAGGCGAAGTCATCGATGAACTCCCGAACAAAACTGCACCAAGAACCCGAAAAAGAAAAGAATGTCTTGTTTCTCACCATTGAAACATGAGGAAAATTCACTTGTTCTCCCTAAGGGTGTAAATCACAAGTTTCATAACTAATACAATACAAGACTGATTCAACGGATGACGTTTCCACCTCTGATGATATCACTATGTCTGCTGTGACATGATTTCCACTAGATTTGATTCTGGAGTCAGCAATCAATATGAGACAATATGAAACAAAATTTCTTTTAATAAAAATAGTGACGCAACAACACATATGACGTCTGATCCAAGTTTTAATTTTATATAGATGCTATGGGCTCATTGATCATTGAATCAACGTACCAGTGTAGATGTATCATTACACCAACCATTTCATCTCGACTACTGTGGGCCATAGCTTAGGAATAAAAATCTCAAATTATATTTTGTTAATGTTTTGCGAATCCATTTCAACTGAAGTGGTGGCATTAAATCAGCATATGATAGTCTTATATTGATCGATCGCTCCTGAACTGAAAAGAAACTATACTGAAGCAGACTTTGTGGTATCGGCAGATGAATCCATATAATAACCTATCATGACGAAACTTGTGATTTACACCCCTAGTTACAATATGGGCTTGGTGAATCAATATATCGATTAGACTGATGAATCATTACACCCCTAATAATCAAAAATAAAGAGCTGCCTTTCTGCGGCCCATTGTACAGAACTGGTGCTAAACTAAAATGCTTCATGAAATTTAACTATGCAAATCTAACCAAATAAATTGCCAATTTTGCCAATAAATGTCATATCTGATTGCTTCTTGCTAAACATCACTGAAATGCTATTTATCATTAAATAATGCATAACAATCCTTGCAAAAAAACTAATTACTAAATCGTTGAATCAATGTAGACCAATGTATCGTTACACTCCTAGTTCTCACCCATGCTGGATGTTGCACTGCTCCACACACTCTTTGCCACGATGGAAGGACACACACGACACACACTGGCTGGGGCCCGGGCCCCAGCAGCCGTCACTATTACACAGGGGGTCACACACGAGGCCCTCCGACACTGCAACACAAGCACACATACATGCAAAGAGAGATTTATAGTTTTTTACCATTGCTTTGGCCAGAGATGGGAAGTAACGAAGTTACTGTACTTAAGTAGAATTTCAGGGTATCTGTACTTTACTGGACTACTTAATTTTGTGCCAACCTTTAACTTTTGCTATGTACATTTTTAGCATGAATATCTGTACTTTCTACTCCTTCCATTTTCAAATCAGGCCTACTGCTTAGTCTGATTGGTGATCCCTGGGACAGAATCAGTCAAAAACCCCAGGATTATATCACAATGACATCCCGGTAGTAACTATGGCTGCCAATCTGCGTGCAATGTGAAGTAATGTAGAAAAATGTATAAAATGCATTGTGATGCATCAAGATCTCGCATCGAATTGAATCGTAGATCTGATCATCGTAATCAAATCGCATCGTGAGACCAGTGACGGTTCACACCTCTGACAGTGAAGGTACTTTCTCTACACTTCAAACTGTGTGGCCACTCATGGCTCCAACATTATTGTTAAGTTTGCTGACAACACGGTGGTGCTGGGCTTCATCTCCAACAACGATGCAACGGCCTTCATGGATGAGGTGGAGAGCCTGGCACTATAGTGTAGGAGACAACAACATGACTATTAGCCTCTCACCATCACTGGAGCTCCAGTGGAAAGGGTGAGCAGTTTTAAGTACCTGGGCATCCACATCTCTGAGGACATGAAATGGACTGAACATATCTGTGTTCAGATAAAAAAGGGCGAAGCAGTGTCTGTACCCATGACGCAGTTGAAGAAGTCTGGGGTTTCCCCTGCTGTTCTAAGGACATTCTATTCTGGCGCTGTGATGAGCATTTTCACACAGAACATCATGTGCTGGTATAGGAATAGCTGTGTTCAAGACCGGAAAGCCCTCCGCAGAGTGTTCCAGCAGCGGAATGCTGCTGCAGATTAGCTCTCCCCTCCATGCAGAACACTTCCACCAGGAGATGTAGGACTAAAGCAATAAGGATTGTAAAAAACCTGTCTTATCCCAGTAATGGACTGTTTGCAATCAGGCAGAAGGTTCCATACCATTATGACTCAGGAGGAGTTTCTATCCTCAGACCATTCGACTCCTCAATCAGGACATGCCCCGCCTCCCTTTCATAGTATCACGTTCATGATCATTGTACAGCATTATGTTATATTCAACCATTGTGTTACACTGTTGTGCTGATATTGCACAACACACTAGTCAAAGTAAACTTTACAAAGTCAAGTTGCCTTTGCACATCTGTAAATCTGCTCATATTTGTATTATACTCAGAGACTATACTTGAAAGTTTAACATTTAAATATTATATATATATATATATATATACATATATATAATTCTCATATTTTTCACATTTATATATTTTTATGTTTTTAACTTTTTTCTAGGGTTGCACAGTCAAGAAGGTTCAGGATACAGGTCACTGCACACTGTACTTATATAATTATGAATTATGAACACAGTCCACTAAGCAAGGTCCATAAAGACACGGCTGGATGAGTTTGGTGTGGAAGAATTTGACTGGCCTGCACAGAGGCCTTATCTCAACCCCATCAAACACTTTTGGGATGAACTGGAATGGAAACTGTGAGCCAGGGCTTCTCGTCCAATGCTAGTTCCAGACCTCATAAATGCTTTACAGAATGAAAGGTAACAAATTCCTACAGAAACACTCTAAAATCTTGAGGAAAGCCTTCTAAGAAGAGTGGAAGCTGTTATAGCTGCAAAGGGAAGGCCAAGCTCCATATTAATGTCTATGTATTTGATTGCAATGTCTTTAAAGTTCCTATGGGTATATGTAAAGGTCAGGCTAGGGCTGGGCGATATGGCTTGCCGCAAAAATTTCGCGAGCGTTTGGTTTTTCTTTGGTCTGTAGCGTGCAGTCAATCACAAAACCAGGAGCCATCGGCCAATAGGATTCGCAGGCAGAAACTGCCAAAACCTGCCCTTTCAAACCGTGCGTGTAGAAATGTCACTCAAGCAAAAAAGCCGCTCGTCAGTAATCTACTTCGCGCGCGAGAACATTTAACACATTGAGAGGAAAAAAGACATTAGAGAGAGGAAAAATACAGTTTGCGTGCAATATTATCACAACCGCGCACTCGATTCTTAATTTTGTGCTCTCAAGTTTCACATTTGTGCTTGCGACTTTGAAATTTACGCCCGCGAAATTTTTGCAGCAAGCCATTTTGCATGCTTTAGTTTTGGCATTGATGTGACGCCATAAGAACTACAGTACATTTCCCACAATCCCCCACACATGACTCAGAGCCATGTTACAATAGGAATAAACACTGAAAATATCAAATAAATGGCTATATTGTGAGTAGATTGCTGGTTATTGTTATTTATTAGGTAACTTTTGTCCATATACTGCATCACTAAGTAATTTTTTCATCTTCCACTGGATGCAAAGTCAGCATCTGAAATAATTTCTTTCTAATGGCCATCTTACCTCCCCATCTCCAAAAGAAACCCTATGGCGAAATGTGCACAACAGAGAGGTAGGAATAAGGGAGGGGAATTACAACTGGACCAAACTTTTGTACACAGTGATTGTCACTTAAGACGTGTCAAAGCTACTGCAAAAAAACTGGAATGGGAAACATGAATATACACACAGACACACACACACACAGACGGTGGCGCTTACAGCAGGTTTGGGGGTCCTGGTTGTGTGTGTTGAGCAGGTTGGGTTCCTGGTTAGGGTACAGCAGCTGGGACCAGGGCACGGTGGAGCTGTAGCAGAGCCGGCGGTTGTTGTGGATCAGAACCAAACCTCCACTGACGCTGCGCAACGAGCGCAAAGCCAACCACTCGATCTGCAGAGACTGTACTCCCAGAGAGAACACACCTCTACATACGGGGAGAGAGAGAGAGAGAGAGAGAGAGAGAGGTGGGGGCGGAGAGAGAGAGAGAGAATATTGGTGAGAGGGCGTTAAGGAGTGAGAGAGTACAAAGAGTAAGAGGGACAGCCATGGAGAAAAGACAGGAGAGGAGAGAGTTAGAAAGTCAAGAAAAGGTCGAGGGAGAGAAAGACGGGAAGGGGGATAGAAAAACAGTCGAAGAGAGAAGAAGAGAAAGAGTCAAACAGACAGAGAAGAGAGAGAGGAGAAAAGGGAGTGAAAGATGGGGGGAAGAATCATAGATGGAGAGTCAAAGAAAGAGAGAGTTAAGGAGAGAGAGATGGAAGAGATTTTTAAATCCAAACAAGGAAGGAGGAAGTGAAATAAGACAGGAGAGACTTAGTCACTGTGTTGATGTGCAGGAGAGACTCCTGTACGGGGTTAAATCAGACGCCATATAGGGACGGTGTGTGTGTGCAGGTTTTTGGAAAGTCTTTTAGGTCTGCTGTTCAAACCCAATTGCGAGCTATCAGTTCCAGGTTACACTTTTGACAATTATGTAATCTAGCCTTCTAGAAATTTAGTACATTTTCACCACACTCTGGTTTGTTTAGTGTAGGCAGCAGCAAGCTGTTTCAGTAGCTACTATGCTAGCTAAAATGCTAAGTGTTCTAACTTAATCTTTAAACAGGCCTGTAGCTAGTAGATTAGCTAATCTAGCATTGATGATCTTTCTCAAATTCTAGAACACTGTTTTGGGTAGCCAGCAACTGACTGTTTCAGTAGCTAGAATGCTAGCTAAAAATCTGTTCCAGGTTACTCCTCTAAAGTTAAGTAGGTAGTAAATCAGCTAATCTAGCATTCCAGATTTTTGATACAACACACAGTTCAAGTGTAACCAAAAGCTAAACGAGGACAGGCAAGGAAGAGTTAGCTTACTTGTAAAGCATTCGTCCCCGGATCACCTGCAGGTTCTCGAACACACCCAGGTTGGTCAGATTCTCTGGCCATGCGTCGATGTACAAATATCCTGGGGCAGTACAAAGAATTTGGTGAGACTTGATCGTTCTCAGAAAATAACTGGCCTTTAGCTATAACTGTCGACATGGCATTACCTGTGATCTCCTCCAAGGTCCTGAACACTTCCAGATCACTGGCTCGCAGGCCAGACGAATTGGTCAGTGGGTTCCTGCAGGAAGAAAGCAGAAGGCAAACAGAAGGGTCAGAGGGCAAATCAGACCATCTTTTTTTGGGAGGGGGATAGGGGACATTGAGCATGGACTTACCCTTGAAAGGACTGAGGGAGGAAGGCCAAGCTACCATATATCTTCTTGCATCCTTTGAACATGTCAATGTTGGAGCGCTCCACCGCAAACACCCCCTGGAGGCTGCCCATCCCTAGACCGTAACACACTGACCAAAAGAGAGGCATGTGCTGAGAATGAACTCCACACAGAATTCCAAACAAAAGGATGAAAAGCCACTAAAGGAGATTTTTGCACTCTTAATAATTTATGTTCAGAAGCCAGAAGGAGACTGAGTGACCCTACTGGAGTCCACACAGAGTAGGTAGCTTGAGTTGTAGTCCAAAAAAACTGTGGGTACAGTGGGCGCAAGCAAGTAGGCACTCTAGTCTCATCCCGTCTCAACTGTGAACGATGTACTGGCCTGTGCTTACAATGGCTACTGCTTCCCCACACAAAATTACCTTTTGGACACTCTCCTTCACATTTTTCACATTTCTGCGTCTCTTGTCCATCAGCTTGGACGGTGATCACTTCCTGGTTAGCTTTGGGGCACACCATGGTACATGCGACCTCCATGGCCAAATAATTATCTATAGACAGAGACATAAGAGAGGGAAGGTACAGGAATTTCTATCATACAAGGCACATGTCATTTTGAGAACGTATCTTTCCAAGAGAAGGGGACATACGAGGGCACTGCTTCACACAGGTGGCCCCAAAGCTGAATTTCCTGTTGGGGTTGGGTTTGGTCTGATAGGACATAGGGTCATAGATGGTGGGACCTGGGCAGTTGTCCTTACATGTACCGCTGTCATTGAAGTGACGGCAGGCCTGAGGGAGTAAGCAAAATGTTTGAATGAGTACCGGAATTTGTAAAACCTTAAATTAACTGTTAGTAGCAACGCTGAGTTCCAATTTAAGAGACATCTTTCTTAAGTGGGCGCCCAAATCAGGAGTGACGATGAAGAACTGAAAAAAACAACAGTGTCAGACTGTTCCCTTACCAGGCAGTCAGAGTCCTTTGGGCCGGAACATCCTGCAGCACACTGAACGTGGCAGCAGTCGCTGGCATCAGGACCCTTACATCGCAAACAGCCGGACGCACAGTGGACGTGGGTCACTACAAGGAAACACACAAACACAAAGGCATTAGTTAAGGAAAGGGTGAAAGTGAACGACAAATGTCCCCAAAGCACAGCATCCAGTGCAACACCCCAACAAAATGTGCCAATTGCACTGGACCTGTTCATATAGGAGCAGCAGACAGCTGACGTGGGCCACATCTGGGGAGAAGTTTCTTGGGGATGGTGCCTTGCACACAGCTACCTCAGAACTCGCTACCCTCCAGATCAGAGAATTAACTCCCTAACCGCTCCCCAACCAACACCCTACCACCACCACCGCCCACCCCGGGCCCCCTGGGTCAGAACCCTGTTCTGTTTGAGAAAAATCGAAGAACAAACGTGTACTCACGCTTTTGGCAGTCGTCCTCAGTTCGGCCCCAGCAGGCTCCATCACGACATGTGGCAGCGCAGGACGAACCTAACAGAGACCAAACAAATTGTAATTGCTTCTTTTCAAGACCTAAAACCTCCTTATTCGTCCACCATCCTTAAGACCAAACAAATCAAACAAGACCTAAAGCGTTAATGGTTTATTTGCCTAGCATGCAGTTTTCACAAATATTCGGACGTTTCCTATTCAAGATTTGTTCTCAAAGAGCGTTCTTATGAAAAACGTATTGCATATACATGTTTGTGCAAAACATTAGCTTACTGAATTTTCTTAAATTCTACAGTTGTATAATGTTACTATCTAAATGTATAAACGTTATTAAGAACAAATTTAAGACAAAATGAAAATGGTGAATGAGACCATGCCATGATGGGATGATGGACAGTGTTTGGATTATGAACAGCAATTTTTTTCAATTATTTTGCTTTAAGGGATGTTGAATATGTTGAGGCATGTTTTTAAGGTTTTGGGGTTTAAAGATCCAAAGTACTACTTACAGCCAGACGCTCGTAGTTGAAGATGTTGTCTGTCTGCTTGCTGCCTGACCAGAATGTCCTTCCAGATAATCTTCTGTGGGTCAGGAAAACACAACTTGGGGTTGTCCCAGATGTAGACGCCACCCAGCAAAATTTCTGAGAGGCAGAGATCGAATGACAGTAAGCTAACCCAACCTCAATCCCAAAGTACAGTAGTACAGTAGTACAGTAGTACAGTTCCTTTTGGATTTGATCACTTTCCTTTTCGTTTCATTTATGCTGTTTGACGTTAACATGACAAGAAATGAATAAATTAGCATTTATCATTAGCACATTCTTGGCTACTTGGATGTCGGATGTAAATCGCATCTCTAATTCCCCGATGTGGTTTACTGGACACTGTTCAGTACTAATACTTTATGTTCAGTATTTTTAAACCTGTGAGGTTCTGAAGCCGTAGCTCAGTGACGCCAGGGTTGTCCTGGACGGCCAGTGCATAACTGGCATTGTAGAGCTGACTTCCACGAACGATGCGCAGGTTCTGCAGTGGCACCACAGGCACGGAGACGCGGGCGACCAGCACGTAGCCCTGAACTTCAACGATGCCCTGGGTAACATAAATGTAACATCAGTATTACCTTTCATTTCATCATGTTTAACATTATGCAGTGTTTCTCATCATTATCATCACCATTCTCATAGTCAACAGTATCATCATCATCATCCTCATCACGACCAATCTAATCCTTGGCAGTATCATCTTCATTGGCATCAACATCCTCTTCATCACTACCTTTCTTATTGTAAGCAGTATCATCATCAACATCATTACTACCAATATAATCAGTGTTATCTTCATCATAATTATTAGCATCTTTGTCATCATCTTCATTATCATCTTCACCCCCACCAATCTCATCATCAGTGCTGTCTTCATCATCATCATCTTCATTATCATCAGTGTTCATCACCACCACTCTTATTGTCATCTTAATCACCATTATCAATATCATCATCATCATCATCATCATCATCATCATCATCATCTTTGTCTCATCAGCAGCAGCATCTTCTTCAACATTATCATCAGTCAGAAGTATCTTTCTTCATCATTATTGTCAGCAGTATCTTCATCATCCTTATCATCTTCACCACCACCAAACTCACCATTCATGGTATGTCCTTATAATCCTCATCATCATCTTCATCATCATCAACACCAATCTCGTCATCGATGGTATCATTACATTAATAATTACAATAATATACTGTAATAGTAATATCATCATCATCATCGTCCTCGACAAAACCACCATTCTCTATGACTGCATTACCTTCATAATTTTCTTCTTGGTCACCATGATTGGACCGTTCTCATCTTCTTCCTCATCACCACCATCATTATCATCCTCACCATCTTTTTCCACTTTGTCAGCTTCTTGTCATCCTCAAGTAGTGTTCCTTAATCTTTGGTCACTATTCTTAGATTATCAAGCTAAACCTCAAGCAAGAACACACACTCACTAACCTGCAGAAAGGAGAGGTCCAGCGCTCCCTGCAGGTGTGTGAGCTCCAGATTTCCATGCACCACCTGGCATCCGGTGTAGAGGAGACGCAGCATCTCATAGTGGTTCTCCAGACTGGAGGGTAAGTCCAGCTTCATATCAGTCCCAAGACATACTGAACACACACACACACACAAAAGGTCTATTACCAACCAGAGGTGTGAATCACAAGTTTCAGTGATTTACAGTTTGGGCGACAATTCAACATATGCCGACTCCACAAAGCTACGATTTCCGTTCGGTTCGATTCGATTCAGGGAACTATATAACACAAAATAAGGTTAGGCAATACATCAAAAGTAACATTCAGAACCTCCAAACAATGTAATCTTGCTCATGATATTTATTTCGATTTTTTTCAATACTTAAAAATATATTTTTGTTAGTTAAAAACATGCTACTGTTGTCATGTGTTGTCAACTCCCTACATCTTTTTTATGTCCTCATTTCCCCTTTCTTTCTTTCTTTCTTTCTTTTGTTCTCTTTATCTCCAATGTACGACGGTGTATTAGGGCCATTGTATATAAAAAAAATAATAAAACGGGGTTGGGGAGGGGGTAAAATTATGAGAAAAAAGTCAGAAATTCTAAGATTAATGTCATATATTTGCATGAAAAAACTCGGATATTCTCTGATGTTGTAAAGTCATAAATTTGCGAGAAAGAAAACTCCGAAATCCTCTGAGATAATAGTAAAGTAGTAAATTCATGAGAAGAAAAAGTCGGATATTCTCTGAGTTTAAAGTGGTGAATATACGAGAAAAAAACACAAATTTACGAGAAAAAAGTCAGATAGTCTTTGAGATCAGAAAGGCGCAAATTTGCGAGAAAATGTCAGATATTCTCTGAGATTTTAAAGTCACAAAAAAGGAGGAAATCACGGAACCACAATGCCTGCGTGAAACTTCGCCACTGGACGCTTCACACGGAGGCACACGCTCATGGTGAAGAGGTGGAACATGGCTGAATCAGGTAAGTTTGCCTGTGTTGAAATGAGATGTGTAGAGTCGGCAGGTTATGTTTCATGTCACGTGTATTACAGTAGATCACGTTTGTTCGGCGGAAGAAGTCAATCTGGACGTTATTGTCGCAAATTTATGACTTTACAATATCAGAGAATATCCAAGTTTTTTCACGCAAATATATGACATTAATCTGAGAATTTCTGACTTTTTTCTCATAATTTTACCCCCTCCCCAACCCTGTTTTATTTTTTTTATATACAATGGCCCTAATACGCCGTCGTGCCTATGTGTTTCTCTTAATCATTACATAAAATCACAAAGATATGTACTCTTTCATTAAACTAGTCAGGGAACTATGATGACAAAAAAACAAAACAAAAATAACAAGGTAAAATATTCACAATGTTTGATCATCATATTAATTTGAAGTCATATCGCCCATCCCTAGACAATACCAAATACTGATTTAACACAATCATAATATAATTCAAATCAAATTATGAAAAGCAATTTAATTCCTGAGCTCAATCAGACATTTAAATGAAAGAGAATTTTCTCTTTAAATAAAAAATAGAGACGTTACAATATGTATGATATGTCGGATTTTCATGGTGCATCGATGCTATTGGCTCATGGTTATTAAATCCGTGTAGACTGATGTATCGTTACACTCCTAGAAATGGCTGAAAAAGAGACTTTTTATCTATCTATCTATCTATCTATCTATCATCCATCCATCCATCCATCTATCCGTCTGTATGTCTGTCTGTCTGTCTATCCATCCATCCATGCATTCATTCATCCATCCATCCATCCTCACCCAACAGCCCTGTGCTGATCAATGTCACAAAGAGCCAGACCTGTGTTTGTGTGTGTGTGTGTGACCTCATAATGCTATTCATTAGGGGTGTTGAAATTAATCACATAATCGATGCATCGCGATGCTGATGTGGACGATTCTGCATCGCTGCAATGGCAGCTCGTAATCGATTTTAACGGAGGTTTTCCGCTGCCCCCTAGCGGTCTACGGCGGCATTGCAGGTGGTCTGTGACATGCAGTCCCCCTTTACTACTGAACTCACTACATAAAAATTATTCCTTTTTTATTTTTCAAAACATTTCCAACTGATTTGGGCATATTTTGAACATTGAATGTATATATCAGTGGTTACCTTCTAACTAACTGTATCTGCACAAATTATTGAAAGTATTGCACAGACTCTAGTTCTCCACTGCTGTTATAATATCTGCACAAACTTTAATGTTAGTCCGACTGTTTTAAGAGATACTGTTTTATTAATAGACTGGATATAGAATTTTTTATATTAAACTGTTTCTAACCTCTTGCACATACAGTGTAAAAGTCAATTTCCACTTTTGTAGATCAATACTGCATCTAAATTCTCTCTTTCTACTTCTATTTCTAGTACAAGTTTAAAGTTTATATTATATATATTAATACTCCATTTCCAGTTTAAAATGTATATTTTGTATTCTATTTATATACTTTTTGTTCTATGTGCCCTTTTTGTTCTTTCTTCCCTATTTCTTGCTGCACTGTGTAAACTGGAGCCATGTCGTCTCGTCTCTCTGTATCTGTACAGCATATAGCAGAGATGACAAAGTTTACTTTGACTTTAATCTTTATGAACAATGAATTTAATGCAAAACTTAAAGTAATAAAAAAAATACTCCCTCCAACACTTAGTCTGAGTGGTGGTTGCTGGGACAGAACCAGTTATATCATAATGACATTGCTTGGTGATTTTCTGGCTGTGGCATAAAAATTCAGTAGCAACTATCGCTGCCCAATCTGTGATCCATGCCCAATCTGCGTGCAATGTGAAGTAATTTAGAAAAAATGATTGCATGCATCGCGATGCATCGGCATGCAGCGAGATATCGAATCGAATCGCTGACGTAATAATCGTAATCGAATCATGAGACCAGTGAAGATTCACACCTCTTACTATTCATGCCTCAGTGGAATCCAAAGACCGAATGCTGAGCAACAAGTCAAAAATCCAAACAAAACTAGACGCAGTTGGTGGCGTAACGGTAGAGTGTTCGCCCCGTGATCAGACGGTCGCAGGTTCGAATCCAGGGCCGGTAAAGTTACCACTGAGGTACTCATGAGCAAGGTACCGTCCCCAAGTGCTGTTAGGGTCAAATGCAGAGGTCACATTTGGTTGTGGTGCACAGTGTGCTATGCTGTGGTGTGTTCACAATGACAAATAATCACTCACTTTCACTTTCACGCTAGTGTGCAGTTGAGGTGTAGAAATGCTACACATGCATGAATAGTCTTGGTGTGGATGAGGTTGAAGTGTGTGTTCATTAGCGTGTGTAAGAGCGGCTTGCGTTAGTAGTTCCCACTGGTTTTCAGGGACTGTTATCAGCATTAGCGGGGTGGTAGTGCTGGGTCGGTGGATCCGGACTCCATGCTTCTCTGTGTTCACACACACCCCCAACATTCCCGCGCATGGCTGTCTATATGTGTGTGTGAGTTTATGTGTGTGGCCTTGAATAGAAGCTGAGTGACTTCCTCTCCTGCTCTGTGCCTCACTGCCTTTATCTCACTCTTTTTCTGTCCTTCTCATTACTCTCTCCCTCCCCCGGTTCTCTCTTTCGCTCCTTCTCTCTCTTGTTCCCACTCTCTCTTTATGGTTTTTCTCTTTTTACTTTTCTCTCTGTCTTTCCCTCCCTCTTTCCGTCTCTCTCTTTTAATCTATATCTTTCTTTATTTCTATCTCTCTTTCCCTCTCTCCCTCTCCACATGTCTCTCTCTTTCTTTATCTGTCTTTCTTTCTCTCTCCATTTCCTTTCCTCTCTGTTTCTTTGTCTGTTTTTCTTTTTTTTTGTCATTCCTCTCTATTTATCTACGTTTTTCTCTCTCCGTCTTTATTCTTTATTTCTCTTTCCATCCCTCTCTCTTGTTCTCTCCCTTTCTATGTTATCTTTGTATGTAATCTATCTATCTATCTATCTATCTATCTGTCTGTCTGTCTGTCTGTCTGTCTGTCTGTCGGCTGCAGTCAGTAAGGTCTGAAGTGGTTTGTGTTGAGGAAAAATCTCAGTTTTCAATCCGTTTATTTCCTGCTCTTGTTTCCGTGGAAGGTCACAAGGCGTGAAGGACGGGTTGTTGACAAACTGTTGAGCACACACACACACATACACACACACACAGAGAGCATGCAAATCTGCACTATTTACCTGTCCTCAAAACCAAACTGGCCACACCTGTACTTGGCTGTGGGCCAGACAGGAAATATCTCTCGCTCTCTCTCTGTCTCTACCTCTCCTTTTCTCTCTCTCTTTCTTTCTTGCTAACTGCTGTTCTGACAAAACATCCTACCGCAGGCTAAATTTACAGTCATATCTAACAATCTGTTCAAAAACAGTAGTGTACAGAGTTTATGCTCTTAGGCTTTCTTGTTATAACATATTATATATATATATATTATTTAATGAGATATATGTAATGAGAAAAGAAAATCAATATTGAAAGTCAAATCATCTATCGCCTTCGATACTTTAACAAGCAGAATGTTTAACAAGTAAATACCTTCCTTAACGCCCATAAAGGGGGATGAAGCGCTCGGTCGGGGAGAAGTGGGGTGAAAGGGCGAACGATTTTTATTAAATGCACTTAACAACAATTGGCACAGGGGCTGCTTGTGTGTGTCTGACATTTGAAACACCCTCTCTCTCTCTCTTTCTCTCTCTCTTTTTCTATATATATATACTGCTCCTTCACGGATGGGTCAAATGCAGAGTTCACATTTTGTTATGGTGTATGCTTTCGTTCTAATGACAAGTAATCCACTGCTTAAATTTAGCTTTAATGCATTATGCCTGCAGATATTCAGGGGTGGCGGTGGTGCAGAGAGAGGTTAGTTGTGGGGCCTTTGTGTGTGGGTTGCATTGCTCTTTCTGTCACATTGGTTTCTGCCAGGGTGCAGTTTCATCCACAGTCAAAAACATGCACTATATAGGTTAACTGGAGACTCTAAATTAGCCCTGTGGGTGTAACTGAGTGTTATTGTGTGAGTGTGTGTGTGCCTGCATTGTGTTGGCGCCTGGCCCAGAGTTATTCCATATGCGCCCTGTAAAGTTCGGGATAGGCTCTGGCCCACTGTCCGGCCGATTAAGCAGTTTGGATAATGAATGAATATTAGCTTTTTGTACCTAGTTTTAGTCTTTTCATTGATGCATGTTGTATGTGTATAACTAGTTTGTAACAAATATTGATTGAATTTTCTGGGGACGGACATGCATTATAGCATGAGAAATGGCGTCCCCAATGGTTTGGTTGCTGAGACATTTTTGGTATTTAAAAGTAACGTAAAAAAACAAAAAGCAGAAAGTTTCGTTTTCATTATGGAGGTTAGGGTGAGCATTAGGATAAGTACTGTGAAGTAAACATGTGTGTGTGTGTGTGTGTGTGTGCGTGTATCTAGGGTTTGTGAGGACTGTTGTCTACAAGATTATAGTTGTCAATTTTTTGATTTTTGGAATGTTTTTTTGTAAGCAAGGGATGGTCCTCATGAAAAATGCTTTTACAGAAAAGTTGGAATATAAGTGTGTTTTCCGTTTTACCATTCTTTTATTTTGTTGCATGCAAAAATTAAAATAGAGAGAACAACCCACTGCATTTGTGATTTTAATTTTGGAAATGAATGTTTATTTGGAACAAAACAAACATTCTGGGGTTTTGTTAATTGAAATAGAAATAAACAAATGATACACGGTTTAAAAACTTTGTTTGAAGGGTAATTTAATTGTTTCACAAAAATATCGCTAAATCTGTAGGCGTTTTTGGGGATTCATGAGGTTGTGGTCAATGTCTCACTAAAATACAGGAAACCCGATAATTGCCAGATATTAGAGGAAACAACTTTTCAGCCCCTGATTTAGTTTCTCCGTTTTTAGAAATAAAGTTACTAAATCTAGAACAATGTGAAGTGATTCTACACTGTGAGTCAGAAAAATGGAGCTCTGTAGCTTTCTAAATTTGGTAAAATGTTGAGCGAATTTTTACATTTCCTCCACCGTTGCATTCAGAATTTAAAAGTTCTTTCTGGAAGTTTCACGTTTGATGTGAATGTAAAAAGTGCAAAAACGATAGAGAGGTTAAAGTTTGATTAGTGAGGTTAAAACAAGACATGTGAGTGTGTGTGTGTTTGTGTGTATGTATTTCCATATGAGGCTCAAGCATGATCTCTGTACCGAACTATAGCCGGCAAAGCCAAGCGTACATAATTATGATTCTGACTCTTCTCGTTTATGTTTAAGCTTGCCTGCTTTAAACACACACACACCTCCTAAAAACACTTTTCGTCGCTCACATACACAGACAACAAAACCATTGAGCAAACGAGTATTGCTCAACCAACAAGAAGAACAGGATCTGAAGCAGTCACTGTTTGCAAGGGTGCTGGTGATGCCTTTTACACACACCTCACACACACACACACCGCATACACGCAGCACATCGAGACATAAATAATGCAATAAAGCATGCATACCTGAAGTGCGAGTCAAATCGTCTCTCAAAAAGAAGCAACTTGCCCTGTTTTAGATGCACACGTACACACGCGCACACACAAAGCCAAACTTTCCAATTCCTCTGCCGATTTGGATGCCTCTGGTTCAAAAGCAACTGAATTAAGATTGCAAAGCTACAACAATAAAGCCGTTCTACAATGTCAGTCATGTAAAGAGAAAACTTTGGCAGACATTGACAAATTTTTCACAATTCCTGCCCTCTTGTACTTAGATCTCCAAAAACTTTGATTAGTGCAATGTGCCACCAGACCTACAACATGCAACTGGCATATATATGTAAAAATTAACAAATTTTAAAGAAAATTTCCAGAGCAAAGACTCACTGACATTGCAAGACAACAGAAAATACTGTAGTCTCTGAATTTGGTCTTAAATTGATGTTTGACTGTTTACTGTTAAATTGTCACCATTGTTAACATAGAAATATGTTTTTTATTTGAGAAAATATAATCGAAAATCTTAACTTGTATTAATAAAAATAAATATTATTAAATATTAATAATAAAATAAGAAGACATTAATTGGACAAGTTAGTGTTACAAATGTAATTCTAAATGCAACTGTGAAAGAATTGTGAAAATCAACATTTTCCAAAGTTACAGACAAAAATATTTTTCTGTTTATTTCTGTTTGTTTTTTTGGACAGAGCGAAAGCCTTGAGACTCATTTCAAGGTGGCATGGAGGTTTGCCGTGAGATTCTGTCATTGGAACATCAGCATCTACTGTATATTATTATTATTGATAGAGGTCCACATTTAAATAGTACAACTATTTTTACAACTGTAGAACTGAAAACATCATAAGCTAATGCTAAATGCATGTATAAAATGTGTGTAAGAGTGCACTTTGGCTTTCGTAGATTCTGTTGTTACCTAAGAAAACGTTGGTGGATGCCAGAATTTTGGCACAAACTGTGCAAGGGGGTTTTGCGAACCAATTTGTCCTTTGAACGGTTTGTAAATAGGGTCATTATGTTAAGGCTGTTTGGGCTTGGAGGTCCGGACCAAAAATCTATCTTTTAATGATTATGAACACGCACAAAAATGCCTAATCAGAGGTAGAAGCGAATTGCTATTGACCATGAGAAGTTAGATGTTGGTCAGAAATTAAGTCATTTTCATTTATAAATAGCATGCTTTGCTGGATTCGCTTGGACCATCAGGTTCTTGCTATGATTATGGTTAAGTCTAATCCATAATCATAGCAAACAAATAATCGAATATAATATGATATTCCCAAAACACAGTGATACGAATTTCATAAATATTTGTTTTTTGGAGGAAGAAGAGAACAGCTTGCTCCTAAATTGTTCTATCAATGTCGAGGCATTGTTTATTGACTCGGTGCCGGTCAACAGCTCATCATCGCGTCACGCTCTTTGGGCCAGACTTCTCAAGGTCAACGAGGGGTTTGGTCAGTTGACCGCATGCTCAGAATATTTCTCTGAGACAATGCTCGGTCCAATTCTTAAATCATTTCCCAAATTTGTACACAACAGCAGAAACCAACACGGAAGGTTGAGACATTTTTATCTGAACCGTGACACACTTACGGACAAGAGCGACCTTTGAAACGCCTTCTACTTTAGAAGCGAAGAGACTTATATTTCTCTTACATTTGCATTTGCATACACTGTCCTGAAAGAGTTAAATTTCTGGTTGGAGTTCATTACAAGTAAACGTTAGCCCCAATTGTTGACATTTTAGCCTGAGGAACAAACTCAGACATCTTTAGTCACATTTTCACTCAAGACTGTGAAAAAGCTAACACCCAACTAATTACAAAAGTAAACTGTATTTAGATTTTTCCGACTAAATAAAATTGTTTCTATTATCAGCCTGAAGCCTGACTTTACTGAAGAGCTGAGTTTTCAACATTCTTCCTTTTAAAGATTTTAACGATTTTGAAGGACCTCATTTTAAACAACAATAATTAAAAAGCTGATCCTTAAAAAAACACTAAAATAACAACAAAATAGAAAAATGTCTGCTTCAGGATGTGACTTCCCACTAGCAAAAATTTTAGCAAACAAAAAAGTGTCATTTAGAATTTTAGAAGACAGTGAACTTTCAGTTTATTATTTTCTACTTAGAAGAGATCTTGTTAACTGGTGCTGGAATGAATGTCTTTTAATCACATAAAGGTGCAAATATGTCTAATCAAAGGTGTGTGAGGTTTTGAGCTTTGGCAATTCCAAACAGCAAAAGATGCTACATAATTAGCACAGCTAACAAGACCCAGCTTCTTTATCTCCAAATTAGAATTACCAGGAACGAGCCATGACTAGAATTACTTTTAGCAATTCAGAAAAATCACAAGTATAAAAATGAAAATGGGGTTGCCACCCAGATCTGACAAAAAACCTGGACATTTCACCAACCCGACCAACTTCATGCATCTGACCTGTGACATTCAGTGTGTCCCCAGGGTGTCAATTTTCCCCAGGCAGAACATTAAAAACGAAAGACAAAACTAGGACAGGTGACAATCCTAATGTCAAGGTGGACAGGTGGAATAAAAGAAATTGGAATTTATACAAATTCTCAAAAATAAGGCTTTAAAACTGTTTTTAAAAATGCTATGTTTAACTGTGCAACTTCATCACAGTAACTCTAAAATGCGACAAGACTAAACAACCTACACTAACTTGGCAGACTAGTCTTTGAATTAAATTATCACAGTGACCAAGTCAATCTATTTCATTCATTCAATATCTGACCACAATCGGGGTTGCAGGACCACAGCCTATCCCGGGACAACAGGCGCGAGGTGGGGACCAACACTGGGCGGGTGCCACACACACAGATTCACCAATTAACCTATATTGCATGCTTTTGGAGTGTGGGAGGCAGAGCACACCTTCAAAAACATGGGGAGAGCATGCAAACTCCACACAGAAAGGCCCTACGGCCAACCCGGGGACTAAACCTTCTTGCGCTAGCCACTGAGCCATCCCCAAATGTATTTAAGAAAATATGTTAAAATAACACATAGCCAAGACGGCTACTTACGGATGTCACTTTAGTTAAATTGGTTAAATTTGCACACACAAATGTAGAAGAAAGGTTCATGAAAAAAGGGTTTTGTTTGTTTGTTTGTGGTTCAAACCTTGTCATGTAACTGGATAGCCTCTGAGCTAACGTCTGCGATTTAGTCTGGTTTGTGCCACTATTTGTCTATAAACCCTCTTATCGGACTGCTAATTATTAGCACATTTGTTAACGTCCTAATAAAAAAGACGATAAAAGCAGACGTCAATATAGAGTTTGTTATTGATATTGCATTTCAAGTGGAGCTGATCAATATTGATACAAATGGCAACCTATAAAACACACTAAAAATGCAAAAAATGACAAATGCACAAAGTAATTGCATTTATAATCTAAACCTTATGCTTTAGGTTTGAATTAACAAAGTCCTTTATGGTTTAAAAAGTTCAATACTAATTGTGTGATTTCAATAATGGTAAATACATACCAAAAGGTATTTACAGGTAAAAGTAATGGCCGTTTCTGGATACATTAACATATATGTTTAGTGTTGTCACATAATATTAATATAAAATTATGTGTACTATATCATATTTTGAAACCAGGGTGAAAGATGTATCCGTAATGTAATTAATATTGCATGCTAACACTGCGACAATTTGTTTGGGTCTGAGTAGTAATGAAATAGTAATGCATTACCCAAAACTAATATATGGAGCAAAATGTGATGAAATATCACAGGTCATTTGTAGACAGAGGTGCAAAAGGTAAATCCGTTTACTAGATTTGGATATTCAACGAATAAGCTTTAATTGGAGGATTGGTATGGAATATTTTCTCCAAAGCCAATTTACAGTCCCTTTTTCCTCTTGGTATTTGATTGCAGATCTGAAGTTAGTTTCTGAACTAGTTCCTTACTTCCCTGGCAACTTGTTTTTTCCTTTGCCATTACAATGCATGAGACTGCAGTCCGTCACGTTTTCAGGGCTTAAAGTCAGAAAGTTGCAAAGCGAGTTTTGTTGGAGACGCTTCACTGCAAATCCAGTGGTCGTGATTTGTCAGTACTCTCCAATCAAATGTTTGGTCTAAATATATATTTTAAATCCTTACCGATATAATAATCCTATACCTAACTCCAATCTTTATCTCTATAACTCTTTTCACGTATATTCTAAAACAATCAACTTTTCAATTAAAACATTTTTCCATCTTGAAAACGGCTCTCACATACACAAATGTCCTCACAAAGCCAGAAAAATCTTACAAATCTCAGCTTTACCTATCTGCTGGAGGACAATCAGGTTCTCACAAACCAACCCTGTATTTAATGTGTCAAACGCAGCTCAAGTCAGACTTTCCCCAGGATGCATTTTCTCATTTGCCATATAAAACATAAATGTATTATAACTGCTCAATCTCTGCACTATACTGTCGCGACGAACGGTCTTAATTATATGGTAGTTCTTAGGGTGGAAACGGTCTTCTCCATGTTTTGCTACAAAGTTTTAGTTGTTCTTACGTCTCATGAAAAGATTTTAAATAATAAATACCAATTAATTCAATTTGTCAGCTTTTATGTGTGCGAGTGGGGCTACTAGACTTAGTATTTAGGTTTACATGGAAATTAAACGGCTTTGTCCTTTTTCAAATTAGGACAATAAAACTTCCTATCCAAATTTCGAGAAATTATCATTTTTTCTTTACTGGAAATGTTGAAGTTAGTCAGGGGAGCGCGCCGGGTTGACCCACCTTCCCTCACCGTGCTCAAAATTCCCAAATCGCCAGAGACCAGGACAATCCACTCTGGTCGTCTCATCGGTTTTGCTCACCATTGAATTATAATCACGTTTATAATCAGTTATTTCACAGTCCTCCTTTCCCGACGCTATTCACGTCTTTTTCCTCCTTCACTCGTTCCTCGGTTGAAAAACTTCCTGGCCGAGTGCGAGCAGTGGGCGCGTGTTCGGCGGAGTGGCGCGCTCCCGAGGCGGGGAGTGGCGAGCGCGAGCGCGGCCGACGACGGGAACGCGCGGCACACTATTGTGATTGTGCAGTGGTTTAATTAAGGGGCTAATGAAGCTCGCGCGCGTGTTATTCCCGGGCAATTACACCGGTGTCTCCCGGTGTTAGGGTTAAGGGCTTTTATTTCGACACACAAAAACTTCAAAATGTTTATTCAACAACAATAATAACCATTATTATTGGTTATTATTATTATTATTATTATTATTATTATTATTATTATTATTATTATTGTTGTTGTTGTTTTGTTGTTGTTGTTGTTCTTGTTGTTGTTATTATTATTATTATTATTATTATTATTATTATTATTATTGTTCTTGTTCTTGTTGATGATAATGTTAAATAACATTAGAACAGTTACAATGTTATATTATACTATAGTAACTATGATAATAACATATATTATATTTTATAATTATTCGACTGTAGTGTAATAATAATAAACTTAATAAAGTAAAACAAAATTATAAAAACGTTAATAATTTTAACGTTTATAACAGATTATAAAACCTCTAGATTACTCAATGATAGACAAACAAAAATTTGAAAAGAAGCTTACATTTTTTTAAAGGTTCCTTATTGAGAAAAGAGCATCTTCATACTCTGTCCCATTATTAATCATTCTATAAAAAAGGAACTAACTGCTTAACTTTTAGGGCAGTGTATATAAATAATGTTAATCATAATCTAGACCCTAACACAAATTTGGGGTTCATTGTTGTTCAGTGCTTCATTGTTGAAAATATTAGTGATGTGTGACCTTCAAATGCCTAAATAAAACACACAAACAGAGATCCTTACTCTAACCTATTCAAACATGTTTAACTTAATCAATTAAAAACAAGAAAGGCATCTTTACATGATTATGGAGCTTCTTGGTTGAGAAAGGAGTATCCTCATGCTCTGCCCCCTTATTAATCATTACATAAAAATGTAACTGCTTAACTTTAACATCTTAAATATACCTTATATATCTGTAACTTAAATTTAAGACAATTAAATAATCTTAATCCTAGTTTAAGATCTTAAACCAAACTTTAACCTTGGCGGGTTTAATGCTTGATTTTTGGTATCAAAAATGTTCTGTGTTCAAAAATGTTCTTAGTGATGTGTGGCCCTTACAATGGCCCAAATACATGAACACACACACACACACACACACACACATACACACTAAGAGTCAGTTCACATTCCAGTTGACAATTGGTGTATCTTACTGAGCAGCATGAACTGCTTTAAACCCAGCGCATGGCTTGTGCTGCAACACGCTGACCATCACAGAGCCGTTTGTCTCTCCGAAACAAGACGGAGGAGAGATGAAGAATAAAGCCCATTCAGGCAGGCCTGACTGCCCTCCTCCCACGCTGTCCATTCACTGTGTCTGTGTGTGTGTGAGGTTCTTTTTTTTTTTTTTTACACCAAATGCTATGCTCTCTCCACATCACTCCAAATTCTCCACATTATAAAACCTGTTTATATCTGCAACATACTAGGGCAAACTTGTCTAATAAGAAAAGTTAAACAGTATAATTTAAAAAAAGCATATTAGTGTAGACATCATAGGATAATTAGTACTATTAAAATAATTGAAATTTACACTTATTTAATTTGGTCCTGAATCACAACTGAATCATGATTATTTGGTCCCTTTAACAAAACAATCGTAAAACAAACCATCATGTGTTTACATGATCAGGACTTATTGGGTTCATGAATTGTGGCTTAATCTGTTCTTGAATGACTTAATTTGTTTTTCTATAGTCACAATTTATCTACTTCCTGAACCATAGTTCCTGAGTCGAAACTAATTAGGTTCCAGAATTGTGATTTAATCGGTTCTTAACCATGACTTCATGGATTCATTATCCGAACCAAACGGGGTCACGGTGGGGACCAACACATGGCCAACACACCACAGGGCACATACACTCAGGGACTCACACTTTACGGGGCCAATTTAGAGTCACCAATTAACCTATAGTGCATGCTTCTGGACTGTGGGAGGACACCGGAGCTTCCAGCAGAAACCCAAGCAAACACAGGGACAGCATGCAAACTCCACACAGAAGGGCCTTACTGGGGATCAAACCCCAGACCGCCGTGAACCGGCAGCGCTGACCACTGTGCCACCGACTTATTGCATTCCAGAATCATAAATTACTTGGTTACTGAATCATAACTTTTTTGGTTGCTGAACTGGTTCTTGAATTTGGCCAATAAGTCATGAATTTTTGGATTCCTGAATCATATTTTACGTGGTATCTAAGTCACAACTTATTCGGTTCTCGAATCATGGCCTATTTGGTAAACAAATCATGAATTACTGGACTCTTGAATCATTACTTATTTGGTTCCTGAATGATGAACTGATCAAGATTTAATGATACGAAGCCAACTAAGCCAAAAATCTAAAACCAAATAAGTCATGATTGAAGAACCAAATAAGCCATGCTTTAGTAACCAAATAAATTATGATTCAGGAATCACTCCCTTACTGCCATGTTATTGGTTTCATTTTATTAAGATGCATTAAGATTACTCAGTGAATGCTAGCATAACTGGGCAAAATTAGTAAACCTAATGACTGCATCTGCATGTTTGCTTAAAAATATGAAATCTTCTATGGAAGGAATTTTGGAGCATGGGATCTGCCTTAAATTTTAAGCTCTAATCAGATGTGGAGTTTGCCCTGTGTTCAAATCCTGGACAGGTAAAGGTACCACTAAGGTACTCATGAGCAAGGTACCGTCCCCATGCACTGCTCCCCGGGCACTAGCCATGTCAGCTACCCACTGCTTCATCACAAATGGGTCCAACGCAGAGGTCACATTTCATTGTGGTGCACTATGTTGTGTGGTCACAATGACAAGATCACTCGATTTCAATTTCAAGCAGCAGTGCAACAAAAATAAAGATGCCAGATGATGCCAAAGATTAGAGAACAACTTTATTCTTTCTTAAAGCTTCTTTACACACATCTATGTGCAGTGCAGAAGGGAGAGAAAGGTGCATTACAATTCAGAGGAAAGTATCAGGAAGGAGAGGAAAAGAAAGGAATGGACAAAGAGAGAGGGGGAAAAAGCAGAGAAAGAGGAGGGGTAGTTGGTACCTCCGCCAGAAAAACCAGAAATTCAACACTTCAGCCCTGAATTCTCCACTTCGCTGACAGTTTTCCTGCCCATTTCGATGGACACAAGCTGTCAGCAGTTAGTGATTTCTTTCTAAAAAATGTCTGAATAAGTGAGAATGAGGTCAAAAAAATTACAAATAAATCCACAGCAAACATGTTTCATGAGAAAGAAATAATGGATCCGAGAGTAATAGTAATCAAGCTAGATTAAAAAAAAAAAAACTTTTTATTTTCTGGAATATAAATGTCGAGTCAACGCCTTAAAACGAATTATATATTTATAAGCTACTCGTGCACCAAGTTACAAAGTAACGCTTCTGAAAAAGTTTTGTCAATTTTCATCTGACAAGAACTTGATTGGTTGAGAGGATCGCGACCACATTTAAGGTGTTTCTCAGAGAATTTGGAGAACGTAAAAGTGCTAAAAAATGATGTTTCCACGTCCAGATTGCCATAGTTATCGTTAGCTGCCAGGTTTTGACAAAAGAACCTTCCAGAACCTAGTTCAATATTTCGTTCGAGAGTTTTGCCTTGTTGCCTTTATGAACGAGGATGAACAGCCTCTGAGCTCCCCCACTCCTAAATAACCGTCTCCTCTGTTGCCACTTTTAGCCTTCCGGCCTAGCTATATTTACCCAGCGGGCATACACACACTCTTACTCACACATACACACGAAAAGTGCAGGAGTGGCAATTGGGAACAAAGACAGGTGGCTGAATGTTAATGGTTCTGCGTCAACTTGTCCCTTGTTCCATTTGATTTTGTGGCAAAAAGAAAAAAATAAAAAGGCAGAGAGGCTCAGCATGGCACCAGAAAGTGTGTTTTTGTTGTTTGTTAAAAGATAATTTTTTACTCCCATTGGCGAGACAAGGTGAGACAATAAGGCAAAGGTGGAAAACAATGAGACATTCATTTTTTAAAGAGGACATTAGTGTTAGTCAGTGTGATGGTAAGATAAGAGAAAATGCCAAATGTAGACAAAGTTTAAAGTGGACAAAGCTCACGCATACACACACAGCTTCACCAATTCTATTTCCATTTCCCTTTCTCTTTCCGCAGAAGGCCTCCCAGGTGAGATAATCACCAAAAAAATCAAACCACTTAATCAGCAAATGATCTGAAAAATAAGTAATTTCTTTTTTTTTAAAAGCACCTTTTGAGTTGCAAAATATATTAACCAAAGATAAAACAAACCTATATCACATTTCCAAAAATTAGATAAATTAAAAAGGCAAGAAAATGAAAGATGAAGCAGCGATGAAGTAAAACCCAGCAAAAAGAAGAAAATTAGAGGCTATGATTCAAGGCAAAGGAAAAAAAAACAAAACATTTTTGTGCTTTGGCCCGACTCCATTTTAGGCCTCAAGTACACACACACATACATACACACACACACAGACATACACACATACACACACACACACACATATATATGACCTTACATGTCATAGAGTAAAAAGCAAGAAAAATAAAGAACGGAAGGGGGATGCATGGTCTCTTTCAGGTCTTGTTAGCTTTACATGCAAAAAAACGTTTTTGACTTTGCAAAGCAAATACATCAATGGCAGGGAGCAAGAGCGCTTCTGCCCTCTGCTGCCCAGCACCAGTACTGCACCCCAAAAAAGGGCCTCAGGCCCCGGGAACTTTGGCAGTTTCCACTGAACCCCTCCTGAATTCCAACTGATAGCTTAAACGGTCGACAAGCCAAGGCTCAACCTCAGATTTCTGTCCGGCAGCAAATTTTCTTAAATAATTTTTGAAAGCGTGTGCAACTTACTTTGTTTTTCAGTGAGACAGTAAAATCGTGTGAAGAAACAAAAAACCTGAACCTGTCTGTTTCAACTCAAGGCAAAACTCAGTGAATGCAAGAAGTGCAGAAAGAGGAAAGAAAAAACAGAAACACAGGTTAAGCAAACGAAAGTCTCCCATTCGTTGAAGAAAATATTTTTAAAAAAGAAACAACGACAAAAAAGTGGGTGGAATTCGTAAACTTGGTCGCAGGAGTCATGCAGGTAAATATGGAGACTGAGACCACTCCCACTCTGGCTCCCGCGCGACCTGATTGGAGGGATGTGAAAGGAGGGGGTGGGGCTCTGAGACCGGCTCCTCCTATTCCAGTTTGACTCCAGCCTTTTCTGTGTTCAGTAGGTGGAGGCTGTCATCAATAAGGAAACTGAGGATGTCAGAAAGGGAGAAAAGAAAGACAAAACATGTTATAGGCATTTAAGACAAGTAAGGCATGACTAAAGAGAAGAGAACATTTTCCAGGAGCAGGGGGATGTTTGGGGTTCTGGATAGGCTGAACTGGAAGGCCATGTTCCAGTTGTGGTTGCGGTGTGAAATGAGTAGAGAAGGGGGTGGTGTCTGGAGGAGGAAGTGGACGTGAAGGTGCTCAGATAGCGATGTCGGGAGAGGGAGCCTAAGTACCTGTATATGAAGAAGTCCATAGGCACAGTGTTGAGGTGGGGGATAGGAGAGGGTATGGTTTCTAGGGTGGGATTTAGAGACAAGGCAGGGTTTGGAGACAGGGCGGGCGAGGCACCTGTAGAAGAGGAAGTGGACAGGCATGGTGTTGAGGTGGGAGCTGCGACAGGGTTTGGAGATAAGCTGGTTTCTAAGGTGGGGTTTAAAGACAGGGGACGGGCTAGGTACCTGTAGAAGAGGAAGTGGGCGGATATTGGGTGTGGAGGTGGGGATGGGACAGAGACAGGAGGAGAGGAAGCAAGATTTTTAGAGCAGGGTTTGGAGATGGGGCGGGTTTCTAGGGTGGAGTTTAGAGACAGGTGCGGAGTTTGGAGCCTGGGACAGGCATGGTTAGGGGCTAGTCACGTGTAGCGGATGGGGTGGGATTTGTGGGTGGGATTTGTGGGTGGGGCTAAGTACTTGTAGATGAGGAAGAGGACAGGTACCGGCCTGAGATGGGGATAGGACAGAAATTGGAAGAGAAGGAGTGAGATTTGTAGAGCAGGGTTGGTGCCGGAGGTTTGGAGGGGAGGGGGCGGGTTTTATGGTCACCTGTAGAAGAGGAAGTGGACAAGTACGGTGCTGTGGTGAGTATGGGATGGGGCCTGGAGGAGGGGCGAGGTTGTTAAGGTGGGGTTTAGTGACGGGGAAGGGATTGGAAACGAGGGCGGGGCTAGGTACCTGCAGAAGCAGAAGTGGACAGGCACGGTGTTAAGCTGATATGGGATGGGGTTTAGAGACAGGAAAAGATTTTTAGGGAGGGGTTTGGAAACACTGGTGGGGTTTGAGGGGAGGTGGTGGGGTTTATGGTCACCTGTAAAAGAGGAAGTGGTGCTTGTGCCTGGTTCTGAGGAGAGGAGGGATCGGGTTTGGAGGAGAAGGGGTGTGGTTTTACAGTGCGATTTGGACATGGGGCGGGAATTGGAGGGAAGTGGTGGGGTTTACATTCACCTGTAGAAGAGGAAGTGGACGGGCACGGTGCTGAGGTGCCAGACTGCATGGGCGTCCAGCACCCAGAAGAGCGGTGGGAAGTCAAGCAGTTCAAGCAGGGCGAGGCAGTGCAGCAGTAGCACCACCGAGCCACACTTCCACCAGTACGGCAGCACACGCCGGTTCAGCCAGCACCAGCACAGCCACCATAGCAGGTTGATCATGCCTGAACCAGGAAGCAGGAGAAAGTGGAGAAGGCGAAAACACTCGGGTTAAACAGGAGGATTTTTAAAGAAAGTCTTACGATTTGCGATTTTTTCTATAACAACAAAAGGCTTTTGCGGGAAAAACTAATGAAAGAAAGAAACCAAAGAAAGAATGAAAGGACGATCTCAGATAAAAAAAAAAAAAATTCACCATTAGCACTAGCATTATTGTTAGCACTCAAGCTAACAACCATTAGTATTTCTGTTAGCATTAGCATTGCCATCAGTACTAGCTAGCATTCATTCTAGCACTGGCATTATCGTTAGCATTTCTGACCTATGCTGGCGTTAGCAGCCATGTTGTATCCATAGTCAAAGCTGACAAAAGTGAGATAGGAGACGTGGGAGGTGAAGGCCAAAATCAGCAGCACTCCCACCATGCTGGACACACCAGGCCTCCTCAGACCCAATGTCCTGCAACACACACATAATAAGGGGTCCACACCAATTATCAACACTTACGTTGCCTTTTTAATCAAGATAGCCATAAATAAATTATATGTACTATAATACATATACTTAAATATATTATATAAATATACAATTCTTATTTAACAAATCATAAATTAATATTCTAGAATATTTAACACATGTTAAATTAATAAAACAATTATATATTTAGTATTAATTAATGCAACAATTATTCAAATAAAACATTCAAAATTATTTATTATTGATTACTTATTTTATTTTTATTATTAAAAACATAAATAATATTTTAGATATTTAAGCTGCTTTTTGTGATGTCATATGAATGGAACTGATCAGCATATGACATTGTCTCATATCTCATATGTCTCATATCCTGAACTGTATCAAATTAATATTCAAATAATCAAATATTTGTGATATCGGCAGATGGTTGTCAGTTGAATCAATATAATATTGTATTGTCTTGTATCTTTGGAAGAAATGGGATTTTATAAGATTTTAGGAATATCTGTCTATGGGGCAAAAAAGGTCAAAGGAACTTACCTGACACAGCACAGATAGATGGAGTAGAGGATGACCGCTGAGGCGCAGAAGTAATCCATCTTCTGCAAGAAGAACAGAACCTTTTTAATGGCACTGACACTTTTAAGCTGGTTTTATTCTGCTTTTATATGATTTATTCTGTTAAATACCTTTCCTAGATACCACTACATCAAGACTACTTTTATAAAGGGTTATAAATGGTTTATAATCAGGTTGGAAAATAGGTTGTAGACAGTTTTTAAGTCACTAATAAACAGTTATAAACAGCTGTCATACATTGATGCATGCTCACTCTTTAGCAAGTGTCATACTTGATTTGTCTTGTTCCCTTTTCTCAGGCAGAATGTTAACAGTTAAACTTCAGCTATTTGTTAAGATGCTCCTACCATTAAAACACCAACAGAATTATGTTTGGGTGGCAGTGTTCTTTCTTAGATGATATTAGTTATCTGTGTCCTACCCAAACCAACCTTGGTGTCTGTGTTGATCATTTCTCCAATCAGTCTTGATTAGCAATATTAAAACGTGACAATGTTTTTTGTCAAGGTTAAAAGCTCTCTCATGAAATAGTACGGTGTTATTTTTGTGCTATAAAATAAAAAAGAAATTCTGAGTGCACAGTGGAACCTTCGCAAACCAAAATCAGGAGTCTTAACTCTCACTGCACGCGCACAACTGCACCTTCACGCTCGCCGCAGTTGGTACTGCGTTATAAATGTGCCAAAAAAACTCAACCTCACAATCTTGGAGGAAGTTGATTGACTTATTTTGTATCAGGTCACTAATACGATTCCAAGTTCATCTACCGAATACAAACACACATTTCTCCTGTATGATGCCAAAAGAAGCAACAAGAAAACAAGATGTGGGTTATTTTTAGTGTAATTTTTTCAGCCAGTATCCCAGTCTAATTCTATCTGTTAATGTTCCCTAAATCTTTTCATTTGCTGGGATTACACCTCTAACATGAACATGTTGATTTTATAATGTACAACCTGATTATTTAATTAGAGTTTTTAACCTTTCAACCTTCCATGCACTGTGATGGTGTGAAGAGATACATGAGGAATCGTACAAGAGAGTCCAGTCAGTTGAGTTTTTGAATGCACTTTTATGCAGATGATTTTTCAGTCTTTCTGTCAAATAAAAGGCCATATTTCAAGTCCTATGTTACGTCATTGAGGTTTTCTTTAAAATAGGGTTAAAAAACTTGTCTTGGTCTTGTGAACTCAATCTTTTGTATTGTCTCTTCTTGTGAGCTGAGTGTCTCATCACACCCCAGGTCTTGATGTTTCATGGCCTAATTACTGATGAGTTATTACCATTTCTCTCTTTCTCCAATAAGGGAGGCTTATTGTGAAGTATCAAACATTCAGCTTATCATTCTGCCTCGGATCAGGGGACAAGATCAGCCGAGCATCTAGTGAGCCTGCATCAATCTGTACACCTGAAATGATCATTTAAATAACTTGAATAATTTGATTACATATGTTTGAGGCAATTTTCCTAGAATCGAAGCTTCATTAAATTCATTTCACTCGCTAGAGCATGCGCCACTTGTGTTTCACACGGGCGCTTATTAGTGACGCACAACGTTTTCAGTAGCACGATCAAGACAAGACCTGATCCCTCTGTATGTGAAAGTATTTGTGAGTTATTCTGTACACAAAAACAGAAGAGAATGCATAAAAAAACATAAATGACATGTTTCACAATGCAAACACAAACGTGAGTGCCATTGCTACAGTTCAGTCAAATGTCCCCTTTATTACAGACTAAACTATTTTCAGCGTTTATTCCGGAACAGGCGTCCATCACCTTTGTGACGTGGCTCCAAGTGGCGCGCGGGGGTTGTGGGAAATGTAGTTATCTCTCAGAAAGACCAAAAGCTGTTCATTTTATAGGTCAAAATGAGTCCAGATAGGTTCAAAATGACCCAAAACCTTTTGATTTTTTTTTCAATTTTATAATGTTAGAGAATAATCAATAGGAAAGAAGAAATAGAAAATTTTATTCTATATTCTGATGGATACCAAATGGATAAAGAAGTATTTCTGCCTGGCACTAACCTTATTTTTCTTCACAGTACTAAGCCATAGAATGTCTCAGCAAAACTCTGCAAGCCAATAAAACAGAAACTGTTCTTACCATTTCTAATAATTATATCTACAGTTTCAACACTTTTATACTTCATAAAGTTAAAAAATTAAACATTTCTACAGACGCAGGGCAGTTATCATCAGAAATGTGCTGATTTCAAGACTGTTATACATTAAACTTTGACAAATCTGCAGAACGTCCTGAACACAACAACATAAGGCATGTATGGCTAACTTCTACACACACTTCTACACAAACACCCCAAATTCACTCAGGGGCGTACGGGTTAATTCAGATTTTTAAAAAAATGAACATTCAAGAATAAAAGCCAATTGGTTGTTCATTTTCAGACTTGACTTTTTTCTGTTTTTAAAAAAAGAATTTTACAGATTATTTGATTACTCGATAAAATACTCGATTACAAAAAGAACTGACAGCTCTAGCAATGTGGGAGAAATTTTTACAACTTGTTTATCACTGGTTATTAAAGATTTAAAAACAGTCTACAGCCTAATTTACAACCTGATTGTCCTTGCTTTATAAGGGTAGTCTTATTGTAAAGTGGCACCCTGTTCCTCTACAATCTCACATGGCCGCTGCATACTTACCTCTTGTCTTTTTACACTGTACACACCATTCACTGTTGTTTTTCTATATTTGTGCTGTCTTACACTACTCTGTCGTGTCCAATTTTTGCGCCGTCGTTTCTCCTCTAAACTTTGTCTTGTGATGCTAAATGTCACACCATTTTCGCTCCGGAAAAGGATATTTCAGTCCTTTCAGTCAAATAAAAGGTCATATTCCAATCAGATGTTTCATCACTGAAACTTTCTATAAAAGCGTTCTTCTGAACCCAAACTTCTCTTGTTCTCGTAAACCTAATCTTGTGTATTATCTCATCTCATGGGCTGAATGTCTTGTCACACGCCTAGTCGTGTACTTTGTATACAGTATGACTGGGTTGATCATAAACTTTCTTGAATCTTGAATGTTTATGCTGTGTGATCCCGACTCTTTTTTATTTTTGTAAAGCAACTTCTTACACCCAACAAAAAAGCACATTTTGCTTTGTTAAAGCCGAACAATTTATGAGGCGGAATCGGCAGAAAAAATTCTGGGTATTTTTTAAGGTTCGGTACCTCTGTGAGATACGTGTCTCGGGTGTGGAAAACAGTGGACCAGAACCAGGCGTTGAGGGAAACCTGCAGAACACAAACAAACAGAGAAACAGAAGATGTTTCAGAGATGTTATACAGAGATGTTATACAGAGTAACACCGGGCGTCCAAACTTTGCCTTTTTAAAAACATTTTACATTAATGGCACATATCAGATATAAGCAGATTTTTAATATCAGTATCAGTATCGGACCTGACCCCCACACCAACCACCTAACTTCAAGACAACAGAAGAAACTTGGCAAAAACACTGAACACTTATATTACTAATAACAACAGTAAATGGAGCACAATGTTCAGATTTTAAAAATGCCCCAATATCAAAACATTGGAATCTGTCTTACAAAAAAGTTCTCGGTCAGGTTCTAGAAACTACAACATTTAAAAGCTAAAAAAACAATAAATCAATTAAAATCAGACAAATTCCTGAATTTCCAACTACCGTTAAGAGGTCAAACTGAATCTGAATCTGGATAATGAGGGTTTGTTGTCATAAAGCTGAACTTTATCAATAGCACGGCTGCGAAAATATAACACACTAAAATGTCCTTTAAAATGGCCATCATTCTGGTGTCTGAACTCCAAATGTGGCACTTTATTGCTTTATAGTAGTAATAATCAGTATCGGCCCTGAAAAACGTGATTTGTTAATGGAGGACTTCAATTTCAACATTTAGCTCTATTGTTCAGTGTGACACTTTGCTGTCAGTAGCCACAAAAACGGTGCTGCCTACACAGACTTATGCTCCCGCTAGTGTTCGCACCCTAGCTACTGTAACGCTACGCTAACCACTCGGGGCTGGTTTTAAGCGTGCTTTTAGACTCTTAACATGCTCAAAATGTCATTACAAGTGCTAGGCGACGTGAACCAGTTCCGTATGAGATAAAACAGTGCATATGTAACTGCAGTAGTTCTGAAAGAACAGTATTAAACAGGGTTTATTCAGGCAGTCCCATACCCCTGTTTACACTAGTCGATGCATGATGTTTGAACTGCAAATTCAACCATACAATGTAGTTTTCTACATCCTGTTCTTTCGATCAGGTTTCAGTGTCAAATATTCTATGTCCGGCTACAGTAACTATGTTGCTGCATAGTCATTACTATGGACATAAACAACAGCAATGCTCGATCATCATTTTTTGGAGAAAAAATATGTTTTGCGTGCAAACACTAGAAGGAGCACAAGGCGATGTAGGTGTTTAATAATTCCTACTACTATTTGAGCCATCCTTTTTCCTAGTCAGTTTGGACGCCCCGGAGTTACACAATGGGCACTGAGCTGACGAAAAGAACCACCAACATCTAGAGGACTCACTGCTGAATTACAGCAAGGCAAACAAGTTTGCGTAGCACCTTCTGTAAGTCACAGTTGCTTAAACAAATCTTACAAAACCACACACTAAAACACAGCTAGCAGTAACTAAGAAATATTGTAAAGTAATGGTGGAAAACTTACAATAATATCAATTTAAGCATGCTGAAGAGAAAGTCAAAGATTAGGAAATAATAAGTAATAATAAGCATAAACTGGTAAACTGGAGTCTGACTGGTAATTAATATTGAGCCAAACAAAATGATAATAAAAAATATGATAAATGATAAAAAAAATGTGTAGTTCGTCCACTAGAGGGCAATTCTGCAACGTAATAACTTTGATATATTTTGTAATATTTTTTGTTTACAAAAGTAACAAAAAATAACAAAAGACCTAGGATTAAAATTAGGATTCTTTACAAAATATGGAAAACTGATTCTAGAAAGGTTTATGCAACCTATTATGCTGCTCGAATTTCTCATTGCCCTTTTTACAAGAGAATTCTGTCTGACAATATACTCTGTTTTAAGCATTTTGGAGAAAGTTCAAAAGAGCAGGAATCACACTAAAAACGTATTCTAAAGCGAAAACTTTCCAGCATTTTTAAAACTATTATTTTTATTTATTTTGACATTTTTCTGTGTTTAACTTCCTCTGTAAAATTACTTCAAAATCACTCTTAACTTTTAAATCTGTGAAGTATCGGAACTGATCTCAAAAATCCGTTATCAGCCCGGCTCTGGAAACTTCTACAATTAAAATCCAATGAAACTAGTATGTTTACAGTCTCACCAGGGAGAAGGCGGTGATGGTGTGGTACATGGGGCTCTGGCGTGGCACGGCGCTGCGGTAGCGCAGCAGCATTAGCAGGCACGCCAGTCCGTTCAGCAGCGACGCCAGCGCCGAGGCCGGCTCTTCGAAGCACAGGAACCGGGCGAACGGCCACTAAACACCAGAGAAGGGAAAGAGAGGAAGACACAGGAAAAAAAGAGAGAGAAAGAAAAATAAAAACAGACATCAGAAACCTGACTCGCACTTCCTGCTCCATACGACAGTAGGGCTGGGCGATAAGACCAAAATCTCACATCCCATTAACAATACTGTATGGTTTTTAATAAATTCAATAACTTTATAGGGTTGGGCGATGCCACAAAAATCTCACATCCTGACAAACTGATAAAAGATGGAAACATAATTCTGGGTTTTATTAAACAAATATAGGAAAATGTTTTTGGAGGGGTTTTAGTTTTAATTCAAAAAATAAATGAACAAATGATTCAGGGATTAGTCTCGTCAATTAGTATCGGCATCAGCCTTGACAACATCTTATTGGACGACTCCTTGATTATTTTTCAAAGGTGACTTAATAGAAACCATAAGATCCTGATCCTAACCCTAGAACCATCAGATTTGTTTGCCTCATCATATTTGGATTTTGTATATGAAGTCCCAGTTCCACCTTCTCATGTGGCACAGGTCCCAACTCACCTTCCCGTGGAATTGGGGGACGCGGTAGCCCTCGGCCTGGTACAGCCCGACCGTGGTCCACATGCACTGGTAGCGGCAGTCGTCACGACATGTCCAGCCTACGAGAAGAACAGCTTTTACTCAGGAATGGAGATGTCAAAAGAACCGATACTTTGGAACAATGGCAAAATTCTGAAAACGTGGCCGTACTCATTTCTGCCAATCCGCAAGCCCCTTGTTTCAGACTAAAGGACAGAATTAATCATTTTTCATCTCTCCAAATTTGTATGCGTCATTTTTACGTTCATTTTTACGTTATTATTATGTGTTCCCCTGATTCTTCAGTACTGCAACTAAAATGGCTACTTTATGTTATACTTTCTTTTAAAGACCCATGTCAAACATAAATGATTTTAATTTTTTGTCGGAAGGAGGAGGAGGGATCGTGGTGTCTTCCCAAACCACAATCTGACAGTGTGTGCATTTGGTTCCAGAAACATTACACATAAGTCATTGTTCTTTGCTTGCACCAGGATTAAATCTCTGATTACAGCAAATTTTATTTTTTTGTTAATATACTTCTCACCAGGCTTCCACCGAAACTGAAGTTGAACTTTCAGTTGCTGGACCTATTTCGTAATCCCTCAGGGAAAAGTGGTGCAGCTTCCTTAAGGTGTCAGCTGCTGTCTCGAGTGTATTAAAGGAGTGAAACTTGATTAGGGAGTTCGCCCCGTGATTGGAGGGTTCACCAGTTCAAGACCCAGACCAGTAAAGATATCACTGAGGTACCCATGAGCAAGGTACGGTTCCCAAAAGTCTAAATTCTTAATGGAAACTATTGAACTTTTGAAACATTCATAAACATATCCACTTAAGTCGGATTTGACATATTAAGTATGCATGTCTCTGAGTTTGTAAAACACTGAGATTCCAGAACTTTCTGTCAGCCAGGAAAAACTGGAATTTCTACTGGAAGTGAGTTCCATTAAAAGTAAAACTCAAATTTGGCAACAAATTTTCCAACATTCTCCAAATCCAACAACAAGCAATAACCAATACCTCTGGAGACTCAAAAGTTAAATGTTTTTTGACTTTTGTTGTCTTAATGGAAGGCATTCAAACCTAATGAAAACATCTACAAATACAATTAAGAGGCATCCAATTTGGATTTTGTATCAGGGGTATTTCCTTATGGTTATACCTTTGGAGCTGTCAGAGATTTTTTTTATTAACAAAAGAACAGATGCAGATTACAATGGCAACAATAAGTGACAAAGCCTTTTTGAAAAGCATAAGTTTATTTTGGACAGCTATAAAAATAAAACGACACTCACAATTCAAAAAACCTAAATACAAACCTAATACCCCAAAAAACCTAATACCCCAAACAAATTTTCATGGAAACATTTCATTCTGATGGAAACTAGGCCAACTTTCCCTATTTTAATCTCATGGGAGAATCCGAAGGAAGAAGAAGAATTTCAGATATGATTATTTTTTGCCTCAAAAGAGGTGGAGCCTGATGAAGAAATTTTAAAAAAGACATTTTCTGTACCCAAAACATTCCACAAAAAGCATGTTGTGAATTCCAAAAGCAACATAAAGCCCCAATCCTGGTGGCTTTGTGAAGGTTTCCAACTCTCTGTAAGGCTCATTGTTGAGCTCCAACTGCACAGCCACAGAGGCAAAACTCAGTACACAAAATCCAGTGGGCTGTAATGGGAGTTGTTTCTATGATTTCTTTTAAGATCTAAGTGGTGTGTTTTGTAGCATGCATCATTATGTGCCATCTTCACCATCACCATCAACATCACTGTGCCATTACATGCTGGAGTGAATGTGTTGGTTTTTTGTCTCTATACATCCATCAGTATAATGCTGTCTCTCCTCATAACCACCTAATTCCATCACCACCACACCATTTTATGGGATGTGAAAGAGATCTTTCACATGGTGTTTTATTTTCTATCTGTCTATATCTATTCTTCTCTTAGGGTGTTTTCACATATAGTCCTCTTTAAAGGAACCGAACTCAGTCTTCTAGAAGCGGTCCAAAAAGTGGACCAACAGAAAGGGAACTCAGTTCTTTTGATGTTCACACTGTGAGTTCATTTGAAAGAGGACTCGGTTATCTTTCTGGTCCACTTCAGCTCAGATGGGGCCTCAGTCCTTTTTCTGTTCATACTTCATACTTATGGAGCTCTCAGACCTTTACTGCTTTGCATTCTGCCAGTTTAACGAACCGCGCCGCAGACTTAAAGCGAACCGGACTGAGATCACCTCCCGATGTGGTCTCAGTTCGTTTCGTTTCAGAGGGGTCTGAGTTCGTTTGGTGTGTTCACATATACATAAAAAATGCTGACTAATCGGCTGACTGAAACGGACCAAGTGTGACACCCTTACTCTCTTTCACCTGTCAGCACCCATTGGTGTAGTGATGGAGACGACAATGTTGGAGGTGATGGCGATATATGGTGGTGATGTTGAATATGATGATGATGACACTACAATGACAAGTGGAGGTGATGGGGAACGTTATGACGAGGTGGTGATGTGGAATGTCATGATGACAAGAACATGTGATTGTGGAACAAGAATGTTATAATGACAAGTGGTGGAGGGAGATGTTATTATGAAGACGGTATTTGATTGTGGTGCAAGAATGTTATAATAATAAGTGGTGAAGGGGAATGCTATGATGAGGACAACATGTGATTGTGATACAGAAATGCTATGACAATGACAAGTGGTGGTGATGTGAAATTGTATGACATTAAGGAGGGCGTGTGATTGTGCTGAGGAATTCTAATAATAATAATGGCATGCAGTTGGGATTTGCAATGTGGTGACAACGTAATGGTAATGTGAAATGTTATGATGACGAGAACGACGACGATTACAGCGTCATGCGTGGAATGTTATGAAGATGGTGATAATGTCCGTGACGTGTGATTACGAGGTCTGACAATAATGACATGTGATGGCAATATGGAATGTGAAAAGGATGGCATGAGGCACATGTCAACATATCAACACAGCGTGATGGTGGTGGTGGTGGTGATGATGATGAAGAACTCGGTATTTGTCTCACCTGTCAGCGCCATGTAGGGCGGCTGTTCCGACTGGAACCCGCGCAGTCGGGCACCGGTGCAGTTGGTCCGCACGCAGAGCTTGACGCAGTCCCGGTAAACCGGCTCCTTATCGCCCTGCGAAGCGCGCGCTGGGGCCGTGAGGAAGAAGATGAGGAGCAGGAGGAAGAGGAGCGGCAGCGCGGCGGCTGCGAGACGCGAGGACATGGCGGCCCGAACGCTGTCAACAAGGCACCGGGAGAGTCACGCGCAGCGCGCGCTGGGGCTTTACCGGGACATGACGGCGGCCGAGCTAATCCCGCCACGCCGCCGCGGTAAATGTATTGAAGGTCCGGAAGCCTCGTGCGCTACGATCCGCCACCGAGAACGACACAGAGCTACAGAGCAACGTCGAGCCAGCGAGATGCTCCACTCCCGCTTCCGCTTTCGACACGACCCGGAAGTTGATCTCTCACGTGTGTGCGCTCTCTCTCTCTCTCTTTCTCTCTCTCTCTCTCTTTCTCTCTCTCTCTCTCTTTCTCTCTCTCTCAGAAGTGAATGGTATTGATGAAAAATTATCGTCGTAACATTTCCATATTACAATCACATACAGTACTGCACGTCCTCATAACGTTCCGCATCACCACCACGTACCACCACCACCACCATCATCATCATCACGTTCAGTTCAAAGTGGGTTTTTTTTTTTTTTTTTTTAAATAAATGATTCATGTACTCAGTACTGCTTAAATGGCCATGATCTTCATTATGTCATTAATTTGGCAATGTTCTCTTATTGTTTCCTCCTACTCAAAGTCAAAGTCAAAGGAAACTTTGTCATCTCTGCTATATACTGTACAGATATACAGAGAGACGAGACGACGTGGCTCCAGTTTACACAGTGCAACAAGAAATCGGAAACAAAGAACAAAGAACAGATAGGGCACATGGGAAAAACAATATATAAATAGAATACAAAATATACATTTTAAGCTAGAAATGTAGTATTAAATATAAACTTAAAACTTGAGCTAGAAATAGAAGTAGAAAGAGATACAGTTTGGATGCAGCATTACCTGCAAAAGTGGAAATGGACTTTTCCACTGAATGTGCATGAAGTTAGTAACAGTTTCAATATGAAAAATTTCTATATCCAGTCTATTGATAAAAGTAGCTTCTTAAAAAGTCTGACTAAAATTTAAGTTTGTGCAGATATTTTAACAGCATTGGATAACCAGATTCTGTGCAATACTTTTCAACAATTTGTGCATATACAGTTAGTTAAAAAGTGACTGGTGATATATGCATTCAATGTTCAATGGTTTTGCAATTAAGTAGCGGCAGTGCAAAAATTGTGCAAATATTTTAGCAGTGTTGTAGCAACAGTCATTTAAAGGAGGATTACTATTTCAAATGTCTGGCATTAAATGCACCCCAGATCAGCAGCAGCTTGAAGTGATGATACTGTACATTTTGTATACATTAAACATTAAACATTATAAACATTATTCTTAAACATCTTTTCAGAGACAGTTTCAGTGCAACATGAATGAGATGGTCTGTATAGCAGCGTGTGCATCACAGTGACGGTGATGTGTAAAGTGCAGAGGTGCAACAGAGTCAGTTCACAGCCCGGGTGTGTGTGTGGGGGAGTGTGAGGGCAGGAAGTGCGTTCAAGAGTCTGATGGCTTGCGGGAAAAAGCTATCACGCATTCTGGTGGATCAAGTCCTGTTGCTGCGATAGCGTCTGCCGGATGGGAGGAGTGTAAAGAGTCCATGTGAAGGATGTGAGGGGTCAAGCACGATGCAGGAGGCCCTCCTGATGCAGTGTTTGTAAAAGATGTCCTGCAACGGTGGGAGAGACACTCTGAAGATGTTGCCAGCTGCTTTGACAATCCGTTGTAGCCTCCTGTTATCGGCAACAGTGTTGTTACCAAACCAGATGGAGATGCAGCTGGTCAAGATGCTCTCTATGGTGCCCCTGTAGAACACGGTGAGGGTGGGAGGGGGGAGCTTGGCTCGCATCAGCTGCGTCCAGGTGATGTCATTTGAGATGTGAACTCCCAAGAACTTGCTGTTTTTTACAGTCTCAACCGTGGCTCTGTGGATGCTAAGGGGTGAGTGGGTGGAGCGAGTTCACCTGAAGTCAACGATCATTTCTTTGGTTTTGTCCACATTCAGCGATAGGTTGTTCTCACTGCACCAGGCAGCCAGCCGCTGAACCTCATCCCTGTATGCCGACTCATCGTTGTTGCTGATGAGCCCCAGCACGGTCGTGTTGTCGGCAAATTTGAAGAAGTGGTTTGAGCTGTGCAGGGTGGTGCAGTCATGGGTCAAGAGTGTGAACAGAAGTGGACTGAGAACACGGCCCTGAGGAGCTCCTGTGCTCAGTCTGATGGTGTTGGTCTGGAAATGTTGTCAGTGATTCGGACGGACTGAGGCCTCTCTGACAGGAAATCCAGTATCCAGTTGCAGAGTGAGGTGCTCAGTCCCGCTCAGTTTCACACACAGTCTTTGGGGAATGATGGTGTTGAATGCTGAACTAAAGTCTATGAACAGCAATGTGACATAAGAGTCTTCATTGTCCAAGTGAGAGAGGGAAAGGTGAAGTGCAGTGGATATGACATCCTCAGTTGACCTGTTTGTGCGATAGGCAAACTGCAGCAGGTCCAGTGAGTGGGGGAGGTTGCTTTTCACCTGTGCCCTGACAAGTCTCTCAAAGCACTTCATGGTCATGGGGGGTCAAAGCGATGGGACGGTAGTCATTTAGGCAGGAAACTGAATCACAAATCACAAACAATCACTCACTTAAATTGCTTTAATTATGTATATATGAATATTCAAATAGTGGCTGCCGCCTCACAGCAAGAAGGTCCTAAGGGTCAGTCCCCTCAATCCCTGGGACGATAGGGTCTTTTCCTGTGTGGAGTTTGGATGCTCTCCCCGTGTTCGTGTGTGTTTCCGCCAGGTGTTTCCGCCAGGTGCTCCAGTTTCCTCTCACAGTCCAAAGGTATGCAATATAGGTTAATTGGTGACTCTTAATTGGCCCTGTAAAGTGTGACTGTGAGTGTGTGTGCCCTGCGGTGTGTTGGTGCCTGCCCAGGGTTGGTCCCCGCCTTGCACCCGTAGTTCCTGGGATAGGCTCTGGCCCACCCCCGTCAACTCTGGTCAAATTACCACTGCAGACTTGTTCACTAGTGAAAATTGCCATGGTAAATCTAGACAAGACTGAGGTTCTTCTTACTGACACTAATGCCACCAGAAGTCAACTATCTGACATCATGATCAATCTTGATGGATTATCCATTGTACCAAGTACTGTTGTTAAAAACCTTGGTGTTACTCTAGACTCCAATCTTTCATTTGATGTACATGCTACTGACATTAGTCGCATCACCTTCTTTCAACTCCGTAACACTGCCAAACAAAGAAACGTACTATCCTTCCAAGATGCATAGAAATTGGTTCATGCATTTATTACCTCCAGGCCCAATTACTGTAATGTCTTATTCTCTGGTTGTCCAAATAGGTCATTAAATAAACTCCAGCTAGTCCAGAATGCAGCAGCCAGAGTCCTCACTTGAACTAAAAAATATGATTATATCACCCCAATTCTATCCTCACTCCACTGGCTGCCAGTTAAATTTCGTGTCGACTATAAAATACTCCTTTTGACTTATAAAACTCTAAATGGTCTTGCACCGCAGTATGTGAGTGACCTCATTTGCAACTACATTACGACTCATACGTGCCGATCACAAGACGCAGGTCTTTTAGTGATACCCAGAATAAATAACGTTACCACAGTTGTGGATCAACTTCCTATTAGTGTTCGGAGCTCAGAAACAAGCTCTGCTTTTAAGTCAAGGCTTAAGACTTACCTGTTTAGTCAGTCTTTTTGACATTAAAGGTGAGATCTGGGGGTTCATGGTCATTTGAGATTAGAGGTGAAAGGCAAGGATTGGTGCTGTCATCCTGCCACGCTTGCTGATCGCTCAAGTTTGCAGACAGTGCTTTGGTGCGATGCTGAGATCCCCCGAAGCCCTCATGTCTGTGCTACCTTCCAGCTCTCCCTTTTTTTTAGCTAGGCTGATATAGTTACTTTAGCACTGCTGGAGGTTAGGTGTAGGGCACTAACTCTCTTCTCTCTCTTCATCTTTTTTTCTGAGCTGTTCCCGAGCTGATCCCAAGCTGATGCTTGGCCGACTGAACCCTTACCGGGACTCTATGGAGACATTCAGAGCAGACACTTGACCGCCTCAACCCTCCCGAGCTGACGCTGATCGTCTGAACCCTCACCAGGACTCTATGGAGACATCACCATCTGAAACCAGCTGGGATTTTTTTTGGACCTGAACTGAATTAGCAGTTTAATATTGAACTAATTTTAGCGTAACGTTGCTGAGAGGGTCCTGCAATTGGGCCAGGAATGATGATATTCGAAAACATCCCTTGGAGTATCTATCTTTACTTCTTTAAAAATGACTAATGATTAATCTTGATAATGCTTGCTGTGTATTAAATGTTCATGCACCCGGTTGCACAGAGTCTGGTTCCTCTCAAGGTTTCTTCCTATTAGAGTGAGTTTTTCCTTGTCACTGTCACCTCAGGCTTGCTTGTGGGGGGTTTAGGCCGGTTATATGTAAAGTGCTTTGTGACAATGACTGTTGTTAAGAGCACTACATAAATAAATTTGAATTTGAATTTGAATTTGAATTTGAATTTGAATTTGAATTTGAATTTGAATATGAGGGATTCATTTAAGAGCATCAATGGAGCGGAACTCTCTCACTTAAATGAGCAGACTTATCAAAAATTAATTGCCCACCCCTGCCCTTAGAAGTGATCCTGGCACACCGTGCACCACAATAAATGTGATCTCTGCATTTGACCCATCCATAAAGGAGAACTGGGCAGCTTTGGCGGCAATCTAAGACCAGTGCTTGGGGATGGCACCTTGCATGGCACCTCAGTGGGTACTTAACTACTGGTCTAGACCTTGAACCTTCAATCTGCTCAACAACCTGCTTCTATTAATAATAATAATAATAATAATAATAATAATAATAATAATAATAATAATAATAATAATAATAATAATAATAATAATAATAATAATCAAACCTGTGGAACATTCATTCACATTTCACCAAAATTATTTATTGAAACAGCATAACACAAAATCCACATTTTGACAGTCAATCAGTCACCTGAGGCACATCTTCTATCAATTGTGTTGGAGAGCGTGGCTACCAATGCTTACAGTGATAGATGCTAACATCAGCTAAAAGCTAGTTCGGAATTCAAATGAAAAACAAAACTGCAAAGAGTCTTTTCACATCTCAAAAGGATAGTTTTTGTCAATTCATACACTGTGCACCATACTGTTTTCCATAAAAATAGGAAGTTAGGTCTGAAGATATAGCTTAAGAGGTAATGGGGTTGATTTGCTCGAGGTAGTTTTTGGACTTTACCCTTGAGAAGTGACTAGTTGAGGCGTACATACACTGTTCAGTTAGTACATTTTTCAGCTCTTCAACTGAGGCCCTGCCAAACCGGTTCTGACTAGTTAGAACTGGTAGAAACTTCAATAAAAAGTCTATGCATCATGGGGCGTGTTGTAGACGGAGCAGATGCCAATGCTAGATATGTTTGACTCGAGTGCTGTATTAAAGAGAAACAAAACAAGGCACATTGGCCAAATACAATAGTGTTCTGTCAGTCACCTCTTTGACGTGAACTTGCCTTGGAGCCGGAGCCGCCTTTCCCCTCCCATCGCCCCTACTTGTTCTGTTCAAGCCGTGATTGGTCAAGTAACACATGATGTGTGCTGACGTTTGTGTGTTCAGAGACATTTGGGAGCCGAAAGAGTGTATATTCATATTTATGAATCTGGTGTCTCTGTCCTAGTGGTAAACCCTTTATTGTTGGGTTTGGGCCACTTTTTGAGACCCAAAGCACTTTCCTGAGTCAATGGGTTTTTTTTTTCTTCAAGCAGTGATGTTTGGCTTCACCATTCTCCTTGTTAGCTAATTTTGTGAAGGGGAAAGGAGAGAATTCACAAATTAAGATAAGGGGCTGTTAGGAGGAACAGATTTGATGAAAGAGTCATGAGGGTGGTGAACATTGATGTTCCACCCAGCGAGGTGTTTCAGCCATACTTGTATGCATTTTTAACTTTGTAAATGACCTGATAATCATAATCATAATCATACCTTGTTTTCTCTCTCTACTACGTAAAAAAGCTCAGGATACCAGAACGTCAGGTGATTTCTAGGAAACCAACACATGTCAGGAATCTTATCTTCTCAGGCGACATTCCTGATGATGTTTCCTCACAGTCAGTATTAGTTAGTAAAAAGATCACAGATTCAGCAGTCAACACGGTTTCACTTTGCATAACTACAACCATTTAGCATCTCTGGCCATTCCAGTAAGTCACCTGACCTGACCTGCGTCCCACCTCCTTATGGAAAAATCTACAATATGTTAAGCATCTTTAAACTCATTGGTTCTAAATGTTACCATGTGCCACATAAAAGAAGCACACAGCTGTGAAATGACACCATTTTACAAGGTCAAAATGACAAAACGATTGGTAAGATTTTTTAAAATTTCATTTATGGATCATGTGTGTAATTGCAGAAATATCTGAGATGCCATGTTAGTATTCTAAATGATCATTTCATCATTTTATTAATAGCTTAAATTTATATTATATGAACATTGACCACAATGAACTCATGTCAACGTAATTTCTGTTCACAGAATAAGACTTTTTTGGATGACGGATCAGATTCTGGTGACAGATCTGCCTTAGATCTGGTGGTGGTCATGGCCAAAACTGTGCCAGATATGCCAGTTCCTCCACCTGCTGGTGAATGTCAGGTACTTTTTTGCACTACAGTAGTAATAGTGCAAATAGTATTTTTTCTGTTTAGTGAGTTTAGTGAAATTTGGTTTGACTTTGAGATGAGTCACCTATCACCTATGAGTCAATTTTCTCTGAATGCAAAATACTGAAAGTTATCAGTTCTGTTCCAGAAGATGACAAAGATTAAGAACCCTCTGGGTGATGGAACAGATTCAAGTCTGGTGTCACCTGTGCACACTGCCCCATTCAGTGGAAGATGTGAGATGTTATGTTTTATGTGAAACTTAAAGCTGTTTTTTAATGTCAGTACCCTTTTATTAACTTATTACATTATGTCAGCCCGGACTGATAACGAATAAAGTTTTTTATCTACAGGATGAAGCAAAATCCACTAGATGATATTGCAGTGTTTGCTGGAAAAACTGATAACATGACTTCTACTCCACTAATATCTCAACTGAATGGCTACACTCTTTGGCCCAGAAAAAGTAAGTACTTTTACATTATGTTAGACTTGATAAATAAAATTTGCTTCATGCACCCAAGGAAAGTAACTGGACTTTTTTACATACACACAAATGATTAAAGTAAAAACAATACAAAGCAAAAATATCATTTCTTTTACAGATCCACTATGGGCATTTTTTAAAATTATATATTTTTACATAACATTAAATACCATATATTGTATCATACATTATAATGATTTACATTATATACTATGTGTCATTTCAGTAAGACATATTCAATATTTAGAAGAGCATCTAAGTAATGGAAATGAAATCTTAAATGAAGAGCTTACACTCATCCTCTCTGATGTGCGGAAAGAACAGTGTTATTCAAACAGTTTATTTAAAAGGTTTCTAAGCTGTGTTTGCAAGCATAAATGAATGTTTTTCAACAAACCACCATTTAGTTGTTTTAATCAACCCTATCATAGTAATTTTACAGAACATGACAAAAACATTTTTAGAAAGGCTCTAAAAGAGTTAGAATGTGATAAAGATTTAGCTTCTGGCACTCAGTTCTCTTTTGCTGTGATCATACATAGTGGTGTTCTGATATATATTGGTCTGGAACATCCCTTTGAAAAAGAACAAGGAAAACATGAAAAAGGGGGAAAATGTATACATGCAGAGGAAATCATAATATCTAAGGTCTATGAAAAGATTAAGGGTCTGAGAAATTTGACCATATATATTTTCTCTTACTATAGTCCTTGCCAAATTAAGAATTCTTGCTTAGAGAAATAGAAAGAAGAACGGCAAACTCAAAACATAGTTACCAAAGTCACATTTGTAAAATACTATAAATTTTACAAAATTCTTTTAACTCGGTGGGGAAATATCTCCAAAATCTTACAATTGAAAATTTAAAGACAATATCCAATTGTACTGATTATACAACATATAAAGAAAGATTCAACAATAATAAACAAGACGAAAAACTAGATGAAGAACTGTTTTTGGTCGTAAAACATTGGCTTGATTTGTCCGGATCATTACCTGTGCAAACGCCACTTCAAATAGACTGGATAAAAAACAGAAAAAAACTAATGGAGGAAATCAACTCTCTTCAAAACTATTTTTTTGAGGAAATGAAACAGAAACTAAACAACATTTAAGTTTTCGCCACAACTTTAGATCAGTACTATTCATTAGCAAATAATGAAAACGACAATGAACTGTGGATAAAAATTTGCAATGCATGTAAAATACTGCGAAGACATATTTTGTGAAATTCATGATAAAATAATGTTTGAGCTGATAAAACAATACAAAACAAATGTTTTTTCCAAATTGAACATCTTTAAGTGAGAAAAACGTGTGGTTGTGGGGATTGCTTAGATAGAAAATAAAACCCTGCAGGTAATTGAGGTATTGAGTATTTTGAACATTTTGTGTTTGACATGGTATGTGACTGCTGTGCAATGTTTTATTGTGTATGACTGTTATATACTTTGTCAAATAATATATTTAACAAATTTATGATTATTAAATCAAATAAACGATGAATAAAAATCAAACAATGTTTGACGATATTCATAACCAGAGACACACAGATACGAAAGACTTAAGTGTTTTTTATTCGCAGGTTGGGGTTTTTTTCTTTTTCTTTAGTTACAGTGGGTCTGAACAGGCAGGTGAAGTGAAAAAATAAAGTAAAATGAACGGAAAAGTAAAAATGGAATGAAGGCGTTTGGGAGGGAGGACGAGGAGCTGAAACAAAGACTTTTCTTCTTTTGTTTCTTCTTTCTCTCCTCTCCTTTTCTCAAACCCCATTTCTGCCTCTCATTCGATCCCGCCCCCACCCTCCCACTCCCATCTCCAAATGGGACATTAAAGCATGTGGTATGTGAGAAAAGGATGGCTTTCTATTTTAGAAGCTAACTCAAAAAATCCTTTCTCGTTAATGAAAAGGGAAACATCTCTGATCCGCATCCGTCGAGCACGGGCAAAAATATCAAATAAAAACAAGCATTGATGGTTTGAGGACCGGACCGAATGATTGTTGCAAGCAAACGGCCGAGCGAACACCAAAGGCACCCAAGAAAGGCTTCTCTACTTCCCAAATTTGGTGCATGCACTGTTGTTTTTGCCCAGATATTAAGGTAGTAGATATAGAGAGGGAAAAAGAGAAGTTTTATCAAAGGTAAGAGTGAGAGAGATGATAGACAGAGAGAGAGAAATAGAGAGTGTTTTTGAACACCTTAATTTCTTTTTTTATTTATTGAAAATAATCCCCACAGTTCTACGGTGGCTTACATTCATACAATCTCCGAAAAAGAATAGAATAAAAGAAAAGAAAAAGACGTCGGAAACTCCGGCTCGTCATGTCGGACGAAACGAAACGAGTCTTTCCTTGACGGTGTGGGGGAGAGGAAAAAAGTAGGGAGGAGAGAATGTCAGCGTGCCGTGGACGGTGGGGAACGAGGGATGAATGACAGATGTGTGGAAAAAGGTGGGAAGGAGGGAATTTACTCCTCTTCCTTCTCCTCTCCGTGTGTGATGACGTAGCAGATGTTCTTGTAGTCTACGTTGCCAGCCACATCTGGGGGGAAGGCGGCGAACAGGTTCTTAATCTGGGGTGGGAAAAAGAGAAAAACGGTCATCAATACACGAATCTTTCGTTCGTTTGCTTTTCACCTCAAAATCCAAAACAGAAAATGTTTTTAAATATTAGCTTACAAAACCAAAATGGAAAAAAACTAAACCTTTTTATTACAAAAGGAAGTGTTAATTTCAAAATAAAAACAAAAAAAGTTTTCCAAAGCGCAAAATGTTTTTTCTTCAAAATTCCTTTCCAAAAGTGTAAAAAACAGGCTATTTTATTTTAAAAGGAAAAATATTAAAAATGTTTTCATTAACTTTTATCTCATCAACAAAGACAAGACAGTCCGTATTAATTCCATTGTCCATTTTTTACATTAAAACCAAAACCCCCAGTGTGGGTCTTTATATCAATTTGTCTTTAAAACCAAACAAGAACAAATGTCTAATATTATTTTCAATCTTCCATTTTGTAATCAAATAAGAAATGGAAAATATTCATGTTTGGTTCTTTTTTTATCGAACTCAAGAGGCGTGACCGGGAGGTTGAACCCGGAATGATTGTGACAGTGGTTGGAAACGACACCGTGCAATCAAAGAAAGGCAATTCAATTGAGAAAAACTCACCTCCTCAGCGCTAAATCTATCGCACTGGGTGGTCAGGAGCTCCTCAAGGCTGGTAAAGAAGAGAAAAAAATGGAATTGTCAGTGTTCATCCAAAGTCACCAAGAAAATGACAGCCCAATATATATAAATAGACGACGATCCAAAGCATTTAAATGAAAAAATCCATATGTATATACGTAAATGTTGGTGTAAAGATTCACATACAATTCCTTCTTGATGGAGCCGGTGGCCTCGGGGTCCAGGACCTTGAAAGCGCTAAGGATGACGTCCTCGGGATCAGCACCTAAAAATGAGATAATAACATTTTATCAATAAGAATATTGTACATAAGAATATTTTCAAGCCTCCCAAAAACCTAAAGACTTTTCCCTCACTAATATATGTCTTACACGCATGTGTTAAGTAGAAACAGATATACGAGGTATAAACCATTCAGGTAAATCTGTGCTGGAGGTACTGCTGAAAGTTTGGTGTCAAATTTAGAAATATGATTAATTTGGGTTAAAAAAGGTTAAATATCAGCCATGTACATTAACTCTGTAAACATCGTAAATCATATTTCCTCAAAATTGTCTTCCTGCGCAAAACTGGTTGAATGAAACACAATAAAAATAAAACCTGAACATTTTGGTCAAATCGGCACTCCCATTTTTAGATCTTTTTCAATGTCATTGATTTATCTCTACACTGCAAAATATGACGCGATCAGAAAGTCATGTTAACATCGCAAAAATGACTTGATAACAAAAATGACTTGAACTATAAGTCATTTAAACATTACAACTTATGTTAGCAATAATTGATCCAATAATTTTTACAGTCTCCCAATTTGGGCACCACTAAAATGAAGTAATGCACAGAAAAAGTAAAGATGTGGATTTTTGCAGAAAAGTGGGAAGAAAATCTTAAAGTCGGTCCTCTTTACCCTTCAGCTTCTCGCCGAACATGGTGAGGAAGACGGTGAAGTTGATTGGGCCGTTGGCCTCCTTGATCATGGCTTCCAGCTCCTCATTTTTCACGTTAAGCTGTCCCATGCTGGCCAACACGTCCCTCAGGTCGTCCTTGCTGATGATGCCATCCCTGTTCTGGTCGATGATGGTGAAGGCCTAGGTTTAGGAAGACAAAGCCAAAACTATACATTAAAAATGGCCTGGGGTAAACAACCTGTGTATAAGTTGTTCATAAAATATAAGAAGTGGAAAAAAAAAATCTAAAAATAAAAATGTTTTTAAATTAATCCAAAACCCCCAATAACTAATTTACTATTATTTTCTTTTTTCAGTGTTTGCTTCCAAAACTCAAACAAAAAACACGATAAAAAATAACGAGTTGTTTTCTTATTTACTATTTTGTGTTGAAATAAAAATGTGATAAAAATGTAAAATTATGATTACATGATCATTACATCATGATTTTGGAAACATATTGCAAATACTGTGTACGGAGTTTTTGGTTTTCATGTGAAATATGAATTTCTGTATTTCTATCCAGACAAATTCCCTATGTGCCCGCTGCAGGCCATCAGTCAGACTTGGTGGTTAGTTTAATGAACGTAGCTAACGGCATCAGTCTATCGAAACGAAATACGGGCGACAGATATATTAGCTGTTGCTCAGGAACGCAACTCATTCAAATCTCTCAATCAAGCCATACCTCTCAATCAACCAGGTTGCTCCCCGGAGTCAAACAAAACCAAGCTATACACGACTCATACGATAACTGGGATGCCTCTGGGGGGAATAATTAAAACGACCTAATCTGTCGACATAAATAAGAAATGCGTCTCCCCTGCCAGTAGCACCAGCGCTCGCTTGTGCCCCGAAACCTGAGCCTATGAAACTGGAGAATGCAACTAAGATCAGGTGGAGTCTTGGCAGCTGCCACACATTTGTCTTCCCGAGCCGTTAAAAATGGTCTCGGAATTTCGCGACAAGATTTTCTAAGACATTTAAGGAGAAGGATTGGATTACGCTTGCTTCCCTTGCACCCCGCCTACCGATAACACTTTCCGTTCACCTTCGGACTTGTTCCGAACTCCGTTCAAACTGGTTCCCTTGTATGTACTCCGGACAACTGTCAGCTTTCACATTGTAAAATGAAAAACTAAAGCAATGCTTCAGAATGCTTGCTACTCAGGAGTTTTGAGATAGTTTGAGAATTCCCCAGAAGTTTGAGTATCAAACAGTTTTGAACTTATAATAAAAAGTAACTTGAAGACATGCACTAGAGATGAAATATCCCAACTGTTAAAGCGTCACATTCTGACCGGGTCATCCGCTAAAGTAAACCACTGACCGAATGTTCCATGCAAATATTCTGAACGTCACACTGTCAAGAGCAAACCATGGGCAGAGATACAGAGACCTTTTCACCTCACATGACTACTTCTTTGATTGTTTTTCTTAAGAGTTAATAGGGCAATGGAAGAAGTTTGGCAAAAACTATCACAACACAGTTTATTTTTAATCCCTGGCATTTTAGCAGCTATTCTTGTCACCTGTCCTAACCTATAGAGCACTTGAGATCTGCTTAGTCAGTTGAGCTAAACTTTACTGTCAACGTACAGCTTTCGCTAGACATTCCGTTCTGACAGCATGCTTGTTGTTGGCATGGCTTACGTGTTACTGGGGAGTTGAAACAGTAAAAATGTGATAACGTAGCTAAAAACAAAGTACTTAGTTTCGGATTAACTCACGATCAAACATGAATCTAAGAAGAATGGAAAGAGTTTAGCCCATTGTCCTGTGCAAGGTGTTGAGGTGATTTTGAGCCTGATTTTAATGTGCAAAACCTACTACAAACTATGTCACAAATTATGTCAAAATGGCAGCCCTTTTGGGATGAAAGCAACATATCAAGTCGACCTTTTCTAGAATCTCACCTCCTTGTACTCCTGGATCTGGCTCTGCTCAAACATAGAGAACACGTTGGAGCTGCCGCCCTCTGCCTGCTGCCTCCTCTTGGCCTTCTTGGGTGCCTGGAGGTGAAGAAAAAGTTGAAGAACTTAATTAAAAACCTAGAACACCTTTAATCTGACCAAGAATGTGGACAAGATGTTCATAAACCGGATCAAACTGTTTTAAAGTTTCCTTGGAATACCTTGTGAAATTTCAAAGTTACTTAAATCAAAGCAAAACTGCTTGAAATAATTAAAAATTTGTTATTACACATTGTCACCCAAAAGTGATGCCAGATAGTGATGTGATGCAGTCTTACAAATTATTCTTTGTTGATAACATTGTACAGTCAATGTTTTCAATGAGGCAATCATTTTTAAGACTATGTGGCATCACCACCTGGCATCACTTTTGGGTGCCTGTCGGGAGTAGCAACGTTTTTAATGTGTTCTGGCAAACAAAGTGATATCTTAGCTATCCTCCCCAAATCGGTTTCCCATTCCCAATCTGCATTCTAGTAAAAGCTGGCATGTTAAAGCTTACATATTCCCACCAAGCTTCTGTCTACCAACGTGTCAGCACCCATGGGCACTGGACAAAAGCTGCACAGGACCAATGTGTCCTTCGCTTTAGCTCTTCTAAGATAACTGTTCTCTTTTTGAGTTCCCTTTCCAGTTATTTTCTTGGATTTTCTAGCGTCCTCTTATGCCTTCCCTGGCGTCAATGTTAAATCCACAACATTACTGAATTTGAAGATGTCCTCTGACACTCACCATTCTCTCAAGGTTATGTGGATTTTAGGATTGGGATGAGAGAGGAGAAGCCTTCGCCAAGCCGGAGTGACTGACATGGGATTGTCGACCCTTTGGACCTTTTATACCGGCTTGAAGTGAACTAACTATAGCATCGCCATCAGGTTTGGCAGTGAAAAAGGGAGAGCTGGAGAAAGTAACAGAGAAGGGTTAGGGGGGGAGATTTGGGGGGGAAGTGTAGAGAAGGATCTCATGTGTCACCTTTCACTCCTACCAACCAAAATAGGAATTTGGGTTCGCCTTGGAATGGGGCAAATTCAATCCTGCAGTTCTTGTCCACAAGTTTGGGGCAGGACAGCAGACGAAAAAGGAGAGACAAATGTGGCTAGTGACTGCGGGAATAGATTTAGCTGTGCTAGTGGGATCTTAAGTTTGAATATGAAAAAAAATTCTGGCTTTTTTGTTCAACTGTTTTTGAGGCTGGTTAGTCTCAAAAGAGATTTGGGCCAATGTCTACGGCAGCTCTTCTAAGACAAGTCCAACTTCTTGGTTTATTTACTTGTTTTTAAAACTTTTATTTTTTCTATTTTTATTATTATTTTACACAGAAACCTTGAACTATATCAACAATATTTCCTAAGTATCTCTTGGAATCTCTTTGTTCTTTAAAAAAATGTTTCACTTTTGATGTAATTATTTCTTTGCTTAAGCATGTCCCAGGTGAAAATCTCGACACCCTCTCCTCACAACACTCCCATATTATTTCCTAGATGGAGGGTAGAGGTGGGCATTAATGTTAATCCTTGAGTATCACTCAAACACTCCAACGATTATGTCAACACTTAGATAATGAATGGGCTCAGCCGTACATTAGAGTGCATCATGTAAACATGGTCATGAAACTTTAATAGCATTTGCTGAAGGGCGCTGGTGCACATCCAAAACTGAAACAGAGCCTTGCTTCGTACCAGGCGATGCTTTCATCCACACGGCAATGTCATAGTTTCGTGTAAACAGGCACTGGGCCTCCTATAAGGGCTGTGGAAAACATTTGTGTCTGCTATTGAGTTATTAGCAACACATATTGCTAATACATGAAAGATACAATCATTTTTAGCAGCTTTCAGATATATATGCTGAGAGATGGTGTAAGATATATACAATGTATATTTTGAACTGAAGGCTGCGCAAAACATTTATCTAATATATAATAATATCACTATAATGTATAAGTAATACACATTAGTAATAAAGCTCAAAAGGAAAGTAGATTTTTGGGCTTTTTCTGCCTCATATTCATACCACACTAAAAACTGGAACTAATATACAATTATGTGTAATTACATATTTATTACATGTAATTACAATTTTATTATGCTATTTCATTATATCTCTAATCTTTTTTTGTCAAAACTATAATTAGTTAGTTAGCGACACATGAAAATTGAGTATTGATGACTCAACTAATTGAATAAGACTTGATGACTCAACGTTCAGCGCTCCTCCAGTACTGCGGCTCTATATTGGGGAGCAAACAGAGACCCTAGTATAGCGTAAGAAGGCATAGGAGTGAGGCCCATACCACCCCTCGGAATCCTAACTACACTCCCACCCCCTCAAAACCATATATGAGACCCTCGGCCACTCACCAGAAGTGAGTTGTGAGAAGCGAGATGACTCCTTGACCAAAAGTTCCCCTCCTTTTTTATTTCTCTCTTGACATTTGGCGCCATGCTTGCCCTCAACCTTACCCTCACCCTCTGTATCCTGCTGGTATTGGGGCAATGTCCTGAAGAATTTACTCTACTCTCTTATGTTTGTTCTTGAGAAGAAATGTTCTTAAACCCCACTTATGCAACAGTCTGCCATTCACCAACATTTTCTTATTTGAGATTTGTTACATTTGTTCTTCAATGTACAAAGTCAGAGAAATTCATTATTATAAGAACAAGTTTGTGAGTTATTTCTTTTGTGGACAATCCTGCTTTTCTTGGTAACTTTACTAAGAATAAAATTTAAGAAAAGACTTTGATAAAGATATTGGTGAGTGAGGCACTTTCATTCTTGCCCATTCTCTAAAAGTGCCAGCTTTTTTTCTTTTTTTTTTTCCACAACGGAAGATTTGGACATAGTTCGAGAGGTGAGAACAGAGAGAGAGGCTAAGCAGGTCGTCGGAGAACAGACCTTCTGAGAACGTAAAAAAAAGAAGGGACCAGCTGTCAAGACTGAAATAACTCAGCTTCCTCCAGCTCACACAGACTGTTCCTTTTTTGCTGTCTTGGTTAAAAAACAATTATTGCAAAATGACTTTGGAAGTGTTGGTGAAAGACAGTGTCTCATTCATATGACACAAAGTTTAGCATACCACCTATAGGGTTTCATATTAAATATCAACATCATATTTTTAAAATAATAAGCATTTTCCTAAATACTCATCCACCGTAGTTGTTGAGTTTTGTGACATGACAAAAGTGAATACATTTCATTCATATGACATCCAATTGATTGCACAGCCCACAGAAGGATTTTATAGCTTTCTAGATCCTAGAACCAGCTAGATCCATCTGGGATCAATTGGCATCTCTCTCTCTTATCTCTCTCCTATTCTTCCTTCACCTGAAATTCGCTCTAATCCTCCCAATCTCCCAATTTTTTGGAGTTCTTTTCCACAGATAGCAGTAATACAACTCCATCTGTTTACATATAAAATGTGAAAAGTAAAATGCATGTCCAGTTCTGTTTCCCATGCAGAGTGCTGATTCATGATCAGAAAACATTAAATACAATACAATAAAAAAAGAATTTAATCGTATACAAAATGAGTAATGAGCCTTCACAAAGCATTCTAAAAGTACATCAACAAAAAGCACAAAGAAATAAGAGTTAAATAAAAGAGTAAAATAAACTACTACATTGTATACTTACAATTAAATAATTATGAGAGTAAATATGTAATTTTACACCAGTGATGATCACTTATCTAAAAAAGAATTAGGTTAAAACCTCACTACAAAACATTTTACTTGTCCTTGGCATTCTTGGCATAAATAATGATGTACATTTAAGTAATCAGATTAAACACATTTCCATAGGTAGCTTGAAAACATTATTTAAGGCTACAAAAAAGAAAAAGAGACTGATGGGCTTAACGTAAATTAGGCAAACTGTTTCCCTTTGACTTTCATTCATTGTTAGCACCTTTAACCCAAATCAATCAAATCTGCCTGTGTGGAAATCTCTGTCTTCTCATGGCTCCTCTTCCTCCATTCCTCCACCAGCTGCCTTATCTCCTTCCCAAAACACTCATGCAGTTGCCTGAAGTCCTCCATGGGCTGCAGAAAAAAACATAAAAAGGAAAAATACACCAAAAGGGTTTTAAGTCTTAAAAGTATTTTTAAAAAAGAAGAAATAAAGTTTAAAAAAGGCAAAATAAATAAACAAAAATGTAAAAAAGGAGATATCAAGTCAAAAAAAGAGAAAAACAGTCAAAGTAAAAATATAAAAAGTAGGTAAATGAAAAAATGAAAACCAAAGTGAAAGAGTAGAAAACAGGAATTAAAGTAAAAAAGGGCACAAAGAGACGCAATAAAGTAAAAATGAATGAATATGAATGAGGAATAAAGTAAAAAGGGTACAAATGTGGCAAAGTAAAAAAAAAAAGAACAAAGCAGTAATAAAGTGAAAAAGGTAAAGAGGAGAAATGAAGCAAAAAGTATAAACAAAAAAGCTAAAAAGGAGAAGTAACGTAAACCAGTTCAAAACGGGAAACACAGTAAAAAGATAAAAAGACACAAAGGAAAAAAAGAATAACGAAAGAGAGAGAGAGAGAGAGAGAGAAAGAGAGAAACTAAGATAAAGTAGGAACAAAGTATAAAAAAAAAAATACAATTGAGAAATAAAGTAAAACTGTTAAAAAGACTGGAAACAAAGTAAGAGAAACTTAATTTAAAAAAAAAAGGATACCTGGAGTAAAAAAGTTAAAATTGGTAATAAAGTAATAAAAGATAAAATGGAGAAATATAATAAGGTAAAAGGGAGAAATAATCTAAGAAGAAAAAAACCTTTTAAAAAAGATAAAAAGGATAACCAAATGTCTGGTAAAAGGGGACAAATGTGAAAATGTGAGTGACAAAAAAGAAAAAATAAGCATAAAGTTAAACAATTAAAAAGGAGAAATACTTATAAAATGAGGAATATGGGCAACATGAGAAAATTAGTTTTTTTTTAAGGTAAAAATGAGAGATAAAGTGAAAAGTGTAAAAGAAAGTATAGTCGGTCCAGTTCACCATCTCCCTCACCTCCTTCCTGATGGACTCATGCATTTGGCTGAAGTCTGCAGCGTGAGCCACCCACTGCTCGGCGTGGGCGTGGCCAGTGGCGGCCGGAAGCGGGCGTTTGGGCCACAGTTTAGGCGAGCGCTTGGCATTTTGCTTGCTGCTGATCGACGCTGGCAGAAAACGGCTGCTGCTGCTGCTGGTTTTCGGTTCCGGAGCGTTACTCAGCGAGTAGAACACCGAACCCGACTGAAAACCTGATCTCTGATTATTAAAATTAGACATGACTTCCTTTACCAGCTCCGAGCCGTGCAGGGGTTCGAGTCCTGCAGCTTTCGCAGTTTCTAGGAAGAGGAGGAGAAAGGGGATTTACGTTTACAGTCTAATCTAGATTAAAAGGAGAAAGTAAAAACAAATAAAGAGAAAAATCTTTAACCGAGGAATGCAGTTTTCAAAAAGATATTAAAAAGGAGAGGCTTAGAAACAAATAAGGCAAATAAGGGGAAATTGTAAAAGTAAAAAGCATTTTCAAGCACTAAGTTAGTTCTGGATTAAAAGTAGCTAAGCCCCAGCAAAGCTACTGTTTCAAAATATAATGTTTAACTACATTACAAGCTACAGAGAAAAGTAGCTTATTAAATTCAAGCTATTTCACAGCCACTGATTCTTGCTTCCATCTTTGCCAAACTGTTCTCCATCCGTCGACTCTATCAAGCAGCTGCCAAAAGCAGTGTTGGAACATTACCCTGTCAGATACCACTTCTACCAATGAAACACCAATTTCGATTTTGTTTTGTCATACTACATTGATATTTTTAAATAAAATAAAATATACATTTATTTTTAGGATTTTAAAGCAGCTTTCCTACTGATAAGCTACTAATAGTGTCTCTACCTAGTAGCCTAGTACCAGAGTAAGCTACTTCCCAACACTTTTAGTACTTCTTCTCAATATTTAAGTCCTGTTTATATCAGAAACAGCACATTTCCTGTTTAGGTACTGTTCATACCAGAACCTTTAGTACTTTAATTCACCACTTACTGTTCATATCAGACACATACCTAAGTTTTGTTCACACTTTAACACTTTTACTCAAACAGCTATCTAAGTAATTTTATATCAGCTACTTTAAGCTTTTACTCAAACCTTAAGTACTGTGCATACCAGATACTTTAGTACTTTTACTCAAGTTCCTCATATCAAAGAAACAGATGCCACTAATCACCTCATCAATTTTGAGAGAATATGTTGTGCCTTGGCAATATATGTTTCACTGGAAGGGATGAAGACAGTGACAGGATAGTGAGCACAGTCTGGACTATTATGCAATATAACACAAAATAATGGCATGGAAATATTTAAGCTGGAGGACAGCGGGGCAAAATGACAGAGGAACGCTGAAAAAAACAGAGAGTTGATTGATTACAGCAGATAGTTTGCTAACTTACATTACACCATGCATTACGCCACCGCTATAATTCACATCTGAGCTAGCTCATACGGATTAGCTGCGTTCTCATGCATTCGCTAATCATTTGGAGTTGTTTACAACAGCTTAAACATCCACGTCATATTTTACAGTTTATTACATTTTACATGACAACACAAAATAGGTAAACTTGCACTTGGTGGTTTAACAGCAGCCGCCGGCAGTCAGGGAATGGAGATATTAGGAACCGCTTCAGACTTAACATATCACAGACTCTCTTAGCGAATTTGACCAGACTAGCAGGTAGGCTAATGACAACATGCAGACGGGCCGGAGCAGTAGATCTGAGCAGGGCTATGCTAAACATAACCTCTCCACGTACACAGGCTGCGTTTTAGTCCCACACTACTTAGCATAACTCCTAGATCAGAAAAAATCATTTGAATAACTTGAATAATTCAATTACAAAAAAATGGTCGAGGCAATTTTTCTAGAATCGAAGCTTTGTTTAATTAATTTCACTCGCTAGAGCATGTGCTGCATGTGTTTCACACAGACCCTTACAAATGACGCGTTCAAGTGGCGCGATCAAGACAAGACCTGATCCCTCTGTATGTGAAAGTGTTTGTGAGATACTCCGTGCACAAAAACAGAAGTAAAACACATAAATTAGTTTTTTCGCGATGTTAACATGTACGCTGTGTTTGTGAGCGCCATTACTCGCTAAAACACTCCAGTTCAGTTCAAACGTCAGACAAAACATATTTTAGCTGATAAATAACCACAACAACCAGCGTTTTATGAGTTTTTGCAGGTTGGGATGTCTGATTTAGGGTGACCAGATTTAAGTTTGTGAAAAAGAGGACATATGACGCATATTTTAGGTCTCAAAAAGAGGACGTCTGGTCACCAAAGCTTCCAAAGCAACTTCGACAGAATGAGAGACTACCACAGCATTAATAATGACTTCTGTCTTAGTGTGAGCAGAGGAGAATTTGACAGCTGTCTGTGAATCTGAGAAAACCGTTTTCAACAGCCCAGAGGTACAGTCCACGGATCTAAAGCTGTTGTTATGCTTAACTGTATGAAATGCGAATGTGCTCTCTGCAGCAGCAACAGAAACACTGTCCTTTCTACTCAAAAAACTGTGCGACTTTGCTGGATTAGCTTTCTCTTTCTCCCTTTGCCGCGGTTTTGTGTTTTGCTGTTTGTGTGTGCTTCTAGGTCGATGGCACCTTTATTAGCCACTGACACAAACGTGCTTGCTTTGCAAGTCATGCATTCAGTCTACCATGCATCGCGACCGAGACGAAAGCACAGGTATTTCTTTGTAAATCGTCAGTGAATTTACAACCGCGTTTCGGCATTTTGCACTGCAGGTATCGCGCTTGTTGTAACCAAGAAAACCGGTGTTGATGGCAGTGATTGGTGCTACTTGTGGTGCTGACCAATTAGGCAAGGCAAGGCAAGTTTATTTATAGAGCACATTATCATACACAAGGGTCATTCAATGTGCTTTACAGAAACAATGTTAAAATGTTAAAATTATGTTGAGGATAAAAGAAAGAATAATAAGAAAAGAAGTAAAAATGTAAATTAAAGATAAATAAGAAATAAAATAAATAAAACGATTAAAAGTGCTATAAGATATCTTTAAAATCAGGCTGATCAACAGCTCAGCACTCAAGTGTGGGAAAAGCAGCAGAGAAAAGTGCAGTCTTTAACATCCGTTTAAAATTGTCATAGTTGGGGCAGATCTGACATTAATGGTGTTAGATTGGTTCCAGCATTGGGCAGCATAATTGGGAAAACACCATTAAATCTTTTAAAAGTTAAGACGAACAACCAATGACAGTAGGCTGAGAACAACCTATGTAACAACGTTCATATTCAAAGAGGTTGAATGACCTTTGACCTTTTTTGACCTTACTAGGTCTTTAAAAAAACTGGTCTCGAGTACTACAATGCTACTGTTCACACCTGATACTTTAGCACTGTTACTCAAATAGTAAAAGTATTCATTTACTACTTAAATTACCTTACATTTAGATACTGTATTACTTTTACTGACAACATTTTGACCGTTTATTTTAGCGTGATATCTTTCCTCCTCACCTTTTGTACTGTGTGCGCAGGTCCTGTAGAAGCAGTGCGAGAAAGCCGTGATTGGCCGAGTGGATGGCTTTAAGCCACGCCTCCAGGCTGGCCTGGTCCTCTGCAGCAAGCTTGTAGGTGCGCAGGCTGGCGTCTGCGAACGCCAGCGAAAAGGCAAACCTCTCGTCGGGAATTAAGCAGGCACCACTGCGCACTTGGCCCTCAATCGCCACTACCCCAAGTGCCTCCCTCTCACCAGGACGCTCACGGTAGAACAGCAGGTTCCCCTTCAGTGTGAACCAGCGCTTCTGGTACGAGGTGTTCAGCTCACTATAGGGGCAGATGGAGAGCTGGACACTACTCAGCCTCAGAACTTAATACTGTTCATATCAGATACTTTAGGACTTTTCCTCAGTTTTAAGTACTGTACTGACTTTTGGGATAGGATATTTTCTGACAAATCAAAAGTTCCAGGATTAAAGTTGCAATTATAATAGAAAAAAACTAGGACATATAATTCTGTTCATATCAGATATTTTAGGACTTTTGGGATAGGATATTTTCTGATAAGTCAAAAGTTCCAGGATTAAAGTTGCAATTATAATAGAAAATCTACTACATATAATACTGTTCATATCAGATACTTTAGGACCTTTCCTCAGTTTAAAGTACTGTTCATATCAGATTATTTAGGACTTTTGAGATAGGATATTTTCTGACGAGTCAAAAGTTCCAGGATTAAAATTGCAATTATAATAGAAAAAACTAGGACATATAAAGTCAAACATTCATTCATTCATTTGTTCTCCGAAAGAAAAAACATATTTATGAGATAAAATGCACTTTTGAGGTATAGAATTCAAACGTATGCTTCCACATGTTCCAATAAATCAGTGCACTTATTGTGTAATTTTCCCTAGGATTATATAATGAGTCAAGACTATACGAATTTCTTTACTTTAATACAGTTTAGAAATTACATTTGAATTCTTATATAATTTATATATATATATATATATATATATATATATATATATATATATATATATATATATATATATATATATATATATATAGTATTAATTTCATAGAAATAATGCTTTCTTAACATCAATATAGAGGTTGCTTCTCAAATTATTTTAACATTATATAATCCAGATGATTCTTCATCTATTTTTGTTTGTACAGCTTTTTAAAAGGTGTTCACGAAGACTTAGTCCGAACTTTTCTCTCTCACCTTTTTGTACAGGTAGCCCTCCTTATCCACAGGTGAGTCACAGCACAGGTAGTGGTGCAGGATTTTGGCATGAAGCTTCATCCCGGGACAACTACAGCAGGCGATCTGGATCGGAGAGATTTCACAAAGCAAAGTTATACAAAATGTGAAGAAATAAGCTTTCAAGATTCGGGAGAGGCGAAGAGATTTCGACACCTGCGAACCGACTCGACAGCTAGGTCTCCGCCTCCATGCTCGGTCTAAACGAATAAACAGGAGAAAGACTGCATCGCTTATTCCTTCAACGTTTGCTAGAAACCCTGAGGAACAAGTAATGTTTTTGAGGTGAACTGTGAAGCGTTACATTCAAGTTTTGGAGCTGTGTGAGGAGTAAATGCGCTCAGAAGCCGAACCGACAGCTGAACAAGTTGAAACTTCACTTCCGCATAAGCGGCGCTCCTCTCTGCGTTTTGTTTGTTTTTGTTTTTTTGAGGAACTTTTTAGTACTTGTCCGCTGCTCAGCTCGTTAGACGCTTTTAATGGGCGAACATAAAACATTAAGGCGTTTAAAATATGGACTTATTTCTCTGTAACAAGTGATCAGTATTCATTTATTTATTACTTTAAACTGATTTATTAGTCTTATTCATTTAGTCTTAAATGTGTAGGTCCGACTACAAGGGTCTTGATTTCTTTTGTGTTCTGTGTTGTAATATTTGAAAAACCTTCCAAATAAAGTAAAAAGAATTAAAGCAATTGCAAAATTTCGTAAATTAATTTAGAACCAACTCTACCTCATCTCAGCTCTAGTATCTGATGTCAAACGTTTACATTTCCAAAAATACACACGAAAGTGTGAGACTGGAGGACAAAAGACAAGCCAGTTACCGATGGCTAAACTAAACAGTTCTGTTTTTGGCAAAAGAGCAGTAGTGACCTCGTGGATCAACATGCGCAACGTAAATGTACTCGATTTATTGCGCTTTCTTTCTGGATTCTGGGCACGAGCGATTGAATCGAAGAGGTTAAACCAAAACCTCATTATTAAACTAAATCCTGGCTACAAAATAGAATGAAGACCCACTGGTTATTCTTCACAAGTCCTCTATTTAAGATCTGCAGGGGAAACGAAGACTAAGATATTTACAGGAAACACAACACTCGGTTCACAACAAGTGCAGCTTTGTGGTTTTATTGCAACGTCAATACAACAGGAAAGCGTTGAAACAGATTTGAGCTTTTTGATCCACAGATCTAGAATCAGCATCATATGAAATACACACACAATATGTGCAATAATACAGTTACGTACTAGTCCTTAATAACAATACAAAAAGCTAAAAACTTTTGCACTGGTGTATATATATACACAAAAATGTGGAGATTAAATGCGTTCTTCCTGGTTTCACTTCCGTATTGCCACCAATTTCAAAATAAAAGTTCATGTTCTGTTCAGTTATTCTGAATTACAATACATGATATAATAATTCTCAAAACACATATCAAATATTTTAAATAAGACCAACTTGTGAATAATTTAATTTCTTTCTTCCTTTTTATTTAAAAGTTGATTATAACAATCAATTACGCTGTACACACAGGAAAAATTAAAATATGAACATAAAATTTAAAAATAACAAAAACTATACTAAAACAATATAAAACTATACAAATAAACTATTTACAACTTTATTAAGTCTACTACCCTTACAAACCTAACGAGCTAACTACATTTTACAAACTGTGATTAACACCCCTCTAAATCCTGATACCTTGTGAAAATAATGTTAATATATGTTTTTATACTAAGTTATGTTTGAACATTGTTTTAATTCCACACTTAAACTATTCCATAATTTTACACCACACATGGATATGGATATTTACTGTGAATACACAAATCTGTTTGGGAAGTTTTTGCAACTTAGGCTAACAGTACTTAATTGGCAGTCATTCGCCAGCCGTTCTTGCAAAGAAACTTATCAACTTATACTTTTTTTTTTTTTTTTAATGATTCTGACATTCATCAATGTTTTCTCATATTAAATTTGTTTGTTGGTAAGAAAAGAGTCTAGCACATGGTTCGAATTACGGGGGTAATCAAGACCCATCAAGACCGATCAAGACCCAAGAGACAAAAATAGCAGTTTGGTGGGGGTTCTGTTATGAAGGCAGTACCCCCCCAATTATGGAGAGGTAATTCGCACTCTGGTCTAGCAACACCAAAGCGCACTCTTAGACAAAGTGTTTTTTACATGCCAGTTTTTGTGAACGTGCTTTCAAACTAATTTAGGGGAAAAATAAAGATAATGTTGAACGAGCCCCAGTCACTTTGAGCTTTTATCTTAAGAAATAACGCTTTAATTTTCACGTTTTAAGTCAGGGATAGCTTTTACGTTTTAGAAACAAAACATTTTACACATTTTTGGTCTAGTTCAAAGAGTTTGGTCTAAAGCTTGCTTCAAAAGGTAATGAAACGTCATTATGAGTTCTCTTTCCATTTTTCTTTAACTTTTGAATGAAGCAGCAAACAACACAAGATGAAATTTAAAACACAAAACTGTGTTGACTAACTGTTTGGAAAATGTTTTATTTTTTGTTTTGTTTTTTAAATCACTTTCAAACTCACTTGGGGCCTTGTGTTCCATCCTTCCTGCATCAAGGCAAAAATAATACAGATTTAAATTATAATCCGAAATACACAGTGTTACAAAATTCTATTAAAAGTCTAGTTGAAAAAACACTTGATTTAAAGTGATGTCATTGTCGCTTGGAGTTTCTATGTTCTAATTTTGTGGTCATGAAGAGTTTTATTTTAGTTGAAAAGCACTTGATTTAAAAGGACTGTTGCCAGTTAGAGCTGGGCGATATGGCCACAAATCAATATCACGGTTAGCTGAACTTTTTACTTCAGTTCTGATTTATGAAGGATTAATAAATAATTTTGTTTTTTGCCCTCATAATTCACTGACAAGGTTTGTACTTTCAATGTTCCCAACTATTAAAGCTGGGATATTTTTTTCAAATGAAAGACTGCATATCTTTGTCATTCTAACATAGTTAAAGGAAAGACACAGATGGCAGGTGGCAGACTGGACAAGGGAACAGCACATTGGGTTGTCTGTTTTAACACAATACATAAACACACGTTGGGGAATGTATTCAGTAAGGATAACACAGAATTTTACAAACATCGTAGGCAAGATGGCATTGATTAGAGGATGTGAATATTATTTTGTTTCATTTTTGATTAGCTGCCCAGTTCTACTACGAGTTACATGTTACTCCTCCCGGTCAATGCCCTTCGCTGGGCCATGTGTACGCTCTGGTGCTTCTTGAGGTGGCTGGACTGGCAGAAGGACTTGGGGCAGAGCAGGCACCGGTAAGGCCGCTCGCCTGTGTGCACCCGCTTGTGTTTCTGGAGATTTCCACTGTAGCTGAAGCGCCGGCCACAGTGTAGGCAGGAGTATGGCTTCTCGCCCGTGTGGCAACGGTTGTGGATGCGCAGGTTCCAGAGTCTGGAGAACGTCTTTCCACACACCAGGCAGACATGACGTTCCTCTTCAAACTGCTGGCAAGAATGTTGTCTTTGTCGCATCCTCCAATCCAAAACCACCTCATCTTCCTCTTCCTCCTCCTCTTCTTCCTCATCCTTGTAGGGGAAAGTGTTTGGAGGAAAGTCCGTCCCGGTTGCTGGGAACGATGGCTGGAAGTCTGGACAGGGACCAGGACCAGACGGTGACGAAAAGACAAAGCTATTTTGTAATGAAAGTTCTTCTACTTTCATTTCTGTTTTTATTTCGGAATGGGAGAAAGCTGCTTGCTCGACAGACAATGGCGCATCCTCTAAGGGCGGCTCCCCCTCGGTTACAGAGAGCGTGGGCCAATGTGTCTCTGGATGCTTGTCGGAAATTAACGACAACAACTGGGGGTCCTCGGATCCGGAAGAGCCGGTCGGTAGGGTCACTATGAGATTAAGAGAAAGAGGAAGTAGGTTAATAGTAGGGGTGTGATGATACATCGAATCGACGAGCACACAGCATTGATTCAAAATGAGAACATAGATCAGACTGCGTACATATTATAACGTCACTTTGCATTTTAATTAAGAGCAAAGGATTGTTGAAAAAGTAATAAATATGTCAAGTAATATTTTATATTTTAATGTTTTCATACATATTGAATTTGATATTGTTTTATATATACAATGTAGCCAAAAAATATTTGTACACTGAAGAGAAATGGTGTTCAGTGGAAATTCATTCGGATATTGGATAACAAACTTCCAAAACAGTCTAAAATGCTACAATCATGTGTGTGGTATGCTAAGCATCATGGTAAACTTGTATTTACAATATATCCTGGAATTGGTTTCTTATAATTTCAAGTAATTTATTGTCCACAAACAATTATTTGTACTCTTGGCCCTTGGAGTGTTCACAGGGTCTTCCTCAGTATTTGGTAGGCCCTCCATTAGCAGCAATAACAGCACATAGCCTCTTGGGCATGCTTTCAATAAGTTTGTAGCAAATGGACGTGTCAAGGCTTTCCCATGTGTGATGGAGCATGCTTTTGAAATGCTGTTTGTTACTTGGTTGATCTGCTGAGCATTTCCTCTTCATCTCAGCCCAGACGTGCTCAATAGGGTTGAGATCCGGACTTTGGCGGGGACCACTCAAGCACTTTCACCTTCTTCTTGGCAAGAAAGGATTTCACACGCTTTGCAGTGTGCTTGGGGTCGTTACCTTGTAAAATATAGCGACGTCCAAGCAGTTTTGCAGCAGATAGGATCATCTGGGTAGACAGAATCTCCTCATACATCTCATAATTCATGATGCCATCAATAACATTACCAACACAGCTGGATTACACACTGGGGGTCTATACACCGTCTTTGAGTTGCGCCACACTCTCTGACGGCCATCTAATCCAAACATGTTGAATTTGGACTCATCAGACCATAAAACAGATTTCCAAAAGTTGATAGACTTGTGAACATGTTCTTTTGCAAATTTAGGCATTTCGGTTTGTTCTTTATACTTACAAATGGCTTCTTACACGGAACCCTGCAGCCCACATTCATTCAGTCTGCTCTGTTTATGTGCTCAACTGAATGCCTGTGGTCTCTTTGACTTGTTTTGCAATTTGTGTAGCAGACAGCTTTCGTTTTTCATGGTAATCTCTAGTGTTGTAGTCAAGACCACCTTATCCGAGACCAAGACCTGACCAAGACCAGAGGGGGTCAAGACCGAGACAAGACCAAGACTCTGAGGGGCTGAGGCCTAATCGAGACCGAGACCAGGACTGGCCAAGACCGAGTTGAGACCGAGACCAGGGCTGGCCGAGACCGGGCCGAGACCGAGTCGAGACCGGAATAAGTTTTACACCGCACGACAAATAAGTGGAACATGCAAAGCCTAAGCACCCCTCAAAAAGAGCTGAAGGAAGCAAACAACATATATTATGCAACATTCAAAATGTTTATTCATTACTTCTCTCTTGACTATTCTCTTACATTGCAATAATTTGATTATAGAGGATTTTGCTGACATCTCCCAGACAACCACAACTTCACCTGTGTTCTTGGCCAGTGCATGTGTGAAGGGGGCAGGTCAGGTAACCGCGGTCGGCACTAACATCATTGGTTGCACTTGAAGTAAGAAGTTATCCAAGTCGACGTTAAACAGCTCATTAATAAAAATATTCTCTGAGCTGTGGTCTTGGCTGGTCTCGAAATAAAATTCTGAGTCCTCTTTGTCCGAGTCCATGACAAGACCAGGTACAAAAGCGGTCGAGTCCAAGATGAGACAAAGACCTTCAAAAACCGGTCTCGAGTAATTTCTTTATTATACCTCTCTGTCCTTAAACTGGTCTTTCTTTTTCTCCTTCATCACTCCAGGTTAACGATTTCACCAGTCTTCTTGAACTTCTGAATGATGTAGGCTGGGCAGCACGGTGGCGCAGTGGTTGGCAAGAAGGTCCTGGGCCTTTCTGTGTGAAGCTGACATGCTCTCCCTGTGCTTGCGAGGATTTCCTCCGGGTGCCACGGTTGCTTCCCACCTTGCACTCGTAGCTCCCAGGATAGGCTAATCTCCGGTTTGGATAATGAATGAATGAATAAATGAATGTTAGTGCGCCTCAAATCAAGTCTGGTGGCAATTTTTCAAACAGAAAGACCCTTGTTCTGAAATTTGATAACTCTTTCCCTCAGTACATTAGGTATTTCAGAAGTTTAAGCCATATTAGGAAGCCAACCAAAAGCTCAGCTAGGTGCTTGTGTGGAGAATGACAAACAATTCTACTTGGGGACACCTAATTACCTGCATATTTATACTCAATTTACATTGAAGACCATTTCTTTTCAGTCCACAAATAATTTTTGGCTACACTCAATATAGCCTGTAATTTACTATAAATGATTTTATACCCATAAACTATTTTAACTACTACTATACTACAGTACTATGCCATAAAATATGGTGGGAGACTGTACTGCAAGTACATTTCATTATGAGGCAATTAAAGTTGACACAAGTCTTGCTCTGTGCTATGTATATAGCGTCCCACACCGGCTCGGTCTCTGCTCTCCAACTGCTCTTGTAACTCGTCGACTCTCCTCCGCAGCTGCTCGTTTTCGCGCTGTGACTCCTCCAGGGCGTCCCGCACCACCTGCAGCACGTCCCGCAGCGCCGCGCACAGCAGCTCGCCCACGCGCCCCGCCACGCGCTCCGCCTTCAACATTGTGCTCGTGCTCCCGCTCCCGCTCCCGCTCATACACCGCTCCCGGCTTGCGCTACCGGAAACTGCTCCTGTCACAAGCGCAGGCGCTCGTTAAACTTTGACTTCGTACGCACCCCGTTGTAGGAATTAATTTTGTGGACTCGTTTTGCGTACTAACGTTTTTGACCTAGTATTTAATGAAAAGTATTAAAGTGTTTAATGAAAATATTTAAAAACAGACAAAATTTAAGTATTGCATATTAAAGTATTTCAATGCACGATCAGGTTCCGGTGGTTTCCAGACTCGTAAAAATGTACTGAACTGTTTTTAAAGGCAGAAGAACCGTCACGATGTTTATTGGTTTAATTTTATTTCTTAAGCGAAATTCGATATCGTCAACTGCCGCAATGTATTCACTTCCGGGATGATTTTTGACGTGTGTCAAAATAAGAGTCACAAAAATGCAGAAAAATAATAACTTGTATGAACCGCTTCCTTCGTATAAAACATTAAATAATATTTTACCAAACAGCAAAGACCAACCTCTTCAAGGGCCATATAGGGGACTAACTGCTCCTTGCACTTATCATTATTTACCTTCAGGGCAGCCGACTCTCATGCATCTGGTGTGACACTCACGCATTAAGCATCAATCCCACGTTCTCACGCTCAAGCAAGAAACCATATTATAACCATTATTATAGTTTTTAAAAATATGCACTCATATGCTGAGTTGATCATTAGACTAGACAAGAAAATGATCGGAAACAAGCTCTAGTCGTAAATGGGCTCTAAACTCCTAACTAGACCACTGCATTCATTGGCTGCAGGTAATCTGTCTCTTGCGTTATCTATGCACTTTTTTCTGACTGTTGATTTGCTGAAAATATTTGCTGCCATTATGTCAGTTACATGTTACATCCGTCTCTCTATCCATCAACTTTGGTATAAACAGAGGTGGACAGTAACTAAGTACATTTACTTGAGTACTGTATAGTTTTTGAGTATCTGTACTTCACTTGAGTGGTATTTTTCTTGGAAACTTATGACTTTCACTTCACTACATTTGAAAGACAAATACCATACTTTTATTTCACTACATTTCTGTCAAGGTTCTCGTTACTCGTTACTTTCAAATCTGTGGATAAAGTGGATGTTATTCCCCCTTTTCTAAAACGTGATTGGCGTTTTAGCAGGTGATGGTCTATCAGTAATCAGTAGGGTTACATCACGCCTGTAGACTGTAACTATAACACCAAGTTCAGACAGTTCTGCTGTTTTCTGTCTTGATTAAAACATTGTTGCTGTTGGAAAGGCATGAAGCTGGAGGTGCAGAGCTGGGTTTTAAGCTGGTTGGAATGATGATGTTATGTTGTGAGTAGGCTGCATTTACAGCTATTGCACTGTCCTCTTGATTAGCATACACATATATGTATGCACACACGGCCAGAGCTGTGTCAGAACACTACCACACTGTTTTGTGGGGGTGTGTCATCTTATAATGAATTTAAAAAATAAACTAATGGCTGGTTTTCTTTGTCAGTTCGGGTTGTGTTTCATTCTGTAACATTCTACCAGTTCCTTATTCGACATCATCTACCAGCTAGTCAGAGGCATAGGTATTGTAAGTGTTGTGGCAATAATACAACAATACTGTGGAAGAAGATGTACTTTTATTTTTTTTTAACAAGTACTTCAATACTTTAACTTAAGTAAAAATTTGACTGTACGACTTTAACTTGTATCGGAGTAACATTTGACTAGCGGTATCGGTACTTTCACTTAAGTAATGAAGTTAGGTACTTTGCCCACTTCTGGGTATAAAGTTGTTAAGAGCCAGTCAGACAGAGGTGAAGGTTCGGTATGAAATTATTAAGGTAAGAAAAATATCCTTTATTAAAACAATTCTATGTACTAGCAATATGGATTCATACTCAACTGGTTAGGGTTAGGGTTAGGCAGGGTTTAAATTAACCCAACACACCGCAGGGCACACAATCACACTCATATTCACATCTTAAGAGGCCAATTTAGAATCGCCATTTAACCTATATTGCATGCTTTTGGACTGTGGGAGCACCCAGAGAAAACCATCAAAAATACATAATTAAAATAAATTATACAAACCAATGTATCAATGAATCCACATGCACTGCGTAATGTTTGAATTCCAGTGAAAATACATGCGCGAACAAGTGATGGTACCGACCTTTTCTTGCCTGGCATATGGACAAAGACATCACTTAGTTGATGAGTCCAGTATGGTAAGTTGAGTTGTTGGCGCCACCGTTTGCTGAAGTTCAGCTGTCATATTTTATGTCTGTTTACTAGTGTTGAAGTACTCCAGACCAGTTTTGAGACCAGGTTTTGAAGGTCTCGGTCTTGTCTAGGAGTCGGCCATATTTGTACTCAGTCTTATCATGGACTCAGACAAAGAGGACTCGGGATTTTATTTCGAGACCAGCTGAGAAACAACTGTTAAAAACTATTAAAACTCTTTGAGACTGACGCAGACATTTTGCTTTGTTTATTAATTAGTGTTTTAATAACTTGGAATCCCTTTAACTAACAGAAACCATATACATACCGTCAGAGTCACAAGACTTTGAACTTACCTTTGTATTCATTATATACCTTATATTCCTTCATCTGTATGCAATTCCGTGCACAAAACTGAAGTGACTGTATAAAAACGCATTAATTATTTTATTTGCTATGTAAACACGGGTTAACGCTCGCGACTCTCATGTGGAACGCCATCATGTGCAATAATGTAGTTGTCTTCCAGAGAGGCCAAATGCCATTTTACAGGCAAAAATGAGTCCAAATAGGCTCAAAATTACCCAACACTGTAGTATTTCTTCATTCTCAATTGATCAGGAAATAAAATGTTCCATTTTAGAAAGGTGGCGCAGTGGTTAGCACCGCTGCCTCCCAGCAAGAAGGTCCTGGGTTCGAGCCCCGCGTCAGCCGTGGGCCTTTCTATGTCGAGTTTGCATGCTCTCCCAGTGTTCGCGTAGGTCTCCTCCAGGTGCTCCGGTTTCCTCCCATGGTCCAAAAGCATGCACTATAGGTTAATTGCCGCCTCTAAAGTGGCCCTGTAAGCTGTGAATGTGAGTGTGTGTGTCCTGCGGTGTGTTGGTGCCTACCCAGGGTTGGTCCCCGCCTTGTGCCTAGGATAGGCTCCGGTCACCCCGCGACCCCAGTTAGGATTTAGCGGTTCGGATAATGAATAATGTTAGAGAGTAATTAATAGGGAAGAAATAAACATAGAAAAATGCATTATTTGTTATCAAATAAATTTATTCTGTATCCAGATAAATATCTAATGGATAAAGAAGTGTTTCTGCCTGGCATTAACTTTATTTTTCTTCACAGTACTAAGCCATAGAATGTCTCTGCATGCTAAAAGCTCTACAAGTCAATATAACAGTGAGTTTGGTCTTAAGGAGTGTTCTGCCTCTGTGGTTTGTTGAGTTTAACATATTTCATCAGTTTGGATAACTGCTTTCAGTGAAGAGTATTTAAAATTTTTAGTATTTTTACTTATTTATTGTTTATTCCATGTGCCTAGTCGTGCCACTGCCTATTTATTCTCTGTTCTACTGTTCTTTGTTTGTTTGCACTGGAAATAACCTGAAGCCACGTCGTCTCGTCTCTCTATGTATCTGTACAGTATATAGCAGAGATGACAATAAAGTTGACTTTGACTTTGACTTTGAAGAGATTTTCTCGTTATAGATATGTAAGAGAGAAATATTGAATAAACATGTTTAATGTTATTAAGGCTTTGCGTGTTCGATTTATTTGTCATGTGGTGTAAAACGTGCATAGGTCCAGTCTCGGTTTTGACTCGGTCTCACGCCACCCTGTTCTCGGTCTCGGCCCTTCAGAGTTTTGGTCTTGTCTCGGTCTCAACACATTCTAGTCTTGGTCTTGTCTTGATCTTGGTTTAGGTTTGTCTGGACTACAACTCTACTATTTACTAAGCTGTAGCTGTTTTTGATCAGTTGCTGCCTCAGTGAAATGGACATAGGCAAGTATGGTTGTTTGTTAGAAAATTTAGCTAGCTAACGTTTACTTAGCAGTTAACAGATAACTGGTAGCCTAACAAATCCACATTCGGCAGCAAAAATGACAAATAATCACTCATTTAAATTCTGACTTAAATGCCATACATATAAATTAAACACTTATCAAGGGTGAATTTGGTTTTCCTGGTTGTGGGTTGGTGTATGAAACAAGCTTTGAAGCAAATAACCATTTATTTTTATGAAAAGTCTTTGCCAGAATAGGAGACATAACAAGATGACATTGGAAAAAAAAACATTCATGCATCATTCCAGGCACAGTGACAAACAACCTACAAAAAACCTAAACAAATGCACAAGTGCATTAGTATTTTTGCACAGCTTAAGAGAAAGGACCACAACAGCATAGAAACGTAAAAAATACATCTTTGATATTGCATTCCAATTATGAAACATGGCTATTCATCAAAGGCAACAGCATGCTCCATTCACAAACTTTAATGCTTTGGAGAAAAGACGATGCCACATAGTGTGTAAAGAAAAACACAACTATTTGAGCAATAATTCAGGAAAATAAATAGTGACATACAAAGTATGTCTTTTATATGGGGTCTACGCTTTAGAGAACAATACAACAGAATGGCATAGACCTTTTATGTTAAAGAATGAAAAAAGTTCCAAGTTTGTGCCGACATTATTCTCATTATGTCTGAGTACGTCCATAAAGCCCTCGTCGTAAAATAAGTGAAGATGCAATTCTGCTGAGGTTATACCTAACGAGACAAAGCATAGTGACACGCTTAGCATGCTAACAATACACCGAAACAGACATTTCATTACTTCTCATGAACTAGAAAGTCACGACAGTAGCAAGCAGTCGAACGTTCATTGCTTTAGACAGGAAAACCACCTGGTTTGGTTTAAAAACCAGAAACAAAAAGGAAGCATCATTATGCATTTAGGCCGAGCCTTACTGCAACGGCAATGCAGAAATTATTGCATCCACGCCAACAAGTGCGTTACTTTTCAAATCTCGGAAGGATTTGTAAAATTACGGCTGTTAATCCACAACACTGGTAAAAGCTATTTGCACTGGATGCGATATTCGGATAAAGGCAGTAGAGCGGAAAAGAGATAAAAGAAGGAATAACATAATAATAATAATAATAATAATAATAATAATAATAATAATAATAATAATAATAATAATAATAATAATAATAATAAAGCTATGAGAGAATTGAAGATGCAGGACGTAAAAAGTGCTATAAAATAATAATAATCTTAGGTTTGATTTAACTTCCTTGAGAATAATCCATTTTTATAACCTCAGACAGACTCACTGGCACACAGCTGCATGCCAGTATTAATGGCTGTAGCATAACCGTCCAATCGCAAACCCAAGGACGGACGAGGGACAAGGTGGCTGGGATTGGCGCTTCAGTCCTGGAAGGTGGATCCCCGGCAGGTCGTTGGTCAGCGTGTGCCAGCAGCTCTTTCTTGCCCTTGTTCTTCCAGACAGTCTATCCAGTGTTGCAGGGCATCGCCTTGTGATTGACAGCCCAAAGGCCTAAGTGGCGAAATAGATAACAAAACAATTATCTCGGACGCAAGCGCGGCTGTGAATAACCTTATCTAGTCAAAGCGTCTGAAGAAGAGAACGGTGCTTTCTAATTTTCTCCCATTAGAGAGCTGAGGGCATAACGAGTTCGGGACCAGGCAAGCAAACCAAGCAATTGCCGAGCCCAGAGCTGACCTGGGGCCCAGGACAATGACTGGTTATGTATTGAATAACAGCAACGACAACTGTGAGCATCCTTTTAGAATTCTGTGATCAGTCGGTACGGGAGGTACATAACACTGTTATCAGATCCCCCTCAAGGGGGCCCCCTCACACTAGTTGCTGACAGCAACCAGCCAGCGGGTGTGCAATGTTCGTGATTCGGGAAGGGTTTGGGCGTTTGGGTGTATGTGTATTTTGGGGGGGGTTGTAGGGGAGCTGGATGTGTAGAGGGGCCCCAAAGGGGTGCCTTCAAACGGCCCTGGACCAGGGTCTGTTCTATCCAGACAAATGCATAATGCCTTCAAGAAGAAGTTACATTTTGAACATAAATTTAGATAGAGATATTTCGTCCAGGAAAGCTGAAAGTAAAGATGAAGCTAAAAAGCTAGCAAAAAACAACTAGCTAAGTTTTATCAAGCCAGCCAACACTTGTGGTTCCACATTCCATAAAATCATTTGAAACATCTACCAAATTTCTTCCAATTTTTATTTAATAATTTTCCAATTTCTTTTAATCATAATATTAGATTTGAAATTTAACTCATCTACACATTTTCTTACACCATTTCTTTTTCCAAAATATTATGTAGAAATATTTGATAATTAAATAAATTGGATGTTCTCCATTTTCACAAATACATGTAAATATTTTAACGAAAGCAGCTTTACCTATTATATTTAACAATTTCAGTATTTACATCCATTGGCGATTCTAGGATCTCACTTTTAGGAGTGCTGTGCCTCCAGTGCTTACAGAAGCTCTTAGCTTTAAGGCAATTAGCAAGATACTATCTTAAATTTGGGTTGAGTGGGCTAGGTATGATAATGCTACTGTAACGTTGCCCAGTTGTGCACAAAATGGACTCTGTAATAAATGGGATTAAGTTCGTTTTTATAGTTGTCCACAGGAACCACAACTATTCCCTTCATGTTACTTTCATCAATTCTAACTCCATTAGCCATAGCTTTACGTTTCGCTGTTGAGCAATGACACCGAGATGCGCTATGTAACGTCTGCAGTACATTCAAATGTCCATTTGAAATATCAGGCAATCGGCAACCTTAACCAATCAAGGAGGATCCGACTACATACAAAGTTTTAGGTCCAGTTGAATGCCTTTATTAATCCCATCTAATAAGCAATTTGGCAAATCTAAGGCTTGAGGCAGCTACCTCTCTCAAAATCGTAATTATTTTCGAGATGCAGAGTTAAAATGTATGCTTGAGCACCCTAAAATAGCCCTAAAATTACCACTGTTTATATCGTTATTATGAATATAAATTTGCCCAAATTTTATTGTTTCTTTATTCAGAAATATTTTCTACGAATATTTAAAGAAAAAAAACATAATTCCTGTTTTTTGTTGCTACATTTCAAATAACTCACTTTCAAATTTCCTAATTTCACTTAAACTTCATGTATTGATAATATAAAACCACGGACAGAAAAGTTGCCTAGTTAAGCTATTTACGAGCCTAGCTAAATGTTTTATTCTGCTATTCTCATTTTCACTCAGATATTTGCTGTTTGCACTAATGATTTGACATATTTTACATTTGCAATTTACCAGTAAGAAGTCGTTAGTTTGAATTAAATAATCCCCAACGGTCACCTCCAGAGTCTTGCTTGCCAGCTCGTTGAAAGTGATTTAGTAGAAAAATTCCTGCAGAGTGAAAGAAGTAGAGAGATAAGATAGGAAAAAGGGATATCTGTAAATCTGTATATTTAATAGGGAAAAATAAATACAGGAGATGTTTTTTGGAATGTTATGTAACCATGACATTTAGGACCAAAACCTTTTTGTCATTTTGACTTGATTTGTTTGTACTTAAATTACATTGCTATACATATGACATTTCAAAGCAGTGTCTGTGGGGCACATGCAACATTCACAGGGATTATGGGAAGGCATGTGCATCTCTACTAAACACAAACATACACACACGACTGTAGCTAAATATGCCTATTTCAGCACCCTAAAATATAACCTCAGTATAATAATAATAATAATAATAATAATAATAATAATAATAATAATAATAATAATAATCCTTATTTTATAAGCATCTTTTATGGATAAAAATGCAGTGTAATGAGCTTTACATTAGGAATACAATCAGTGAAAGAGAAAAACAGCACTGGAACATAAAAAGAACAACTGAGACAAATGAATAACAAAAATAATATTGGGAACAAGTACAAACTAAAATGTAACAAAACCCCCCGTAAAATATGGATACAGTAAAATAATAATTACTTTTAACATCTTTATAAACAATAAATGTCAGGGTAAAAAGATGTTTTAAAAGGTTTTTAACAACTGGAAAGTGATTAAAGAAAGTTCATTTTTTATGTTAATTTTAATACAAATGATATATAAACGATAGAAACACCCACATACAAACATAATTACACACGCATACGCCTACCTCGTTAAACTCAGGGTTTAAAGTTTTTTTAATAACTGCTGTCTTGTGTTTTGATTTTTTCTTCAGGTCTGGTTTGAGGTACCTGAGTAGAAAGAGTGTGTGTAAGCATGAGTGTGTGTGTGGCAGAGAAAAAAGAGAGATTTTCAGTTAATAATAAAGGACCTTATTTAGAGCTTTTCTTTTCAACAGCCTCCCATCTTTGCCCTTCTTTTGCACTTAATGCCTACGCATACAGCAGTGAAGTGAGGGATGACAGCGCCAGCAAGAGAAACAGACAGAGGGAGATAAGGAAGAAAAGTAGGAAGAGAGAAATGAGATGATGAGTGTTTGTGTCTCAGGGGACTGGAGGAAAACAAAAAGGAGGCTGAGAAAAGAGGAGTGAAAATGGAGGGAGCAAGACAAAGAAAAGAAGCAAACTGCTGTATTCATATCCTCATCCTTTGCTTTTTATCGCTGTTAAATGAGAAAAAAAGGATGTAGTCAAATGTGAAGCCATCAGCTGTGGCACAAACCTTAAGGACATTAGTGGCATTCAAGTAAATATAGCAGGAGTCCCACTTTTCTTTCTGGCGTCTATCAGGCCTTGCTACTTGTTCATTGCATTTGTTTACACACACTTTTGACCCACCAACATTGTGCTGTGACTTTTATCTTTAGTTAAAGATAAAAAACTGCAAATTGTTGTGAAGTGTGAATGCCAGGTTCCTAAACTGATCATTATGACTTCAGACAAAGTGTAACATTTAGGGAGTTGGCCCCACGATGAGAAGGTTGCTGGTTCAAGTCCCGGACTGGTAGAGGTGCCACTGAGGTATTCAATTAAATTCACTTCCCTAACTATTCACCAACAGCAGTGTCAATCAGATGTTATGACTGGTGTCAATTCACACCACTTATCAGATGCTCCAGCTATTATTTAGTTATCCCTTGTCCCAGGGGCCCTAACAGTGCCTCTGGCAAGAGGGGAGAGCTGGAGTTAAACCTATGACCACTTTGTCCCTTGGTGAGTATCACACCATTACAATACACTCACGTTTTAACATAGGGGTCGGAAAATCCATTAACATCCATGGCAGCAAGGTGGGCGCAGCGACGGACGCCCACGCACAGCCCACCCTTAGCTCTCTCCTTGGACTCTGGAGACTTCTCGCCCCCCTCAGGGCTCTGGGCTGGGGGCAGGAACTGCAAACACAAGAGGAGACGACCTCGCTCTTCCAAACTCCGCTGCTGCTCGTTCTCCCACTAAACAAAAAGACACAAAAAATGCAGGAATAATTAGTTATAGATTACATTAACTTGTTTGATACACTTAACCAAAGCAATTTACATTTCCTAATTAAAGTGACAGTGAACTTAGGGTTAATGGTCTTGCTCAGGGCCCAGTGGTGGTGGTGTTGGAGGCAGGATGGAGCCAGACTCCAACCTACAATCTCTTTGCCTAGAACCCAGTTTGGTACCACTGGACCACAACCCAATATAGAACTATCACCTATGGGCCCTTGAGCAAGACCCTTAACCACAAGTTGCTTCAGGAACCCCTGCGGTCTAGTGGTAGGTTACACATCTAGGAAACTCTATCATACTGCCAGTACTTCCATTATTGGTAAAAGTTGTTGAATTTACCATCATATGCTAAATGCTCTAACTATAGCCGACATGAGTGTTGCAAGAGTTTGGTTTCCCAGTTTCACAACCAAAGCAGAACTGTTACTGATAGAATACTTGCCTAAAGGCCAAAAGGTTGTAGCTCTTATCTCTAACACTACCATTATTGAGTTCCTGAGCAAGACTTTCAATCCCAAATTGCTTTGGAAAGACTGGTAGTCAAGTGGTAGGACACTCGCCTACAAACCAAAAGGTTGTATGTTCAAACTCAGCTCTATTCTACTGCCAGCACTACCACCATTGGGCCCCCATGAGCCCATGAGCTTCTGTCCCTGCAATTAGGACATGAAAAAAACTGCAGCCCTGAATCTATATTACTATGACCTTCACTGCTTGTCTTCAAACCCAAAGATGAATTTAGGTCTCAGTCAAGAAAAATGATACCAAAATAGGCATACTCTGGATCCCATAGATCCTCACTTGATATGTCGCTGTGATAAATTTCCGTCCAATTTTCTAGCTTCCCATAACAATGGGCCCAGCGGTGCACACCACTTGGGAGAAAAGCATTCAGAGTCATTGCGACTTAGCTCATAAAACCTGAAGAGTTCAGAGCAGGAATACATGAATAACAATGACGCTCGACAGGGACCGGAAGTTGGGTCTGTTGGCTCGGCACATCTGCTTGATATTCGGGAGGCAATTCACCGGAGTCCTGGAAAATCCGTCTTTTTGCGGTCGATGCCCAGAAGACAGAGAAGGTAAATCTGGTGTGATCAGTAGCATGCCAGCTGAGATTTTATAAGCAGTTTCCACTTTTCATCATTTTTCTTCTTGCTAATCATCAGTGCATTCATTAGCAATCATTCGTGCCCTCTGGGTGCTGGTCTTGTGTGGTGTTACAAAAGTTATTTAGTCATAGAATTGTATTACAGATGTGGAAATAATTATCTCCTTTGGGTTTCACCTGCATACTTGTAATAATAATCTTTGGCCTAAAGCTGGTAGGTTTTGCAAGACACAACTTTTCTTCTTTTTTATAGATTTTTTGGAGCAACATTTTCCATTCTTAACTTCTCTGATTTGGCTTATTTGTCTTTTGGTTGCTAACTAGTGTACCATTAAAGTGTGAAAGCTATAAAATTCAAATAATAGCATCTACTTTCAGCAAAACTGCGGCCTGATATTAAATATGTCTGATTTGCAATGACATTTGTTAATTGGAAATGGCTCTAATATGGAGATTCAAATGTGCTAAACTTTCCGATAATGAAAGTGACCCATGAGTCACTCTGGGAAACTGTTGGTGCTGGTACATTCAACTGGATGAAAATAAAGCTGAAGAGAGGTGGTAGGTTGACCTATACAGTTATGTTAGAATAATTCGATAATTATGACTTCATATTTCCTAGTTAAGAGCACTAGGCAATATATAGATTCAACACACAACCAATATTCCTATAAATTTACTTTTAAGTGTGTTCCAGTTTCACAGCAATTAGTGAATCAAGGTTTCATTTGAAATAATTACACCTTACATACAATTTTGAACCATTTGAGACTTAGTAGTTAGTTAGCATTTGACAGATCAGTGGGCAGCTAACAAATGCAGCGCCCGTGGAGCAGTGCTTGGGGATGGTACCTTGCTCATGAGTACCTCAGTGGTAACTTTACCGGTCCTGGATTCGAACGTGCAATCTTCTGATCACGGGGCGGACACCCTACAGTTAAGCCACCAACTGCCCAAAACAATTTTGGATCTATGATAATGAAAAACTATGTATGTTTGGTTAGGAGTTTAGCTTTCTGTAATGAAGGAGTTACTGCTGCTGCTTGCTAATAACAAACCAACACCCCAAAGGACAGAAAGCAGACGGAGGGGAGGACAGAAGATGGAGGGGGAGGGGGGGATCAGCAGAAGAGTGGAATGCAGGCACCAAGAGTAGTCTGACGGCGAGTGAGTCACTCGTGACCATAGGCAGCGCCGCACGTACAGCCTACCATATTTTTAGCCCAACGTCGACTTGTTATTTTAAGATGAACTCGTGCCAAGCGGCTCACATGTGATGTAAACGTCTTGCAACTTTGCCTTCACTGCCTTTGACGCAGTCTTCTTAACTCCTCCCACTGTCTCATCTACCTCTACAGTGTTTAGCAGAATACGGCAATTTCCGGGATCGTAGGACCTCTTGGTGCAAAATTCAGTGAACATTTTTGCTTTTTGGGTAGTATTTGTCTTGCTGTGTGGTGTCCCAAAACTGTTAGTCATTACATTGCATCACTGGTGTGATTTCAACTGCGTACAATAATAATAATAATTGGGTTTCACATGCACACAGGTCATTTTGGCCCCATCATTTGTAGGTTCTGCATGACAAGCAAGTTTTTGATCTTTTTCTTCTTTTTTGTTGATTTGGAACAATGCCATTTTGGAACAAAGTGGGTGCCAAATAACATCCATTAAAGATTTTCACACTGTTTTGGGGGGGAGTTCTTCATTCTTGGCACTTTCAATTTGTCATATTTACCTTTTTGGGTAGCTAGTTGGGTTGTGAAAAAAAATTAAAGTTATAAAATGCATAGTGTGGTATTAATTCTGCGTTGCCAGACAAGTTCTTTGGGTTTTATTTGCATGCAAAATAAACTCTCATCTTTTCACAGAATTTAAAAAAATCAATGTCCATTGATTATTCATCTGAAGTACAAAATCATTTTAAAATGGCACATAATTGTACTTTTAGCGGACTTGAGGTGTAAGCATATGATGAAGCAAATAATTGGTCACACTTTTTTTTTTTTAAATAAAGATTTGGGATTATTTTTAAAAATTAGGATACATGTAAATTTCCATTCAACTACTGGTCTATGCAGCACGGGAATACTTTGTCATGTATTAATGTAAATTGTTAATGCTGTGTTTTATACAGAAATAATATTGTGTGTGTGTGTGGTTACTAATTCTGTATCATTCCAACAGGTGCATATTTGGACATTATTGTTACAGGAGGTACAGACAAGAAGGTACAAAAATATCCCAATGTTCAAGGTATAGTGCTTGTACTCTGATATACCAAAGCTGGAGAGACTTCGAACTTCAAATCTTATTACCATCAAACGCACGGTTTCAATCGCTCACACCGCTGCCCCATTCTTCTACGCACTTCTTTGCACTTCCAGACTTGTTCTCCTTATCAGTTCATCCTGATCAACTGCTTTCTTCCTGTCCTTGTTAGACTAATTAGCAGGTCTCGGAGAGCGATCTGCCGAGTTGCTCCTCCCCAAGCCAGCGTCAAACCAGTCTGGTAACGAGGAGGCGACATGAAAGAGAGGAGGCAGCTGAAGTCCTCTGAGATGTCAAACTCCGGCGCCTTTTTCCAGGCTGAGTTAAACTTTTAGCAAGTGATGGAAGCAGAGGCAGTACACAGAGGAATACTACTGATGTAACCTACTAGATCAATGAACTGAGGATAGACAGAGAGGGAGAGAGAGAGAGAGAGAGAGAGAGAGAGAATGAGTTAGAGAATAAAAGTTACCTCTCTGAGATAGCAGGAAATCCCTCGCAGAGCGCTGCTCATGGCAGTGGGAGATGCCAACTGCAAGACAAGAAGGGTGCTACATATTTCTAAAATGGTTTCTGTTAGTATTGCTGTTACTATTTACACTTACACCTCCCAAAAATTCACCCTTTCAGAAGAGCTTCCTTAACACATTTCCTTGATTCTATTTCAAATAAAATATTTATCTTTTCATTCACGCATGGCTACATTCATCCATCCATCCATCTATCCACCAGCCTGTCCATTCATTTGACCTTCCACCCTTTGGCATTTCTCTCCATCTATTCATCCGTCCATCTGCATGTCTATTTATTCATCCATCAAACCAATCATCCATCCAACTATGTATCTGCATGTCTACCCATCCATCTGTCCACCCATCTGCATGTCTCTCACTCTATATTTACCCAATGTCTATCTGTATGTTTATCTATCAATCTATCCTCCTATCTGTATGGCTCTCGATTCATTAATCCATCCATCAGTCTATCTGCATGTTTCCCTTTCATTTGTCCATCTGCAATGCTGAGATCCATCCATCCGTCTATTCTTCCAGCTGTCCCTGAATCTGCATGTCTCTCATTGCATCCATCCCTCCATCCATTTACCCAACTACCCACCAACAGGTCTATTTATCCATCTAACTGCATATCTTTCCATTCATTTATTCATTCATCCATCTGCAGTGAAACCATTATGTATTGGTATTTTTAAAAAATAACAGCATTATAATAAGCAGCTAATAATTCTGTTTAAGTGAGTTTTCTCTTAGCAGACAAATGTGAACATAAACGTTTTATTGTCGTAGTACAAAATGTGCAACAAAATTTTCACAACTCCAAAAATAACACTACACATTACAGCATTTCCAGTAAATTATGAAAGAAAATATAAGCATATTAAAATTACATTATGTTACACTGTATAAAATATTAAATATCTGTGCCAGTCTATTTTCCCCTTAATCGGGGCTGAATGTTTCCAAACAACGCACGTCAAAGCTACAATTCTGTCTGGTGGGTGTGAAGATTTTTGACTCTCCTTCTTGGAGTTCATAAACGGGAGGGAAAATTCTGAATAATTCATATGTTGCATCTGCCACCTCTAGGCATTGTGCAGCTTTGTCTCCTGAAACATCACACACATGCTCACACAAACACACACACATAGACTTACAGGGGGTGGGTGTTCTAAACAGACGTTGAAGTGTTTGGGCTGGTCAGGCTTGACTCGGCGCAGGGCCACACGCGACTCCCCAATGAACTCATTATGAGTCAGCTTGTCCTCATCACACACCGACACCCTCACACACGAAGAGAGAGAGAGAAAGAGAGTCAGACTGAGGAAAAAAAGAATATAAAACCTGAAAGGGAAGGCTGAAAAAAAGAAAATAGAAACAGAGTCAGGCATACAGACTGAAAAACAATGTGTAAAATTTCTGAAAGGGAACACTGAAAAAAAAAAGAAAAACATAATAGGACAGAATTAATGAAAAGGAATGATGTTTCCAAACACATGCCGAGGGAAAGAAAGAAAGCAACAAACAAATAACATAAAAAACAAATAAACTGATGGATGAAATAAAAGAGAGCAAGAAAAGAAGCATTGAAAAGATCAGAGGAAGAAATAATGAAAAGAAACCCGTCAGAAGGAAAAAAAGAGAGAAAGATGTAAAGGAAACATGAAAGAAAGAATGAAAAGAAAGAATGACCAGAAAAGGAATAGTGTAAAGAAAGAAAGATAAATGAGGAAGAATGAAAAGAAAGTTAAAAAGAAAGAAACGAAAAAAGAAGGTAGAAAGCAAGAACGAAAAGGAAGGATGGAAAAAAGAAGCATTGCCAAAGAATAAGTGGTAAAGATAAAGCACAATTGGACTGTTATAATGTTTCACATTAAACCCCATAAATGACTGATACAAAGCAATGCGCTGCAGTGATGCTTCTCTCTCCAACTCATTAACACAAACCTCAAACCCTGATGTTACTGAAACCTGCCTTAGCCAACATCAGAGAGACACGCAGGAGTTGGCCAACCATTTCAATTCAATTCATCCAAAATACCCAGCAGCAGCTCATCATGTCCTCAGAGACTTAGGACAAAGAGTGAGATTAATGAGAAAATTCTTAATGATATTCACATTATATTCTGATCACCAAGCCTTCTGGCCAAAGTCGTAGAGGCTCAGTTAAGTCAAGATTTTTGCCAGTATCCAGTTGCAGAAATAGGTGCTCAATCCCAAGTCGCACAGTTTCATATACAGTTTTTAGGGAATGATGTGATTTTGGGTGTTGAATGCTGAACTAAAGTCTATGAAAAGCAATCTAACATAAGTGTCTTTCTTGTCTAGGTGAGTTAGGGAAAGGTGAAGTGCAGTGGATTTGGCATCCTCAGTCAATCTGTTCGGCCGATATGCAAACTGCAGCGGGTCCAGTGAGAGGGGGAGGTTGCTTTTCACCTGTGCCATGACAAGTCTCTTAAAGAAATTCATGATGATGGGGCTCAGAGCGATGGGGCAGTAGTCATTCAGGCCAGATATTGAAGATTCCTTTGACACTTTATTACTAAAACTCTATGTGTGGTGAGCAGTGGCAACTTACCTCAGCAGAGTTTGTGCATCAGAGTTTGTTAATGTAGGCGCATACACCGCATCCATGACTCTTACTGGACAAAGAGGCTTCTCTTCTCTCGGTAGCATGCTAGCCCATCTAGGTGGATAGTCGACCGTGCATCTCACCGCCTGGGTCTTTGTTCTGGGAGTTAATGCTATTAGCAGGCTCAGACATCGTAGTGTCTCTGTCAGCAGGTTTATCATGGAAATTGTGCAGTTTTCCTGATTTTGAGCAAGACGTGTCTGTCATAGGTAATATGCATCGTAACTTGATTGCAAAAAAAAAAACCCAAACAAGACGAACAAATAATACAACTTAAACACTGTATTCGCTGGAGCACCGTTAGCCGTTGCCTGCTAGTGGCATCACCAGAAGCTTTTTGATGCCTCCCTGATGCTGACATTTTGCATCAGATCTTACTTTGAATGTGAATTCAACAATATTTACAGTATATAATCATTTTAAATATATACAGTACATATAGAGTACCAGCAGATTTACACACACGCGCACACACACACATTAATTAAACATATTGTTGATGTAGCACTTTGTTTTCTTTTTGTGTCTTGTTAAAAGAGACAAGTGGTATGAGTCACAAAAAGCCTAAAGTGAAATATCACAGAGTGCAAACTACACTTCACCCAGCGAACACACTATAAAAAGCTAAGTGGAATTAACACACTTATTGGAAAAGCAAACATTAACAACACTTTGTGCAAAGATACATGTGAACAATATTTTGTGATTAGCTTGCATGCATTAATAACACTATAATTAGCTAACTTGCATTAACAACAACAATGTGCATTAGCCAAGTTAATACACATTAACAATACTAGCTAACACAAGTTAACAACATTCTGTGTCCAGCTAACAACATTCTGTGTCCAGCTAACACCCTCTCACAGCACTCTGTGAGCAGCTAACACAAATTGTGTCCAGCTAACACAAGTTACAAACAACACTCTGTGGAGAGCTAACATGTTAGCAAAATACGTTTGACTGAAGTTGGTAAAATGTAAGTCGGAAATTAAGCAATTACAGAAGACAGTACATAAGTCAATAAGAAGGTTAGTAAGTCAGTGACTAAGTAAGTGAATAGGCAAGTAAGTAAATGAGTAACTAAGAAAGTACATAAATATGTAAACCCAATAAGTGAGTAAAAACGTAAAAACATTTATAAGTAAGCAAGTACCTATTATGTTACTCAGTAAGTACTACGTATGCTACATACAGTAAGTGTGTTTGTAAGTATGTGAGTATATATGGAAGTAAGTAGGCTACATAAGAATCACATAAGTCAGTAAGGTACATAAGTAAATAAGTATGTAAGGCAGTAAAAAAGTCAAAGTCAAAGTAAACTTTATTGTCATCTCTTCTATATATTGTACAGATATACAGAGAGACGAGAAGACGTGGCTCCAGTTTACACAGTGCAACAAGAAACAGAGAACAAAGAACAGATAGGGCACATGGAATAAACAATATATAAATAGGACACAAAATGTAAGTCAGTGAGTAAGTACATATGTTCATATGAACTTTTTAGTTTATAAGTACTAGGTTCGTAAGGTTCATCATGGGGAATTAAGGACATGAGTATGTATAATACTCATATGTATATGTATAATGTTTGCACAATATTTGCACTACTACTACATATTGCACAACTATTGAACATTAAATGTATATATCACTGGTCACCTTCTAACTAACAAATTATTGAAAAGTATTGCACAGACTCTGGTTCTCCACTGCTGTTACGATATCTGCACATATTTGATCCAACTTGAATGTTAGTCAGACTTTTTAAGAGATACTGTTTTATTAATAGACTGATTATAAAAATTTTCACATTGAAACTGTTACTAACCTCATGCACATTCAGTGTAAAAGTCAATTCCAAGACCATAGTTGTCGGTTAATACTGCATCCTAGTTGTCTGTCTTTGTACTTCTACTTCTAGTTTAAAGTTTATATTTAATACTCTATTTCTAGTTTAAAGTGTATATTTTGTATTCTATTTGTATATTTTTATTCTATATGCCCTATCTGTACAGTATATATGTAACGACAGGCAGGTGAACCCAAACGCAGAGTCGATAAAACCAGGTCGTAGGCACAGGGGTGAATTGTCGAAAAATCGCAGGTTTATTCAGGCAGGGGTCAGTACCAAAATACACAGTCTACGAGGCAAACAATTCCGAATCGTCAGAGGCAGAGGGCTAATCCAAAAACAGAAAGCAAGGGTCAAACCGAAAATAGGCAAACACAAGAAACGCTCGGTACGTAGCACAAGGCATAACAATACTTCGCAAATAATAATAGAGACTAAGGTTCTTTAAATACTGGAAGGTCGTCCCTGATAGGCTAATACTCCGGTGACGTAGATCTGGTGCGCAGAGGTTGCTGTGACGATCTGGAGCTGGAGTCTGATGAGGTGGACTCCTCCCTGGGTCTGGGCTGGGCTCTTACAATATAGCAGAGAATCACTTTGAAAAATGTAGGTTTTGTAAGTATGTAAGTCAGTAAGTCAAACAGGGAGTTTAGGTCACATGAGTACATAAGTAATTAAGAACGTAGGCTACGTAAGTGTGTAAGTAGCAAAGTACATATATTGGTAAGTAGGCTAAGTCAGAAGATAGGTTAATAAGTAATCACGTAAGTCAGTAAGTTAATAAATCAATAAATGTAATTTTTTAAGTATATTTCATTTATTAAAGACGCTTTCCCCAGAAGTAACAAATGGTTGTACAACAGAATTAAAATACGTAAACAAAAACATCTTAAAATGCATAAAATAAATGATCGCACTGATGGTTAAACTGAAGCTGTTTTAGCATTAATGCAGTTTACTTTTGAGCTTTTTATGCTGCATGTGCTTTTTGAACTGCCTGTGATTTTTGTAAAAGACAGTTGGACTGCTCAACAATCGGCTCGTCAGCTGGTGAGAAACGAGCTGCGGAAGACTGCATGCTTCACACCTCGTTAAGCACAGCAACGTGCAGATTCTTTAGAAAGAAAATAAGCAAATATGGAAGTCAGGAACAAAGCAAGAGAGGAAGCGGCCAGAGAACAATTAGAGTTGGAATAAAAAGAGAGTCAGTTGAAAACAGACAAGGAGAGGGAACAGAAGCAGAAGAGAATTTATGAGTATGAGTCTTCAAAATTCTCTCTCATTCTTTTTCTCTCTCTCTCTCTCTCTCTCTCTCTCTCTGGATGTCATCACTTTTCTCTTTTTCAGGGTGTTCTCTCTCTCTCTCTATAGATGTTTTTTTTTTTCTCTTTTTCAGGGTGTTCTCTCTGGGTATCTTTGCGCGCGCTCTCTCTCTCTCTCAGCTGTAAAATTGGTTCCTGTCACAGTTCTTCCGGAACTCTCCGGCTACATGAAGGCCGGTTCGGTTGCCAGACGAGCGTTGCCCTGGGAAACGGGGCGAGTCAGAGGCTGTTTAAGAACCGGACGGTAATTTACTGCATGTCACACTGTCATCCCGGCCCCAAGAGAGGAAAAAAGGAGAAGAAAGGAGAAAGGGAAATACTTAATTTATGCATGCAAAGGAAATTTAAGGACTCCAATTAAGGGGCAAAACATGCCCATGTGAAGTGTGTGTGTGTGTGCAAAAGTGTTGTTAAGCAATCCCTCATTGCTTCATATTTTGTTAGCAGCGAGCCGGACTTTCTTGTGTTGTTAATGTAGCTTTGAGGAATTGTGTTTGCTTGCATGTTTGCACACGTTTCCCTGACAAAATGTTAAAAATGAAGGGTGGCTGAAGACTTAATATTTTAATCAGTAAAATAAATTATAATATTATTAATAACATATAATATGTTTTCTGGGCTGTTTTGAGGCCTCCAAATTATCACTGATTAAAAAAAAAGTTAACTTTGAATTCATTTCGGAACAAGACATTAATATAGCGCTAACTCATTTAGGCGCTGAAGCAAAGCAACATATTAAGAAGACATTTAATGAACACAGCCGTCGCGCCACAGCTTAATGGGTCTGACTTTCACTAATTGCTGTGGTGGCCTCCATCATCCACCGAGATCAGACCTAAAGTCCTGACCATTTTTTAATTAATTGCTTGATAACAGTGAAAGGCAACATTGAAGATGGCTTAGGTACTTTTGTCTCAAATTGTTAAAGAGATCGTGGTGGAAATTGTGGACATTCAACTAGACTGACCATTATTGGAGAAACTGCATGCAACTGTGTGCTGTGGAGAAAGGGCTAAAGTGGTGAAATAATAGAAAAAAAAAGAAATAAAGTAAATTAGCTGAAAAACTTTGTGAGTTAAAAAGAAAAAAAAATCAGTCAGCGGTTTGAAATGTTTCCCACAAAATTACAATATGGTAGGGGTCCTCCATTGAAGAAATGGTTAAAGAGGGTGGGGAGAAATGTTTAAAAGAAAGGATAAGTCTATGGGAAACAAATGTGATCACACATCTGGCCTTATTTGAGGGGGAAGAATTTAAACGAAGTAGGATGTCTGCAAGAAAAAAAAACCCAATGTTTCTACTGATTGTAGTTGATAGTATAATACAGTATAATGTACATCATTATAATATTATGTATTAAGTTAGAACTTATTTTCATTTCTTTTTTGCTTGTTTTACTTTTAGATTTACAAATGTTTATATAATATCTTACATTTCTTTTTTATTTCACACAATATTTCTTTCTTTTTTCAATATTTCCTTGTTTTGTATAGTGTGTGCTATTTGCGTTTGTTTCTGCTGAGGTTAATATGAGTTCTCACCTGCCTTGGGCAATCTAATGAAGCCCTGAAAGATCAACACCCACCATTCTCTCCCTCTCTCTTACTCTCTCTGTCTCTGCCCAACACACACACACATTACTCACAACCTCTCCAAGGGTCAGTGAAATTAAATGCCCCCCAGAAGTAACTCTGACCTCAATCTGTCACTACAGCTGGAAGATGCACAGTGAGAGAGAGAGAGAGAGAGGGGACAGAGACAGTAAACAATCATAGAGGAACGCTGCAGGTAAGGCTGGGCCAGAAAAACTGTGTTTTCAGAAATATGGGTCATATACAAGTTGCAGTTTCCACAGTTAGGCCTGTGAAATGCTTGTTATATTTTGTGTGTGTGTGTGTGTATATATATATATATGTATATATATGTAACTATAATATAGTCTGGACCACTTTTCTGAAAATCCTCACTGCCTTCATTTGTCTCATCTTGACCCTTTCTGCTAGAGATCCTTTTTAGGTTTTATGTCAGCTTCACTTTGGCATTCCCATCTGTGTGTTAAGTCGTTCCTTTCTGCCCACAGATCACTACAGATCTCAGACAGAAGTGCACAGACTCTCACACGGGCACCTCAGCCTCCGCCCCGCTGGCTGCCGGCATCATCGCCCTCGCCCTGGAGGCCAAGTAAGTCATCCTTGCCACGCGTTTCTCCATGGTGCTTTCTGGGGGTGTAATGATGCATTGATCTACTTCGATACATCGATTCAGTGATCAGCAAGCCCATAGCATTAATGGAATTGATCGTAACGTATTTAATGGACATCTAATCCTTGTTCATTGAATCAATATAATATCGTATTGTGAGGAAACTAGGGATGCGTGATATGGGAGTTATAGCGATATCCGCTGCTTTTCATGCTTATATTTGCTGATGCTGATTGAATGAGAAAGGCACAGTTGAGCGTGTAAAGACGATATTTTGCTCACTGAAAGCTCAGAATTTTGGCACAAAAGTAACACTATAGTTCTGTTAAAAAGCAACTGTAAAAGCAGATTTGAGCGAGGGCGAGTGCACGTTCATGCAGAGTTGAGCGCTTTAAAACGTTCCGCTGGGTACTTAGAATTTTGGCACAAAATAATGCCATACGTTTTAAGACAGAAGGCGTGGGCCGTATAAAACCCGACCTGCACTTTGAACATGCCTGGCACAAGCGCTACATTTCTGATGTACAATATATGCGTCATCAAACACCGAGCGGAAATATCGAGCAAATCCAAGCATCACTCTGATGCCGATGACTAAATAAAAAAGCAATTTTCAGCCAATTCCGATACGATTCCGATATCATTGTGCATCCCTAGATGAAACTCATTTATGCTCCTAGTGCATTCTACATTTTAAATATATGCAGATGATATATAGATCATGAACGGCAGACATATTTAACTTTTTCTGTACGTGATGCTTGTTCTTCGGTAAAAAGTTAATCACAGAGCAAAACTTGACCTCTGCATTTGATCTATCCGTGAGGGTGCAGGGGGCAGCTGACATTGGCAGCGCCCAGGGAGCAGTGCTTGGGAACGGTACCTTGCTCATGAGTACCTCAGTGGTACCTTGACCAGTCTGGGATTTGAACCGGTGACCTTCAGATCAGCCAGTGAACTCCCTCACCGTTACACTACCAACTGCAGCAGTCCCAGCTCTAGAAGATAATGCACAAAATAATTTTGATTAATTACTAGATAAGACAGATGAACCCGAAAAGCTTTGATTGTTGCTCCCTTTAAAGCAGATAATTGAATAACTGTCATTATTAAAGCCGTATGAAAGCAGAAGAGCGTGTGCTTTGTAACTTAAGAGAGAGAATTTTTGGCTTTGAAGAGATGTGGAGGCAGTAGAGGAATCATGATTGAGCAGAAGATGGGTAGCATCTGTTATCGCAGCCCTCTGGGCCAGACCTTGGTGGAAGTGCGTTGATCAAGCGTGATTTGTTGCCGTCTTTCAACACGAGTACGAAATTATGAAATTTAATTTGTGGAATGTCATTTACATACTGATATTAATGTTCCCACACCGACTTTATTTTATATTTAGTGGCAAAGCTGATTTCCATCACATTTCAGCGCATCAGAAATTACCAAACCATTGTTTTGCGCTTCTAAAACACGCTGTGCCTTTTATGTTTCTGTCCATACCTCTGTATGAACTAAATATCAGCTAGGAATCTATTTAAGACACTTTAAATTAGTGTCAGCTCAGTGTCTGAAGGAATCGTGACCCTTTTCATAACATCATTTTCAGCCCGTGAGACAAAATACCAAGTCGGTCAGATTGATGGACTCGTTCTGTTTTAGTAAAAGCCATTTCATGACACTTCACCCCCTCCCGTTA